>JAODJU010000002.1:24539476-24600985 GCA_026776725.1 Gnathonemus echidnorhynchus | reverse complement strand
GGTTGAAACAAAATCTTGGTCTGGACTTTTACTCTCTGGACCTGAACTACCCTCCTCTGCTGCCAGTGTGTGCGTACAATGCAGGGTCGGCGGACTCTGAAAAGTCGTTTAGATATGAACAATGGTGCCGTTTCCACAGCCGACTACCAGATCGTAAGATGCACACATGCCTCGTTCTGTATAAAGCAGCTCAGAGATTCACAGACCAAATATGTAACCATGTGTCAGCTTCTCGTTCATTTATTTTAATCAGGTTTCCCTCCGTATTCTTGTCTTTAACTTACTGTCCTCCATTAACGTTAGAGATGCTGACCAGCACGTATCAGTATATCTAAGTGACTCTGCAGACATAACACTATTCCTGGTACATCTTTGTATTAGATACCCGAGAATAATGTACCCATAAGACTCACCCCTGCACAAAGTGTATTTCACGTGTGTTGTTCTGAAGAAAACAGTGCCATCTAGTGTACATCCTCATTGCTACTCACCCACAGACTGCATCTGATATTACGTTCCTCTTCCACTACACTGGCTACACTTCACAGCTGACAGAGGTACAGCGTTTATAAAGTAAGATTCGGGCAATATGGGGTTTATATTAAAATCTGACTGCGGCCCCCTCTCTGTGACGCTCCCTCAGTCGGCTCCACAGAAACAGCTGCATTAAAAAGCTCAGAAGAGCCTCCTCGCATGAGGCAGACCACGCAGCATGAGACACCTCCCTTCCTGATCCTCCACTCGCCCCCCTCAGCACAGACTACAGAGCATTTCAGAGCAGAAGAAAGCCGACGTACCCAATCTTACACGGATTTCCACTTCAATGCATTTGGTACGCCCTTAAAATGCCCTTAAAACACCCAGTAAAATGCAAATGGTGTTCTACGTGAAGCAGAGTAACAGATAATTAAGCATTCGTGAGTGTGCCTGTGGTCAGGTATTGTAGGCCAGCAGACAACACACTGAAGGTGACCCCAACTGAACCAGTAACTCAGTTTTAACTGGCAAGGCCCTCGGTCCCTTAAGCCTCAGCGGCAAAGAAACTCTGCCACCATCCCCCCCCCCCGAGCTGCACTCACTACCTTAAAAAACCTTCATCACGAGTCCTGCTGTCTATCAGAAGCTGAAGGACCTGCGGGGGGAGCCGCAGCCGCAGTGACCTCAATTAGCAAACGTTCATAAAACCTTAACCATAACATTCATCGCAGAACAATGAGACCTAGATTCAGATAAGCGGTGGAAAAAGAATGAATGTTTGAATGAATGTTTGAATGAATGAACAAATGAATGAATGAGCATTACAGAGTAACTAGCATGAATGATGTTAGGTCTACCCTCCTGCGCAGGACACAATATGAAATAAACCATGAAATAAATTAAAACAGGCTCCCAACACATGGCTATGCATTTTTTGTTTTTTTTTATGAAGCAGATTCTGATTGTGAAGCTGCTCCTGGGTCAGCGTGGCTTCAGCCCGTTTTAACTGCACAGCCCGCGGTGCCTCGTCTTACAGGAAGCGTTAGAGAGACAGGGTGGCGTCAGGACGCCAGTGACACAACGGCTTCCGGCGCATTCTGCGAACGACCTCATCCAGCTGGATCCAGGCTTTAACATCTGGGTCACCCGGGCAGAGAGTCCTCTCTCGTGGGGAAGCCGTTCCTTTCGAGGCGGGGGGGGGGGGGGGGGATGTGGCACAGCGGCTGGAAAGCAGATGAGGGAGGGCTGCGCGAACTTTGCTGGGGACACACTGAGGGCTGTGCACGTTACAGCCAGGACCATGTGACATGCGGCACCTGTGTCACCATAATACCCCACACAGGCCTATTCTTAGGGAAAACAATTCTGTCACTGCAGACAGGAAATAGCTTGTCTGACCTAATAGAACAAAATGCCTTTATTGTTTTTCTATAAAATTCTTTGCTTATCCCATCTCGCTCGCCTACGAGACACACATAGTGAAAGTAAAGATCAGGGTCAGAATTCAGGGTCAGCCATTTATCCAACACTCAAGGGCCCGACGGTGATGCGACTCCTCTGTCAACCACGGGATCTGAACCAGCAACCTTCCAATCACAGTAACACAGCCCTAAACCACAGAGCCGCACTTTGAAAGTTGATTAGTGGCCTTCCCTGACTGGGAATCAAACCTGAGCTGTCGTAACGAGACCCCGAACCCAGACCACTAGACCACAAGGGACCCTCCCCAAGACCGTTATTAAATGAATGATGCTTGTAATTAATAATAAATGCAAAAATAATTAAGTAATATAAAAGGCAACGACCACAGTTAGCACTAGGCATTCTCCAGAATAAAAAGCAGCAGATGTCAGCATGAATTATCTGGGGTTCCATGTGTTGGACGCCTGACGCAGCACTGAAGCCCTTTGGTTATTAATTATTTACCGCTGCAATCTGACCATTCTACTCACGGAATGGCTTTTTCTTCTGTTCGAATTTCTCAGCTGAATTAACACATCTCCGGTGTCGCATTTAGCGAGACGGGAAGCACGCACCCTGAACTGGCCTCACGGCGGCCGAGCCTTATTGCGGGCAGGAACACGGCGCGGTGGAATGAGCCGGCTTGGTTCTCCTCCGGCACTTAATGACTGCGCTCAATATCCAGGCCGGGAGAATTAAAAAAGCCGCCTCATTTTTAAATTTAAATGCTGCTTCTGGTTTTTAATGGCAGCAGGGTTATGAGGTGAGGGGTTGCTTTTCCTCAAGCTCCCCCACCCCTCTTATAAACTTATTCCTCATTAAAGAATAGAGTGAATGATAAAAAGAGTGATAAAACTAATAGGAACCAAGCTGCAGTTATACAACTTAGGTCAGTGTGCCTGACTGGTCAACACAATAATAAAAACATAAAGAATGGGAAGAAAGGCTTTTGGGTAAATCCATCCATCCATCCATCCACTAACTGTGTGTCCAGTACACAGTCACAGGGAGCCCAGAGCATATCCCAGGCAATCCAGAGCACAAGACCATTGCAGGGCACAATCACACACAAGGGGCAACTCAGAGACAGTTCACCTAACTGCATGTTTCTGGGAAAAGCCACAGCACCTGGAAAAACCCACTAAAATATCCAAACTCCACAACTAGTACCAGTACTGAGTAGCAGAAGCCAAACCCTGGAGGTGAAAGACAACAGCCCTAACTGCCAAGACCCCATTCAGCCCAGAGCTCCAGGAAAGACCCAGGTCACGGGCAGTTAACTTAAGGAACAGGAAAACAAAGGGCCAGCTCCAGTGCCGTCAAGGAAAATATATGTCTACTTTGCAGAAACAGGCTTCTTTCATCTTAATGGGGATTCGGAAATTCACTCCTTACAGCTTTAACTGCATCCAATAAAGTCTGAGCTCATTGTCAGCTTACTCCTTCTTCCTTGTTTCATGGAAATTAAGCAAATACCTTTTCCGATATTTACTTATTTCAATAATTACCCACAGCAGAGATTAATCGCTGTTCTGTAACTGTACTAAAAGCATGTTCTCGAAAGGGCACCTGTGTTTGGGTCGGCTTGTACCGAATTGAATTCTATTTGTTTCTGTTATTATTTTTCCCTGGGGAATGGGAGCTCATCTGCAATGTCACAAAATTGCCTTTGGATAATGCATGTACTCAGCACTCATTGCAGAAAAGGCTGTTCCACCTGCTTCTTTAACAGATCTGTGCATAAATCTTGCTGGTCTTGCGTATTCGTGATACTCATACACCCCACGACTGCTCCGTCTGCACACCCCCTTGTGCCCCACACCTACCTGCTTGGCCAAGTTGACGGAGTCGGCGGTCAGCCTGTCCCTCAAGTGTGGGTCCAGCTGCGCAGCCGGGGCGATTTCCACCACCTTCTGGTGCCTCCTCTGGATGGAGCAGTCTCTCTCGTACAGGTGGATGACATTGCCATATTTGTCACCTAAGGAATGACAAGGAAACAGGTCTTTCTAATTACCTGAGATCCACAATACTCAGAGATCCTGCGACCACCAACAGGGCAATATGATAAAAAAAACAATATGAGCAGAGATCACAGCCAGCTCAGGTGCATAAAGCCCCTTTCTTGCACAGAGAAGCCATTGCAGTATATAATTCAGCAAACCACTAATCCTGGAAGTTAAAATGGCAAATCTGCTCTTGTATCTGAAATCTCACCTCTCAAATCCCAGTTTTCCTTCTCCGTTCTCCAAACTAAGAAATCCAGGAATGTGGCTCATGACACCTGTACTATTTGATCACCCCACATTGACGTGCCACAGTTGAACAAAAGTGGAGATAATTATGTTGCCTACCAGCCCGCCATCAGGAACACAGTGCAGGCATGAAGGCCTCCAGACCACTAATGAAGAGGACCTTCTCACCACTGGAAATCCATCATCTCAGGCCCAACAACCGTCCCTATTTTCACATTAGTTATTAGTGAAAAACCCAGATGTCCTGCCACTCAGATACATCCCATTCAAGCCACCAAAGCCAACCTTTGGCATTTGAGACGTGTCAAGACTCTGTGGACACAGGGCAGGCGTTATCAATGAATCGGAGAGATACAGCAAGAAGGGCAGCGATTTCTATCGGTTACCAGCTGTGAGTACTGCTGCATTCATGGTACATAATTTAGCATTACTGAGAACCAATAAACTGAGTAACTGCAATTCAAATTACATTCAGTTGCTGTATAGGAGAGACCACAGAATTGAACAGGGTAAGTTGTTCAAACACTACTACTGTTTAGCAAGGTAGTGCAACTGTATTTTAAGGAAAAGATGTTTATAAAACTAAAAAACGCAATTATACCTAGTTTTCCTGATACTCCACAGCACTGGCAATATGCACTGTGTTACATAACGACGTTAAGTGGTTTATAAACGAGAATTGACATAACTGGTACGCAGGAGTGCAACTGCAGAAAAGGTAAAAATGCACAGTAATTTCTTGCCATAACAGCTCAAATCTTCCGTGCATTTCAGCTGTTATGACAAGAAATTATTGCTCACTTGAACCTTTAAACCACATATGCATACAGTTATGTCAATACCTGTATATAATGTACGACCCTTGGTATTTACTTCATTTGGGACGCCATCTTAAATGGGCTGCAGATGTATTTTTTTATCCTATCCAAAGAAATACAGAGAACAGGCGTGGCAAGATAAGTAGGGAGAAGGAACATTCGGTGAAAACAAGCACACACACATCTCCATCTTGGCTTTCATTATATTCATGTGACTAGCAAACGGTGGGAAAGCAAGACAAAAGTTCTTACACGCATAACAGACGGCCTGAACATCTGAAGTCATTTATTCCTGAGACACTTATTACAGCGTGGTATCCCACCCCCAACCACAAGAAACGTATTTACAGATCGTAACTCAGCTGGCTCATAGTCTGCACCTTTCTGGTGGCGCACACTCTCTGCTGCCTTTCATTCCAGCCGAGAACTTAATTAATTTACCCCCATTGAGCTTAATCACTCGCGTCAGGACTCCGCAGGATTCCTCAACTGCAACCGACTGGATCTGTGCTGCTTCGGGAATCTCGCTTCCTCATTTCCAAACACCAGTAATGGCCAAAAGATAAAAGATCGTTTCATTTTTGCGTCAGCGATTACATCTAAATTTAGCTTTCCTTATCACAATATATCAGTTCACATTTAATTAGTATTAGTGCTCAAACAATCAAATTTCATCCAAATTATGTTTAATAACAATGTGTTGAGCCTGGAGAATGAAAATGGGATAAAGGCAACATGGATTAGTGCATTTATTATCACAAAGGCTCCATAACGGCGCTTGTTTTCTGAAAGGGCACACAGCTTATTAGTACTGACAAAACCGACAAATAAATCGGTATTTTATGAGAACTCCGTAATGCTTTACGACAAGCAGTCTGGCACAAGCTGTAACCTTATGGTCCATGGCAATGGCAGAAGAAAATGTGTCAGAGCGAAGATTTATTTTGAAACACCATAATAATTGCTTTATTCATTTGCTTATTTTTTAATGCTGAATATCACACCATGTGAACTGTTGCGCGGTGTGGAGCACGGATTAGCTTTGTTATTTTATAGCGATTTTTATTTTATGGTGAACATGTGTCTGCTGTGAAGCCCTAGGGGTTCTGGACTCAGTGGATCAGGTCAGGAGTAACGATACTGCCCTAATAAATACTACCAGTCAAAAGTTTTTGCACATCACAGGTTTTTACCACTTTTCCATTTATTTCATAGACTGCATGTTGTTTATTCTTAAACACTGGAAAGTTGAGAGAACTATAAATGAAAATATAAGTAAAATAAAACTTTGTAACATGGAAAGAGTATGTAAACAGTATGTAACAGTGCAGGTCAGACCAGTTACCTGGTTGTGTGGTGATGACATAGTGAAATTGTAGGTTGTCCTTTACCTACCTGTTTCATCCCGTGAAACAGCAATATTTAATGTCCCATGTAGAAAGAATGCCTTGAATTTGCTGTACTGTTATAACTGCTAGAGGAGGAGACTGATGAAAAGATGTGACATTTTCTTGCTAATAAACACTCAAATAGTGAACATACTGTAAATTTGTCAGCAAAGAATATTGAGAGTATTTTTAGTAAATGCTAAGTAACATGCAAATGTAGAAAATCCCCGTGTGTACAAAAACTTTTGACTAGTATTGTACAAAATCCACATTCCATAACAGACTACCAGAAGCAGGGCCAAGGAAAACCCTGGATGGGACCAGTCCATTGCATGGCACAAACTCAGGCATGCCAGCACAAACACTGGGCAATTTCACATACGTGCAAGTCTTAGGATTGCAGGAGAAAACAAAAATATCCAGTGGAAAAGAGGAGAGCGAGCAAACAATGCACAGAGCTAACCCACAGCCCCAGAACTGTAAGGCAACAATGTTCATTATTTAATTTATGCATGTTTTAGTTAAGTATACATATGTTATTGTCCTTTTCCACCAAGAGGGCGTGAAAAGTTATGCCAAGACATGCTACCAAGGTTTGTACGACCACATTTTTTTCTGTGACAAAGGCTCTGGAACGGATCCATCTGGACTAAAGGTCACCATCCAGAAGGTCCATGTTACGTCAAATTGGCCTTCAGCCCACATAGGTCCTTGGCAGATCATAATATACAAGATCAAGATATTCCCACATTTTTTGAGCAAATGATTTAAATAATCAAGGTCACTTACGGAAGGAGTATCCCTATACTTAGCAACTAGGTACACTTTTCCACCACACCAGGTAACATACTTTTGGCACTTACCTTTTTCTTTTGACTTCCGGTCGAGTACCAGTACTAAAAGTTCCAGAGCCCCAGGGTACTTTTTTGGTTCTTTGGGGTGGAACTTTCAAACGCTTTCTTTGTTGTTTGGTAATGCAAATGCCTTGCCTCCAAAACATGTACAACCTCCGTAGGTTCATACTGTTAAAGTACCAAAAGCACAGTACCTAGTGCAGTGAAAAGAACCATAGCACACCCTCCCTTATTGGCAATAATCCCAACTAAACACTTTCCGCAGCTGCTGCAAGCATAGGGGGTATTTTGGCACATTCCTACATACAAATCTTTTTTCAGGCCAATGATATTTTTGGGACATCTTGCTTAAATGACCCGCTACAGATCACACAACAGAGTTTCAGTGGGACTGAGATGAGAACTCCGATTTGGCTATTGTCAAAGTTGGAATGACTTCAGTAAGACACCCTATTGTTGACTAAGACCCAAAGCACAACAGCAAATCAAGTTGCATGATCCAGGTGCTTCTGAGTCTTTATCAAACTTGAGATGGACAGCAATGTTTTCTTTGGTAGATGTATGAACACAGACATCAGCAAGTACAAGGGACACCTGCAGATCCTTAGCTGTTATCTTAAAGTTCTCTATCACTTGTTTGAGTTCTCTACAGTGTGACCTTGCACTCAGCTTTGTAGGAGACCCACTCATAAGGACAACACAAACAATGCAGAATTTATTCCATCTGTAAACTATCTGCCAGACTGTGACCAGACGGAGTCTTTATAAACCACTGTAACCCTTTCTGGATTCATCAGCTTCAATACCGCTGAAGTCCAGATAATTCCAAAGGGTTCACAAAATTTTGCCTACAAATATACATTTTATAAAATTTTAATGCAATGCTTTGAGATCCAGCTGCTAAATGTAGTTTTTTTATTGTCACGGAATTTGGATTTTATACCTCATAACTAATGATTTTAAACAGGATAAATAACCTGCAGCTAAGGGTGCAGCCTGGTCACCTGATCCTTACACCTAGCGGGGACTCGTTTTCACAAAGCACAATAGCGGAAAGCAGACACCACCCACCTCATCCCTCACCATGAGCGAATATAACCGGTCTCATAATTCGACAGGCAGGTAGCTATATGGTGAAAAAAATGCGATGTGCCACTTTAAACCCTGAATGTGATCACTGATGTCTACCTAAAGTCAGGTTAAAGTGAACGTCGATAGTCAGACTGGAGTTACTGGGTCTACACAGTACTTCTTAGATATTTTCCCCCTGTATCCCATGTCATTGTGGCAGGAAATCCTATCACTACCCGGAATGTTGGCGAAGCCTCTGACGGGCCTCACAAAACCACCATTGTTATTTAACAAAACCTAACTGATGCTGAAGAAATCTCTCAAATACGATATGAAGTCTGACTGTACAAAGCCACAGAGCTGGCTTTCTTAGAAAGCAAAGGCTTAATTTTCTACCAGGTCCAAGGCTCAGGTCCATAAAGTAAAAATCCAGGCCATGATTTCGTTTCAACCAACCAGCTGAGTATGGAGTCACAGCTGATATTTTGTTTCAACCTATCAGCTGTGACTCCATACTCAGCTGATTGGTTGAAACGAAATCATGGTCTGGATTTTTACTTTATGCACCAGAAATTTCCATCTCTGCATTTAGTAATGTGGAACTTACCCAGGATCTGCACCTCGATGTGTCGCGGCTTCTCGATGAACTTCTCCACGAAGAGGGCACCGTTGCCAAACGCAGCCAGCGCCTCAGAGTATGCCCGCTGGTAGTTCTCCTCCAGCTCCTGTACACCCACAAATCAAATTCAACAGGCCGTTACATAACCATTAGGAGACAGTCAGTGTGTCTCAGGAGAATAAGCAACACAAGGTGCGAGAAATGTATGTAGCCAACCTTTCCATATTTTGTTCTAAAATTACACAAATTACTTTCCTTTATTAGTAAAAGTATTCAAAATGTCAGTAGCTTACTGCCTTACAGAAACAAAGCACTAGCTAAATTTCATTAATAATTGAGTTATGATGGAAATAAGGTCTCACACTCTGTCATCACAAAATGTCTTAGTTGAGTTCGAAGAAAACCATTTACCTTCCTTCTACACATATAGGTGGATAGTCAAAACATTCTGAAGCCCCTTTTTTCAGTTTCAATGTCAGCATAGTTGCTTGCGTAGGGCAGTTTAGGTACCGCATGCAGAAAGCCATGACTTTAAATGTTCTCCATTAATTTAAATAAGTCTATTTTACATCCCTCCACCGGGGGTGCTGTTTCCCCCCGCCAGCCACGTATTACGTATTAAATTGATTTTCCTGCCTCCAGAGGCCCCTCCTCACCTCGTAGTCTCTCACTACCCGCATTCCTCGCCCCCCACCCCCGTAAGCCGCCTTGAAGATGATGGGGAAGCCGTAGGTGTTGGCAAACTCCTGGGCCTCTTGCAGGGAGGAGATGGGGGCGTTCGTCCCTGGGACCACTGGCACACCTGCACATCATGACACAGCCAGTGAGAGACTCTCATGTGTTCTCCATACCCACAGGAGTGAGGGGGGTTTCAGAGGAGGCTCTATGAGGCCCCTCAGGTGATACCTCACATATGGCCATTGCAACAGAGTGTAAACCAGCATTAGAGAATGAACACATACTTCCTAAGGTCAGCTCTGTATTTCACAGAAATATAAAAGGTATATAGTCGATAATGTAACAACTGGCCAATAATGTAATAACTTACTGCATTATTGGGAAAAAGTTGTGTTATTGTTTCAAAAATGTATTAGATTATTGGCCAGTTATTATAATACCGACTAATTACATTACGAACGGAAAGTGTTAGCGGCAGTTAAAATATGGGCAGTTATTACGTATCAGCCACTCACAGTAACTACCAATAATGTAATATGTCAATAAAGTAATAAATTCTTAATGTAATAAGTCAAAAATGTAAGAACTGGCGAGTAATGTAATAACTTATAACAATATCGGAAAAAGTTACTATGTTATTGGTTGTAGATAATGTATTACAGCATTGGCCAGGTAGTACATTATCAGCTTAGTACATTTCGAATGGAAAAATTGTGCTATTGGCAGCTATTACATTATTGGCTGCTACCAAGCCAGAGATACAGAACTTCTGAAACTTCATATTCTGGTCCAACAGCATGAATTTCTTATGGAGTCAGAGCTCATCCAATGCAAAAAATGGCTCCATGCCACCTTGTATACAGAATGCCTGCCAATAAGACAGAGACGACAGCCAATCAAGGAAAGGGGCGTAACCTTATGTGTGCGTGTTAATAGGCTGTACAAGTAACGCAGTGACTGCAGGGCATCTGTGTTCATTACAGCACGTGATATGAATATATACGATGCCCTCAGCCAGGCATGTCAGAGTCTGCATCACTGAGTATATGCTGGTATTTTCATACTTATCCACTTTTTAATGGACTTGCTGTGTTTTCAAGAATGTACTGTTGGGGAGGAAAGACCGAACACTGGAGAGCTAAAGACCCCCGATTGCATGGAGTCCACGTGAGGGACAAACTGGCAGATCACACACTTCGACTGAGGTTCATATGCTAATGAGAATGAGAGACATTTCAGCTACTGGCAAGTTCTGCCTGTCTGCTCTGTCCATGGATTATGGCCTAGTACTACTGTAATCTAAAGCGGTCAGACCATATTCACACACCAAACAAATAACGCCACGTGCTCCATGAGCACGCGATGGATGGAGGTGCCAGCAGAGCTGTACCTGCGTGGATGGCGATGGCGCGAGCCTCCACTTTGTCGCCCATCTTGCGGACGACCTCGGGGGAGGGGCCGATGAAGCGGACACCGGCGTCAGCGCACGCCTGCGCAAAGTCGAAGCGCTCCGACAGGAAGCCGTAGCCGGGATGGATGGCATCGACGTTATTCTCCTGCGGCAGGGATGACGGGGGGGGGGAGAAGGATGAGCAGAACGGAAAAGGTGAAAACATACCTGAGGAGGGGGGTCACTGTCAAATTCATATTTAAAATGAAATGAAAATGAAAGAGCTGATACCAACGTGGGGTATTTTTCAGAGGGTTAAACGAGAGAGAAGGTACTAGAAGAAATATGTGCAGCGATTATTTCGATGGAAAGTTCATGGTAAATATGGTCCATTTAACATGAACTTTTAAATATCAGACTTATAACAATAGAAGCAATTACCAATGTATTATTCACTTAGGGCTGTTCAGATCACAGTCCTCAAGGGCCAAGCACTGCTTTTGTTCCAGCCATCTTTTACTTGCCAACCAGGTGTGAAGCATCTGGCCAATCAGAATCAGTAATTATTACACTAACTACCTGGGAGAACTGAAAACAAGGCCTGGATTTGGAATCGAGAGCCAGACTTGAAGAGCCCAGGCTTACATTAAGCAAACCTGCAGGCTTCAAACTTGGATTAATCAGTCCAAGTTAATACCCTATTTGAAGGATATGACTCTCACTAAAACGCACATATTACAGCTTAAACCTGTGCATTAATAACATATACCGGCACCCATTCTGTCAAGTGCAGATCTTTGATCAGAAGTTAGAAAGAGATTTTAAAACCTTTAGGTATTTAGAAGAGAAGGCATGACCTAGATTAGTTTTATTACTTGCGTATGAAAAAGCAAGTTCATTCAAGCAGAAGCAGATCAATCAGAGCAAACTACATGCACTGGAATGTGTCTGCACCACCCAGAAGCTCTTCCTGTTTCTGCAGTAATTCCTGCGTGCTCACTGGTTTTAGCTACAGCTAAGCTACTAATTAGCCTCAGTCAATCTGTGATAAATCTGAATGAATACCATGTTTCAAATGACATTGAGGACGTTTGTTATTTTTTCAATTGCATTGAGCCAAACATTCATTAGTTAAGGAACACCCCAGTGGAGAAAGATCATAAAATAGCTAAAAGTGTGTTTGTGCTAATTAAATATGGTCCATTTACCATGAACTTTCTTTTCAGATCAGACTTACGATAACAGGAGCAATTACCAATACATTATTAATTTAGATTAACCAATCCTTCAGGCTTCAAACTTAGATTAATCAATCCAGATTAATACCCTATTTGAAGGATATGACTGAGCGCTTCATTGTAATCACTAATTAGCAGCTCAAATCAGACATAATTGAAAATAAAAAATTAAAAAGCTTGCTTAAATATGAACATCTCATTCAATGAGGTATTACTTGACAAACAAATATGGTACTATCCATCCATCTATCCGTTTTCTGTCACCACTTACAGTATCCTACTCAGGGTCGTGGGGGGTCCGGAGCCTATCCCGGTGGCTACAGGTGTAATGCAGGGAACAACCCAGGATTTGGCGCCAACCCATCGCAGGGCACACTCACACACCAGTCACTCACACACCAGTCACTCACACACCAGTCACTCACACAGGCACACCTACAGACAGTTTGGTAACTCCAACGAGCACCAGCATGTTTTTAGATTGTGGGAGGGGAAACCAGAGTACCAGGAGGAAATCCCATGATGACACGCGGAGAACATGCAAACTCCACACAGGGAGCTATGGCGGGGATTTGAACCCTGGTCCCAGAGGTGCACCACCGTGCCACCCCTAATATGGTACTAACACTGATTGAAAATGAAATGTCGTGATTTTTCCAAGTCTGCATTTGTTAGATCCAACTATACGCGTTAGTTAAACCCTAAACTCAGCTGTTTAAAAAGCTGGGATGCGAGAGGACACCAGAACCAGGTGTGAGACCGGCAGAAGCCCTGCAGAAAGAACTGACTTGTTTTAAATGGAGTATATTGTACTGGAACCCTCCCAGTACGGCTGAGTCGTGCTGCAGCCTGTCCTTCTGCTTCAGATTACCGGCATTTCATGCACGCCTCCGGACACTGGGAGCGGGGGGGAGTGCATAATGCAGGAGCTTCTCCACCCAACAAGCTCTTACAGAGGGAAACTTGGCTTCATCATTTGGCAGACACCCTCGCTGTGATTAAAGCTTTTATCTCCTGGGTTCCTGTATTGCATCCATCCCCTGCAGGACAGTTTGAATGTGAAAGACTATGCATAGTAGCACATGCGAGACTGGGAGCCTTTTTGGTTTCTGAAGACCTTCTCAGGGGAGTATGAGATTCGATTCACTGTGAGGAGTAAAATGCTTTTTGGGTTAATATGATATGTCAGCCCTGAGAGAAGGTCCACAAAAACTCGCGCTGAGACCAAAGGCTACAGTAAAGAGAGCTCACAATCACTGTTGTGCTGAATGCCAATAAAATGAAAAGAATACATGATTAAGTAATTTCTCAGACAAAGAAGAGCTACCAGGAGTTCAATAGAAAAAGTACAGAACTGCAAGATACTCTTGGAAGGTGCTAACTGTTAAACAGACAATTTAAGTATAATCCCCCAATATTACTGGAGGGTGAATCCAGCAGAACCTGGTAGGTTTCCAGTCACTAAGGGTATAACGACACCATTTGCCCACGGTTCGGTATGTATCGCGGTTCAGTATATTATCAAGCCATTCAGTACGCCACCTGCTGTTGTATAATGACATTTAAATTCTAGCCCTCGAAAATAAGACAACCTCAGACTTTTAGATGTATTTTTTTTTTTTTTGAAAAAACACCATCTTATATTCACGCCAGTACTTCTAGGAAAATGACAGGCATATCGAATAGAAGGATACAGAGACCTTACTGTTACCATGGCCCTGAAACTGCACTACTTACTGAACCTTGGGCAAACGGTGTCGTTATAGCCCTACCTATAGCAGTTCCAGCATAGTCCACAATGCAGTCTCACCTTGGCCACTTTGATGATGTCAGGGATGTGCAAATAGGCAGCCACAGGAGTCAGCCCCTTGCCAATCAGGTAGGCCTCGTCAGCCTTCTGCCGGTGCATCTGGCCCGTGTCCTGCTCCGAGTAGACGGCCACAGTGCGGATACCCAGCTCTGTGCAGGCCCGGAACACACGAATGGCAATCTCACCTACGGAGGATGGAGAGTTTCAGGCAATGACAAGGAGGCATATTGGAGCACTGCATCTAAAGGGAGGGTCACTGACTTTTCCTTCTCAATTTAATGAGCTGCCCAAACTGGGCTGAAGGGTCACTGACATCGTTGACGTCAGCATTGTTGACTTGATGCACTCGTAATGATTGTCGATCCAATGCGTTTGGTGTGACGCAATTCAAAACTGGGTCAACAACCAGTATACAGATGCTTTCTGAAAATCCGCTTCCATGCCCCAAAAATACGAAGCAGAGAATTGGGTCCCTGGTGTAGCCATTAATTTATGAGCCCGTCAAAGGCTTGGAGAAGCACTATACAGGTTAGGTCAGTTTCTAAATATGAAAGAAGGTTGGTGCATCTCAAATATCAGCACAGAGAACTACTACACCGATTAGGTCCATTCCCAAATGTCTAAGGAGGTAGGCTTGTCCAAACATTTCTGTTTGTTAGCAAATTCAATCTTTATCATAGATTGGGACAAATACCAAAGGAGTGCGACACGATGTCCTACGAGATAATGTCGTGTAAGAGAAAGAAGAGCCAGACCTCTGTTGGCCACCATGACCTTCTTTATGGGCTTGTACTCCACCTTCTGGGCAGCGGTGTGAGCGGCTCGGGGCAGCCAGCACAGCCTTCGCGCGGCCAGCAGGCCTAGCCCCGCCTGTCTCAGTCTCAGCCTAAGCAGCATCTTCTACGAGGGAAATACGCATGGGAGAGGTCAGTCAGAAAACAAAAGTACCCATTTGTTCCTATGAAGGCAGAATTACTTGTCACTGGAGCTGTACTCTCTAGAGTCCGCCGATTGTACTCTAGCTGTAGGGAAATGTACCTGTTTGAAGGTACAGAAACGGACTCTGAGGAATGCTTTTGTACCACTGGTAGTAAATTAATGCTGCTTGTACCTTGGGGAACAAAACTGTACCACCCCTGTACCCTGCAGTTAGCATTCAAAGGTCAAAAAGTTTCACGGTTTTAACAACAAAGCAATACGAAAAATTAAACGACTATAATCAAAGGAAGCTAATACACATTTAGAACCACAATTAACTACCAGCTCCAACAAAACATTGTGCCACCTCAGGCTTCTCAAGTAACTTGTATTTACTCCTGAATATGTAACTCAGAAATATTATACATACACATATATAACACCTAAAAAGTGTGTACAAACGAGGCAGTTCATTTTCATAAGGTGATGAATAAGCAGCTCATCTACCATACTTTTTGTGTAGAAGTTATTGTTGTTAAAGATGGTAATAGCCCATACTGTAAACTAGTGCTGTCCCAAACGATTATTCTTTGAACGATTAATCTCGCAATTCTTTTTTCCGATTATTCGACTAATCTAACAACTAATTTTTCGATTAATCTAATAAATTTATTAAGCAATTATTTTCAAGTTAGTCATTTAATGCAATTCACCCCCTCCCCCCAAACAAATCTGAAATTCTCATTAACATTTCAATTTATTAAAACATTTCTTAAACATTAGAGCATTATTAACAAAAAAGGCAAATCTTAAGCAATTCAATAGGATTTCTATGCTAGACTGAAGTTAATAATCACTGCAAGTTTTTACTTAATTATTTCAGTACACCAATTTGAGTTTAATGTTGAAATAAGATGCTAAAACATGGAATGATTTCACAACTAGAGAAACATGTTTTTAACAAACACTAGCAAAGGCAGCTTAACCTTACTTCAGTGAGCAAAGAACGATTTAGGCTACAGTGTGTAAGAGTAGTCATAAACGATAATTTGTCTCACTCACATTACAGAATAAGTAAACAGAAAATATAAAACGGCTGAAACAGTGTCATTAATGTCAGCTACAGTAGAGGTGCAGAAAAGCTGTCATGACTGCAGACCGCATGTGAGCCTTTTTGTCGCGTGTTTCTCCAGAGGCTCCGGAGCTCTGCTGGTAGACGCAGCCACGTTGTCTCGTGTGCGGGTGGTAAATTTCCTTTTTGCTGCGTGGTAGGAGATGTCTCATAAATATTTATGAGACAACTGTTACATGATTGGCCAGTACATGCCATACAAAATAGTGTGGCACTGCTGGCACCGGTGATATTAGACAAAACTATCTCGGAATTCAGTCTATAATTGGTATAGTTTTAACAGTGCCAGCAGTGAAACAACCAGCCAGCTTATTAGCGGAAAAACTTTGTATTGTAAATGAAAACCATGCCACAGGTCCAATAAATAACATATTGATCTCTTTGCCACTCGAGAGCTACATCAGGTGGACAGTAAAGTTCAGTTATTAGCAGACTGTTTTACTACGCTTACTACTATTTCTTAAAATGACGGAGTTAACTTGCTCCTGAGGCGATAAAGTACTTTCCCTTACAACGTTTAGATTATCATTTAGTGCATTGCAGTTACAAAACATTTACATAGTTTTACACAATGCGTCTACAGTAAAATTCCACAGACGTATTTTTATAAACAACATCGTCGATTACGTCGAATAATCGTTCCCGCCCTACTGTAAACTTCCTGGACAATTAATTTGTTTTTTAAGCATTTGAGAGACACAGTGATACAATAGACAAAGATTAATACTTTTGGCCCCGAACACAATTAACACTCAGCTTGGATAAACACTAGAAAAATCAAGAAAATACATCCGACTTCCACACAATACAGTAACTTCAGTCTTATGAATCTGCAATATTTGCAAGAGGTTAAGACCAGAAACTAAATCAAGTCATCATGCGACAGCATAAACTAAAATACCGGGCTTATTGCATTGTTAAAAACCGGGGATCAGTCGACAAATACTCCATTTAATATTCAATATTAATACTGCCATTAAACGGCATTAAAAAAAAAAAAAAACTAAATCCACATTGGATGGGATTACTACGCACTGTTAAAACATTGCCTACTTTAACCCACGGGAAGCAATTAACTTACTGTGGGGAACGAGGTTAACGTGACTGACAGGGCATGATAATCCCACCGACAGAGTTTCAAGGCCATATTTCTTCCCATTACGATTCAAACATCAGTCAGAGTGAATGATGTCTCTAACTAATGTCTAAGCAAAAACTGCTCGGTAGACTTTGAGGCTGACAAAACAGAGAGAGCAGATAGCTTCCAATCTCAGGTAAGCGTCCTTTGATTGATGTTTTAAATATTTTTCATTGTTGCTATATATTTCTCTCTTGATGGAAAGCGGATGGTTATTTTACAATACATCCATCCAAGTTCCAACCATTTCTCCTGAGCTGGGTCATGGGGATTATTTTGAAGGGGGAGGCATAAAGAGAACCATAATTCATACAGAGAAGCCAATCTTTTGAAATCTGTGAATGACATGGGAGGTGGCACTCTGCAAGCCAATCAGCTTTCAACTGGAGCCAGAGCCCCTACGATCCCAGCTCTGTACACACCCCTGTCCAGGAGCCTCTCCCAGGCAGTACAGGGCTGGGGTACGCCCTAAATGGGATCAATTACAGGGAGGGCACACACGCGCACACACACACACACACACACACACGGGGTAATTTAAATATGCCAATTATCCTAACCGCATGCCTTGAGACTGTGGGAGGGGACTGGAGTACCAGGAAGAAATCTGCATGACATGGGGAAAATATGTGAACTCCGCCCATGGAGGCGGGACTCCACTTGCAAAAGTAAGGAAATAACCAATCATTAACATTATATCAGCATTAACATATTAAGGCTACCAATTGAGAACTGCATTAAAAACTCCAAAACATAAAACTTCATCCAATCCCATACAAGCCAGAAAGGGGCACACTTTGTTAATGTCCAAAGTACTGGTTATCAGAAGCAGTTCATATCAGGACTGTTTAATAAGACAAACATTTTCTAAACATACTAAGAAGAATTTGTATTTTTGTATATAATTTTATATAATGAGAGCATATTATTCTACAGCAATAGTATTACAGGTTAAATTTTCTTTCACAGCATAGCAAGGAAAAAGTTCATAGATGTTTAGAAATAGACATCATAAAATGGGTAAAAAAAAAATAAAAAATCAAATTTAGCTATCCATTGTCCACAATTTGACTATACTTTCTGCCAAAGACATCCAATTTACTGCATGACTTTAAATCCCACAGGGTTGAACCAGAGTTAAGGAATGGTTTAAAAAAAATTTAAAAAAAAAAGCTAGCTGTATGTAAATGGACACAATATACTCATAAGGGAGTTTACAGTGCCCACTGCCTAACATAAGATGAAATGGACGGTGCAGACAAACGCTTCCCACCCACCTCTCAACCTCGGGCCAAAACAACCTTTCAGTTCAACAGCAGCAACAGCCCTCCTTAATGATAAATACCCTCCGCAGCAAGTCTCCCCCCTTCCCTATTTTGAAACCTGAGGGCTGGATAATAACTCCTGAACTTTTTTCCCCCCAAAATAGAAAAGCATTTCTCTTCCCTCTGTGCTGCCATACTCCCCCATGGAGACACATATAGACAAGGCGGGGGGAAGAGACAGCACTTATTTTGTACTTGAACGCCCATACAGGGGGGTAAAAAAAATTACCATGCATTAAAGTCTGAAGAATGACCTGTGGCACAAACACAGAGGACTTCTTCTGCTACACCATTCTGAATATAGACTCCGGTGTACAGCCAAACAGCAGATATGTGACACAGTAACCTTGTTCATAACTGACTTGGCCAATCCAGCATGCTTTTTGCCGTTTAGGCAACAGGAACACTTCCATTCCAGCCAGTCCCCGTACCATTAAACATCCATATACGCCGTGCAGCACAGTGTAACATAACTAGTTAATGGTCAAATCAAAAGGGAGGCTGTAGTCATGGCTGAGGGGGTTACAATGTTACTGACTTTCTGGTTCACAAAGTGGAACTTTGTACCAGACCAGTAATACATCACCACTCTTAAAAGGAGCTTTCCAGGGCTCTTCAAGACATAAGTGACTTCATGAGGGTTGTATGGGGCCTGACAGGCTCATAAAACTTTGCTTCTACAGGATCATAGATGTAATGAATCTAGGGTGACCAGATAATCCATGTCAGGGAGGACACTGAGCCTGGGCAGGGTTTGTAAACTACCCCTTCTATTAAAAAGAGCAGGACTTCACTTAAGCACTGAGTTCTTGCTGTGTTCCGATTGGTCAGTCTCCTATACAGTAATCATGCATGTGTCACTAATGTCATGCATTCATAAGCATCATGCAAGTATACCTTAACATCCTAAAATAACTTAATAGCATTAATACACATTCATATTTTTTAAACGATAAGGATTTTAACGTTTGTATATTACAGCCGCAAAATCTTTTATAAGTTTTATGAATGTAATGCTTCAAAATATGTTAACGTATGCTTACATGCTGCTTATGAATGTCCTATGAATGCATAATGAATGCATTATGAAGTTGCAGTTAATATAAAGTGTTACCAAATGTTTGCTCTTAACCACTTTTAACACATCTGGCTTAACGTACTTCCCTACACTCAAAATCCAGGCTCTGTTCAGCTGAAACCTTCATACATCTGGCGCATTACCTAAGCAGTTTAGACTAAATGGCTATATTGGATATTCAGTCCGTTTATCAAATTAACACCCTTGGTTAAAAAGCAACGTGAATTTAAATAATTGGTCTAGCATGACTATTAGAAGAAAGTTGCTTAAAACTTTAAAATCAAACAAATAATGAATTCTAAGAAGTTAACTGTACTTTGCAGGACGGGCTGCTAGCTATTTCATACTGGGTATGTTATTAGCTAATGTTAGCTTTCTGCTAAGAAAATTGCAACATACCTATCAGAGTATTTATCAGAATACATTCTTCTGCATTGTATTTCTTACGTGCTTACAATTTACACTATATTTACGTTACTATACCATCAACTCTTCCCCTTATAGGCGATAAGCCGCAGGGTACTGGAGAGAGATGCTAATGGTAGCTACAAGACAGCATTTTCAGGAAGCTGCAGGCTGAGGAATGGTGTAGATGCTGTCAGGCTGTGGAATGGTATAGATGCTGTCAGGCTGTGGAATGGTGTAGATGCTGTCAGGCTGTGGAATGGTGTAGATGCTGTCAGGCTGTGGAATGGTGTAGATGCTGTCAGGCTGTGTTGCCAGGACCCCCAAAAATCTCTGGCCAAAGGTCGGCTTAAAGTACGCCCAATAGTAGCTGAAACTAGCCCAATATCTGAAATCCCCGTATACTGTATCTCAAAGAAACAAACCAGTATTTCGCATGCTGATGCACATTCGATTGTTCATTTTAAAACCATAGTTAAACACAATGACGTCACGTAGGCCGACGTCCCAGAGCTGCCATTTCAGCTGGTTGGACTGAGATTTTCAATTCCAGACTACTATGCATCCGCATTTACATGAATGTAACCGTTTTATTACATTGCAAATTGTCGGTAGGGATTACAAACTACCTCAACGCCTCTGATAGAGCTAATTATAGATTTTTTATGGAATAATACAGATTTTTCATAAGACGAGAGTCTGACAGTGTGAGTGTCCCGCCAAACGAGAACATTACTCGGTCGACTCCGAGTCTGAGCAGTCAATATAGCTTAGCCGTAGATATGATAAGGGACCGGGGCTGAATTTAAGTAACGCTCGCAGTCTTATCGGGGTCACGAAGTTCTTGGATGTCCAAGTTAAATAGTCACCATTACTATCACTAAAAACAGCTGATCATCATGTCTACAGGAATAATTATCTGACCAATAGCATATCAGACTGACATGTTAGCTATAACATATGAACATGTCATTCGATGATACGCTCAAATATTCAACGCATAGGCCACCACTGCAAAAATGATTTTCATGCAGTCACATCAATGCCAAAACTCGAAAGCGCTGAAACACGACGCGAGAAATACAAACTTGCATAAATATCCCACTTTCAAGCGCAAATGCAAAACCCGCGTGCACAGAAAAAAGAACTGCGTGTGCGACTAACATAATATCGAAGTAATATCACATAATAATATCCAGTCTGTTTTTTCCCTCTAGACTTAATAGTTTTCCTCACACACGAAGTAAATTACCTTTAACTGCTCCCTGCGCTCCGGCGAAATTTTGGCCCCCGAGTTTCGGCGGTTGGTTTTGACAGTTTGGGGGCGGGCTCGTGGCCGTTTCTGTCGGCGAATGTCATTGGCTGTTGGCTCCTAGTTTTGTGATTGACTGCACACCGCGAAGAGCTTTTCCAGACGAGCAGCTAGGTTAAAGGCTAATCATGGTTTATCTGTCCTATTTAATTATTTTTACGAGCATGCATACAATGATTCCCATTGTCCACTAGCCTGTTCCACCCCATCATTATAAAAATAGCAATTCTGCTCGGCTACGGACCCTCCATGCACTAGCCGATGACGCACTTTTTTGCACATTGTAATTTATTTTTTATTTATGCGCCACACCATGTTCCGTTTTGATTGAGATTTTGTTTGCGATGGTTTGACTTTTTGACAGTTTATTATTTTTAAATTATTTTATTTTATATGGACGTCACAGTAACGTTAGAATTGTAGCATTTATGCAGATCGAAGGACCAGATGCACTCTTCAGTGTTTGTGGCGAAATCGTAATTTACATCGCTCCTCTGGAAATGTTCGATAGACGTGTGTAAACGTGTTTGTTTTTCATGAATGTTTTTATACCAAACATAATAAATATAAATAATGGTGTTATGGAAATTATAAGGTTTAGTACTACATTGAAGTGATACACAGCTTTACATTTGTGCTCACCAGTGGCATATTTACGCAGGTTTATATTTTTCGCATTGTGTTTTAGCGCTGTCTAGTTTTACCATGGAGGTGACGCCATCATTTATTATATTATTAGGGCGCTTTCCTGCCGCACCAGGTACCGTACTTTTGGTACTTCGAGAATGTATCAAAAGTACGGAATTTAAAGGTGTTGGTTTTCCATTGGCCTAAAAATTGATACCGGCGCCAAATGACATGGCAACGCGAGGCGGGGAATTTTGTAAAGAATTCGAAAAATGGCTGTAGTAGGACTGGATGATGTGCGATATTAATACCAACATGGAATCTTATGCACATGTAGTTCTTACATTGCCAGTCAGATAAAAGTAAGAAAAAACCTTATCTTAATCTAGTATATGGGCATTATAGTGCAGGGGGTTAAAGTTTCGCTTAATTATTTTTACCATGTCACTCTGTCATAGGAAAAAAATTGTATGATTTGAAATTTAAATTATTTCTTTTATAAATTATCAAATATATGTTTAAAAGTCAGTTTAAAGTTTACCCCCGCTGCTTCAGCATAAGCGCTGCATGTGTTCTCCAAGACAATCGTAATCATTTTCATCCTTGCTGTTTAAATTACTTGAAGACGGGTTTGTGAGGAAAAAAAAATTGTTTGCTAAATTCCCCAATATTTATTACAACAAACTCACATCCCTATATTTACAACAAAATCACATTGCTAGTCCTTGTATATGAAACAAAATAATGTGCTATCCTAGTATATTAAACAAAATGCTTTATTAATTTCTTGTCACGACACAATGATCTTTTTGTTGTATCTGTTCTTCCTTTTTTTTACTTTGTTTATCAGAGAGGCAGCGTTTATATGGTGTACCTTAGGGTAATGTGAGGTACATACGTCGAGTACTATAGGTGTGTAAGGACAGAGGTCTTTTCACAGCCTTGAGCTGTGGCTTCCATTGCTTGATGCTCACATCTGTGTACCTCAGTTATTCTCATGACAACACCGGTGCATAGGTAAGCCCCTGAGGAGCAATCAGTGCTTCCAGCATGCACTTCACTAGTTTCACCTTTGCCTTGTTTGTGCGTGTCAGCACACCACAGATGAATGAACACACACTACGGTGGAGTCACAGCTCTGGACAGGAAGGCCATGCAAAGGCTCACCTAGATGATCATTTAGATCGAATCCATGGTTTGATCACCAACGAATCAAAGCACAAAGTATTCACAGGTCCCAAACCATCCGTGCCGAGGTCTTCTCAGCCGAGAGGCTAGTAGGAGGCTTTGCAGTATCAGAACGCCAGCCACCTGATTCAAAAACAATTTCTTCCCCCAAGCCATCTGCATAATCAACAGTAACAATACTCCTCACACCTAGACTTTATATAGATTGTAATGTCTTAAGTGTTGTTTCACTGCATGACTGCGCTAACATAATTCAGAGGGCACTTTATTAAGTACACCTCCGTAGTACCAGGGAGAACCCCTTTTTGTCTCGGACACCTCTTCAAGGAGTTACAAGTTGAGTCAAAGCGATTCCGTTTCGCAGTGTTGAACTGAGCGGTTAGTTTCATATGCGTGCCCTTCCTGTTAGCTTTAACAAGTTTGGCCAAACTCCTTTGGCCTCTATAATTAACACGGTGTTTACAGCCACAGAAAAGCCACTGACTGGCATTTTTGTTCATCACACCATTCTCTGTAAACTCTAGACAGTATAACTATGGAGCCACTATATATGGCACCCGCAGTCACACCACAGAATTACTTAGATCAAGCAGCCTAACCATTTAGCGCTTAGCTGCACAGCAAATGAACTGCTTGACCCTGCTGGCATGCTTTTCGTATTTAGTTGTAGTCACATGATCTTATATTTGCAAGAGTAGGCTGTCTGCATTACCAAGCAGGTATACCTAATAAAGTGGCCACCGATGGTATACTCTGTATTATTTACATACTGATAGTAGCTCATTGTACTGGGTGTGGCTGAGAGAGAAAGCATTACAACATACCTGTTGCACACGGCAAATAAAACCTTATATCTTGAATATGGAACTCTGACACTGAAAACATCTTATGGACAGTGATAATCATTAGGTAAATACTTATGATACTTTGACGTATATATATGCAAAGCCTCTGGCATTTCATGCATGTTTAGGAAACACTTCTTTGTTAAAGAGTTCATTATGAAGCACATAAAAAGAGGGAAATGTTAACCAGCATGATAGAGTACCTGGTTTCTCAATGTAGAACTGTGCAACAGTGAAATTACCAAATACTAACAAAGTTGTAGAAGAGGAACAACACAAAAGCAATGGCATTTACACAAGTGCACATTGCGCAAGGCTGACCCACGAGCACTACAGGGATCAAAGGTCCACAGGTGCTGGGGCAATCACACACAGGGGCGGGGGGCAATCACACACTGGGGCGCGGGGCAATCACACACAGGGGCGCGGGGCAATCACACACAGGGGCGGGGGGCAATCACACACAGGGGCGCGGGGCAATCACACACAGGAGCGCAGACAGAAAAACAGACATGCATCAGGAGTGGTACAGCCAGGCACTCACACCTCAGAGGAGATCAGGAGAAACGTGGGGGAGAACAGCCTACAACGATGGGCACGGATCACGCACCGGTGTTCTCATGCATTAACAAACACATGCCAAATGCGTCCAAGTGAGAAACAAGTACACTTACTGCTCCCTCGGTCCGATCCCTGCTGAAAATGTACGGTCCAGACAAAACATAAAAACGTAAACAAACGAATGAGATGAGAGTCTCTGTGACGGCAGCGAATCAGAGAGCAGAATGGCAGGGATGCACTCAGGCCCACGGAAAGATTTTGGAGAGGACAGCCTGTCTGTGCTGTGCCTCGTGCCAGGAGTGGCTCGCTGTCAGCGTCCCTGCGCCTTTATCCTGCTGGCCCTTCCTGCTTCGCTGCGCTGGAGACGCCGAGGCCTGATTTTAGCACAAGGAGCTAAGCTCTCCCTCACTCCCCCTCGAAGGTTTCATCCCTTTCAGTTACGCAATCATACCCGCCCCTGTCGTCAGCTCCAATCAGATATGGCCTCGGTGAGGGGTGCAGACGCGCCAGGATTTAAACTGGAGAAGTAGGGAGAGACGGAGGGAGGGGGAAAGAGGGAGGGAAGGTTTTAATGAGTGAGCAGCCCTTGCTATTCTGTAATTCATTCAGTGTGAAAAAGGTGCATCCAGTAGGATAATGATTTGCTTCGACTACTGATTCATTTATTACAAGTGTGTATGTCTCTTTTTTGTGAATGTAGCTAAACTTAAATCGCATATTAGGGAAGGATTCTGCATGTGGTGAACGTTGTGAAAGTATTACATTACTGCCCAAGAAAAGGAAGAATGATGACATGCGATCTAGATAAAGAGGAACAAGTCATGCAAACCCATCATGGTGGGCAATGAAAGAACCCGAAACAAGAAGCATCCTCCTGGATGATGCGACACGAAGCTGCTGGTCTGTGACAGAGAGAGAGTGTCAGAGTGAGAAGAGTGGTGCAGATGTGTCAGCAGAAAAGGTGTGCACACGGCTA
Source organism: Gnathonemus echidnorhynchus (assembly GCA_026776725.1). Classification (NCBI taxonomy): domain Eukaryota; kingdom Metazoa; phylum Chordata; class Actinopteri; order Osteoglossiformes; family Mormyridae; genus Gnathonemus; species Gnathonemus echidnorhynchus. The sequence goes on along the minus strand of JAODJU010000002.1, from coordinate 24,575,424 downwards.
CCTGAGGGGTCGCTCATGTTTGCGTGATTGCGGGGACTGTGTATTGACTCTCTACTCATCTGGCGCTGATAGTAGAGGTTAAACTGTCAAAGCTGGATGCCTGCTCTTACAACACCACTCTTAAAGCTGCTCTCTCTCTCTCCAGGAAGGAGACTAACTGGGGGGGGGGAGATTTCAGTTAGACATAGTTATGCAGAATGAAAATTCATGAGATACTGAGAGAGATAGCAAAACAGAAACAAAACAGCAGATGAAGTTGAGGTACTGCTAAATGCCCCAAATCCTCTCCCAGTCCACTTCTAGTCTCTATCCACCAGCTTTCCAAACAGAAAGAAAGCTATTTCCCAGGCTATCAAATGGCTGCTTTATTCAACTGCATGGCCAGATGCCGGGACTGGGACTGTAACCTTATACGTCTCCATTCACTCTGCCTTCTCTCTCTGTCTATTTACACTTCAATTCAACCTCATTCTCTGCTGCACTCGATTCAAACCGTAAGATGAAAATGCACATTCAACACAAATAATGGGGCTTTTAAAAGGGGGGGGGGATAAGATGAGAATGAGAAGAGAGAGACAGGCAGATTTGGGGGGGGGGGATTCCGGAGATGTCAGACACCGAAAGGTGAACAGCGATGGGAGAAATGGCTGAGAGAATACAGAACTTACGGGGGATAGAGGTGGGGGAAGAACGCCTACACGGATGGTGCTTGCTGACTGACACATCAGTTAGCCAATCACGACTGCTTACACAGCAGCATGAGCCATTGTCTTCAGAGACAGTGCTGGCTGACGGACAGATCAAACAGCCAATCACGGCCACTGCTGGAAAAAAGCCACATCTGAGCTTTCTGAATGTTCCATGACCAGGTTACATGAAATTCTTGCCTTACATTAAAATTTTTAAACTTAGTTATCAGTTGTTTCATCCCAGTGACTTTTTTTTTGTTTGTTTTAATTCACCACATCTGGCGTTTCAAAAGAAAGTCAAGTGTAACATGTATTTTGAAACCTAAAGCATTGTGACACTTTTATGGTTACAGCTTCCTGGAATGGAGAAAAAAAACACAGACAAACACGCACTAACTGGACTCGAGAGTTGCCTTACCTTTTTGTGGACACGCACAAAAACTAAATGTACCTAAAGACATTCAGTAAGTGACGACAGGAAATAACCAGTGTTTTTTTCCAAACTGAAAACACAATGGATTGCTGTTATACCACCCAGCAAGATTCAAGCATTTTCAGCTCAAGCTGTTTTTTTCATAATTCCTAAAACATTGAGAAACTTCTGCTGCAACAATTCAACAGTAAAACCAACAGAAAAACAATAACAACCAACTTGCTACTGCACTAATTATCAGACTACCAGATATATAATGTGTAGTAAGGCATACATAACTAGTCAAATTTTCAAAGTTTGTATTTAAAAGCATATATGTAGTGGGATTCATTTACAGTATAATCTTTATAAAATACAGTAAAATGTCATTCATAGCCCCTTATTTTTAAGAATCAAGGAATCATATGTAACAACAGTTCTTTATATTTTAAACTGATAGATTATTAGGCCTACTTGCATAAATATAGTATTTAATAATATATTTATCAAGGATCCCATTTATCAGGTATCCAGTCCAGAGTATCCCTGACCTCTGCTTTGAGACTGTGACCCTTTTATGATGGATGGATGGATGGATGGATAAGCTGCTGACTTGAAAAAAGTTATAAGGCACATAAAAACGGATGATTTCTTCATCCAGTGTTTGAGAACAACTTACGAATGCAGCCTCACAAAATGAAGGTCCCTGGTTTCTTGTTCATTTCTTTGGTGTCAATAATCAGGAAAGAAAAAAGCCAAAATACAACAGATGTTTTATGTAAAAAAAAAAAATTTTGCCAAAACTCTATTAACAGAGAAAAACCAGTCTTCATTATTACTACAAATAATAGGGTCTTTAAACAAATGGCTCCATGAATACAGAGCACTGAAAAGAGTCTCGGATTCATCCCAGCGAGGCCTGCCTCCCAGTGAGGCCTGCCTTCCAGCGAGGCCTGCCTTCCAGCGAGGCCTGCCTTCCAGCGAGGCCTGCCTCCCAGCGAGGCCTGCCTTCCAGCGAGGCCTGCCTCCCACGTGTGCTGCCTCCCATGGCGATTTAACTTGGGGACCTCAGGGTTCAGCTGCAGCCCTGCTCTGCACCAGGCAGCATCGCCGGTAATCTGGCACACCAAGATGGGAAGCACTGCTTCCAGCCTCACTGACCGCAGCTTGACGGTGCTTTTGTTGCTGGGCAATTTGCAAAGACTGGAGTTTTTTGTATGCTCTCTGCTGTTTTCCCCTTCATCCCTCTCTCTCTCACACACTCTTAACTTGGATGACATACTTTAACTTTGATGACGCTGCTTTCAAACTTAGCACCAAGCAAATTAAACTGAGCCAGATGCAAGACTACACGCTTTCAGTGTCTGGTCTACACTAACCCCACATGACAAGTACTCCCTGTCACCATAAAATGCCTTCATCTGTCTCTCCATTCTCTCATATATCAGTCACTCCCCCCACCCCCCACCCCCGGCATTCCAAAACACCATTTCAGAGGTATTTTCTTCCTTCGGGCCTGTCGCACGTGTGAATTAGTCCTCTCTCCTCCTCAGCAGGGCTACCACAGGAATGCTAATCGACGTCGCGGGACTCAAACAAGGAAAGGCGAGCTGCAATAGGCAAGTGGAGGGGGGAGGGGCCACGGCAAGTTCATGCAGTTCAAAGCCATGAAAATGCCCTAAGCATAAAAAACTGTCCCTGTCGATGGGAAATACAGAGTAACAATCCCTAATGTGAAATGAAGGCTTTTAGGCACAATGAGAGCAAACAGTCAGACATGCAGTGTGTCCAATGGACAAAATATGCTGAAGTTGGATAATCAGAACCAGAGGCGTCAGAAGCATTTTCAATGTGGGGGGGGGGAGACACACACACACTAGCATAAGACTAATATTTTATGTTAAATGTGGGGGGGTCCAAATGAATAATTATGAAGTCAGATTTAATGATGGTGATGCCCACGGTTAGACCACTTATCAGTACAGGTGAAGAGAGGTTAACAGGGTTGTTGTAAACATTTGCCAGGACAACAAAAAAAATAATAATAAAATAAAATAAATGCATACTTTTTGATTTTAAAGTGGACTTGGATGATGTTGTAACAGCTTATAAATTTGCTTTCACCACTATATAAGCTGCTACAGGAGTATCTCGACATTGAAGCCTGCAGACAAAATGGTGCCTCAGACCCTACAGGGAAGCCAGTGCTGAAGCAGAACCAGCAGGACAGAGCTGAAGTGCATGTCCTCCGCACGGCTGCTCACGGAAGTACGGGGCGTCCCGGCGTGCCGGAGCACGGCAGGCGTGAAGAACTCAGCCCAAGGCCCTTAACGCAGGTTAGCACAGATACTCATCAGCAGGGGGGCCGGCAGAGCAGAAGCAGCTGTGCTATACAGAGGAGGGAGCGCTCTGCTAGAGTAACCAGGCACGACAGCAAACTGGTCAAACCAGTAACGTGTGAGAGCAGTAAGAAATCGAGCTGCGCATCTGAACTAAATAATGAATAAATAAGTATCCAGCAAAGGGCAGAAATCAGTGTGAGAGGAGTGTGGGAGGACCAATGCAGTGGCTTCGCACAGAGATTCATCAATCCTCAGTACTTTATCTGACTACAGAATCTTATTTTGTAAAAAAAAAAAACCCATCTATCTCCTGCGGCAGTGGTCTTTTTCGGTTAATCGCCTTCTTTAACCAAGGAAAACATGACACGCTCGCAATTCTGATATTAGTTGGACATTGCCAAACCACACGTAGTCCACTTGTGATTGATGTGTATTGTAGGAGATGATCTGAATGGATTTTAATTAAGTATTTATAAACAAACACCACGAAGGTGGAGCTGGTTAGAGTGACACTTTTAAAGAGAATTCATCTTACGGCGAATGCGCTTCTCAGTTAGGCTGTCTGCTTGAAAAGTTTTCATCACACGAAATGACAAAGTAATAACATGATGTAATACTGAACAATCGCTTACTATTCAGGTACACCCAGTTCGTAATTGGCCACTGTTTTTAAAATTTATGTTAAGTACAACCAAAGAATTAATAAGTATTTTAAGCAATTAAAAGCCTATATAATATTTTCCTGATGTTTCTTTTACTCGTATTTTTCCACTAACAAGAACTCTCTTCTGGCTGCAGGTAGACTCCACAAAGTGTTAAATAAGGAACATATTTAACTGTAGAAGGTTAATACAATTAAATTAAACCCAGAATTGTAAATATAAATTGTGATAACCAAGAAACAGGCCTTCTATTAAAAGTAAACAACAACAACAATAATAATAACTATCATTATTATTAATATTAATAATAATTATTAATATTAATAATGATAATAATTACCCCTACTATTATTATTATTATTAATAATAATAATAATTTTAATAATAATAAATTAATAGTGGTCTGTCTATGTGCTTTGGACTCCCAATAAAGAGATCTTCATCAGGGTACGCGCATTTTATTAAATAGCTTAGATGTGTGGAAATTAGTACTAATCCAAGACATTAACTGATTTCTATAATTTCATATGCTATTAAACCGCAATACTTTATGCAAATTATCTTGATACAAGTGTTGACTTTTAAGCGTATTTTTTTCTGCCCCGACAAAACTTTACGTTCGCGTAGAAAATGTGAATCTGCCCGCACGGAACTTCGTATTACTTTGCAAGTTCACAGTGAGGTGGTCCGCTTTACAACATTTTACCGAGGTTTTTGAACATATTGGGTCTCTCGCCCTAAAGATTTTCTGTTCATATCCGGATCTTTATGAAAAGACAATTAGTGAAGCAGTAAAGCAACGGCGTGACAAAATTAAGGCGATTTTTAATCGTGCAGTTTGGCTTACATTAAATGACACCTCTTTTGGGAATTGTTCAGAATTTACTCGGTATTTTCATGTGAATGCTGTTTTTAACAAATAAGTAGGGATCTGTTATAAAAACAAATAAAAACATCCGTTTGGGAGACTTAAAAGCATAAGTAATATATTCCATCGCGAAATCCCAGTGCTATTGATAGAAGGCATAGTTCTATTCAAGTTACTAAGCGCAGCAAGGCATCCACGATTTGCGTGTATGTCCGAACCTACACCAAGCATAGAGACTTACCTTTTTGCCTTTAGCTTTCTAACGGACGATGCGCCACGCTACCCTTTAGATGTCTGCCAATAACCAGCACGATTCAGCTATTTTGTAGCAGCTGCGAAAATAGTTTGCCAATGTATATATTTTTTTTCTCCAATAAACACAGCATCTGCCAATAAAACGCAGCCTATACTAATTCGCACTAAGCGGTAAAGCCATTATAGGACAGCTATCATTTTTTCCCCTATAAAATTGTTATAAAAATGGATTATGATTACCCGCACTTTAAGGCAAAGCATACAAATAACCAGTTTTCTTCCTACACTACTGTGGACTTTACATAAAAGGTAGACAGCTCGTGCACGTTAGCTTAGGTGACGACTGCAAATGCACTGTACCACTGGTATATTTATTGGATAAATCTTATGTAGGTGGATCTACTGTTGAGATATTTCCCCCCGGTTTCATGAAACGTTCTCATCGCAAGGGAGCCCTTTCTTTGGGACCAAACTAAACACACTAACCATCGGCGAAACATGCGACCTTACAAACCTAAAAAACATTATGACGGGGAAACGCCCACCTATCGATTCTGACGGCTCGTCTGCGGCTGAACCGCACCGCCCTGTTCCTGGATCTGAGAGATCCGCCCACGTTTGCATACGATTGTGACTCGAATAGGGTAAGACGACTTTCAGTCAAGGCCGGGGCTGAGCGAGCCTCGCCGGGCAGGGATTTCAGGAGGGGAGGGGAGATGGTTGGTGGGGAGCGTCCCGGCACCTGGTTCATTGGCTCTCCGGTTTCTGCAAAACTGTTGCAAGTAACGCTTCATCCACTCCAGTGCTGTTACGGCAGATGCTGTGGCTATTACTCGGAAGATGATTGGTGGCCCGGAGACATGTGGCCTCTTATTCTTGACGCAGAAATTTGGGATACATTTAATCTCATTGTAGTACTCTATTGTGCGTGTATAGTGTTACTCATATAAATTTCAGTGGCAACACAAATATCATAATTGTTGGGATAAAACATTTAATGAATAATTCTTTCGTAATATGTATCAAAACTTAAAATAAATATTTTTTTTTCTACAGGTATCAAGAAAATACATGTTCTCAGGATGTCATGTTTAAGGTAAAATACAACCTCTAGTATTCTAGACTGTACATGGTTTTTCTTATCACAGTTATGTAACAACGAACAAAAGTTTCTTAACAAAAAGTTTTTTTCCCCACCAACCAGTTGGCATTTTAACAAAAAAGTAAATGTATAAAAATGTTGCTATATACAATTAACGTAATAGCTTTTAAGGCTTGTGCCATTTAAAGCTGACAGTCAATAGAACATAAAGACAATGGAAACACCAAAATTATTTAAAGCCATCCGTTACAAACATTATAATAAATAATGTAGATACTGAACATAATAATAAGAATTCAATGAGAGCTGACCAATCTGGACATCTACATTTTTACCTTTACCTTGGGTCTAATGCTGCTCCGCTGAAATAATAGTAATTAAATTCTGAGAAGGATGGATTGTTCTTACAAATGATCGATTGCTATTTTAGGCAATGTTCACTTTGAACCTCCTTTATGTGCTGTATTTGTTATTCACTACCTTTTCTACAGCACAGATAATACATAATTTATGGTATTTCATAGATTCTGAAAGCTCACATATTTCATATACTACTTCTTTAACTGTGCAGTCTGGAGCGGCTGAGTCACAGAACCTGCCCTAACTGAGACTATACTGTTATGAACATGCATTGATATGCATCCCTAAGGGCGTCTGTATCAAAGGGCCGTCATTCCCAGCGAATCTGTCCCTTAGCCCCCCCTGTCATACCCAGCATCACTTTCCCCTCTGAGTCATAATAGAAGGTGCTGGAATCGGAGGTCAGATCAAAGGGGTCCCACACTGGATGTGGAGGGCCGAAGAGGGGGACCCCAGAGGAGCTGAGGTTGGGGCTGCTGATGCTGCCGACGTGGCTGTTCGGGTTCTGCAGGAACGCCAGCCGGGCCTGCGTGAGGTTCTGGGCGAACACCGTGTTCTGGTCCCGCTCCCTCCAGTCATCTTGCTGCTGCCTGTGGATCTTCATGTGGGCGTTACGGCTTTTTATTTTATAAAACATTCTGGGGGGAGGAGAGAGAAACATCACCTCATGCTATCTATAACATCTGCTGCTTCACATCACACATCAGCTGATTGATTTAATGTTTAGAGTATGGAATGGAGTATGGAAGTAATGTTAGAGTATGGAATAGTCTTCCTGCTAGTGTAGCGGAAGCTAAAACCCTGGGTTCCTTTAAATCAGAGCTAGATTTTAACAACTCTGAGCTATTAGTTAAGTTCTCCCCAAACGAGCTTGATGGGCCGAATGGCCTCCTCTCGTTTGTAAATTTCTTATGTTCTTATGTTCTTACGCTACATTACTGCACATTGCCGTTTACAATACCGTCACAATTACTATCTATTGTTTGATATTGTTATCTCTTTATCTGATACTTTACCTAGATTGCTGGTATGATGATTTCGATAAGCATCATCTAAACAGCGAAACGCAGATGATCAAACTTACTTCCCACACTGTTTACAGGGAAAGCTGGTGGCCAGGGCATTGCTGGAGACTGTGCCATCCATCACCGGTGGTCTGAGAATCGACTCCGAGATCGGTAATGCCTGTTAATGGTCCAAAAGCATGACCTTCAAGCTCTGGGCCAAGCAGCATTCTTTATGCTTTACACAAATGGTCTCATGAAATAAGAGCAGCCAGTTACTTGGCTAGTAAATCTGTTTACAAAGCAATTTGAGGTGATTTATGGCTGCACATGCTGTGCTGTGTGAGGCCAAGTCTGACAGGTTGTAGCTACCAGAATCCAAGGCTCTGCGTGAAGATGGAGGCGGTTCTCATTGAAATTCTCATTGAGGAACGTGATTCCACACACGGCATTAGCATTAGCCACGAACGCGAAACCGATTAATTAAACTTACACCGCTGTCCGCCGTGCCGCTCATATCTCCCTCTGCCCCTCTCTCCCTCTCCCTCTCCCTCTGTTTCTTCTGCTGTTCCGGAAGCTTCTTGGAGAGGTAGTAGTACTCCACACATTGGGACACACGCTTGGTCTTCACCTGACACATCATGTTTATACATGGCTGAACGTTATATGAGGCTGTATACGTCACTGGCTCTTAAGATCATCCGAGTCTGAGTAATATAATGTTTGCAATTAAATATAATGATGCTAATATAAATTATGTTCTACAAAGAAAGTGAAAAAGTTGAGCAAGCAGTGATGTATCTGCCACCGTTTCAAACCCGGCTTATAAAGTCTAAGGAAAAGGGAAATTACCATATTATGTATCAGGTTGAAGTCCTTACTGTAGATGGAGAATGCTTTATTAAACAGTCGTCGCTCACTCAGCATCCAGACGTCACTACCTGGTATGGAAGACAGCAGGATTACAGGAGCACAGCAAAGCAGTCACCATTGTCTTGGGTTCCAAGCAGTTCATTATTTATTTATTTATTTATTTTTAATAAACCAAAAAATTTCACTCAAAAACTTTATTCAGTAACATTAACTCTCCCCATTGCCCTGCCATAACACTGATATTCATCCTTTAAATATTACCCTGTATTAGGCCAGGATGACGGGCTTAGTCATTATCAGTTTGCAACATTGTAATCCCTGTTCCTCACTTCTTATCTCGCAAATAACATTGATTTTCAGGAAAATATCAAAATTGGATCTTGACTCTAAATTAAATCTGATGTATTGTCTAAAGTACACAGTATCCAAGAAGAACAGGGACAGAATTTCAAGTCATGATAGTCCCAATGGCGATTTTAGTAACTGTCGCAGAGCTAACACTCATTACAACATGAAAGGTTGAAAGGATTAATGGAGAAATAAGTGGTGATTGACAGAAGGTTATAGGTTATGTGTTTACCACAGTAATGGTAGCCTTCTGACAGTGAAGGGGTAGACAATAATAGCATCTCCACAGCGGCCTAAATGAAAAAGAAAGAGAACAGGGAGACAGGGAGAGAAACTATATCTCAAGAAATGCCTGGATATTATTAGTACAACAGTGAGAGAAAATTGCAATTTCAGAAGTAAAAAATTAAAGGAGTCTTGGGTTAATGAAAAAAGCACAAATGCTAAATAAATTATGGAAAATAGAGGTAATAAGCAATACCGACACATAATTAAAGTATACATTGAGTGCATTCTACAAGATGCAAGCTAAAATAAATGGATACTCAAGTGACTTGGTAAGCGTTAAGCAAATAAACAGAGAGCTGTTAGCGGGAAATTGTTTTCTTACCATAGTATTACCCTGACATTGGGAGAGGCAGTGCAAGGCAAGCTCTAAGTTAGTGCCACCTCCTGGCACTGCACTGGAACTGCACAGGTCCAAAAAAATCTCCACTGATAAACAGGAGGGTGATACAGTGAGACAGGTTTGCATGCTGTACTGTACACAGCTGAGGCACCATTTTCAAACATGCCAACATTGCATATTTTCTAAGTGCTTGCCTCATTACATTACCAGAATAGTATTAAAAACTAACCCCAATGTACTAGGTTGTGGGTTCAAGTCCTAGGGAACACATATATATTATGACCCTTTCCTCTTCTGTAAAGATTTTTGGATAAAAGTGTCAGATAAATGAATCCACTGCAATTCAGCACCAGTTTGTACCTTGTTCCTGCATGGTTTCACTCTCCTCCAGCTCTACCCAGGGTTTCCAGAGCAGTGTCTCCACAGGCGTTTCAGCAGGGCCGGTATCAATGTCCCCTCTGTCCCGCAGCGGGGGCAGCTCTGCCTGGAACTGCGGACCCACGTTCACATGCCTGAAGGAGAATCAGACAGGTTCCGGAGGCTCATCAGAGTCCAGGAAGAGCGATGAGCTGCTCACCAGTCCGGTAATTAAACTCGAAGAATGATGACTCAGATATCAGGTGAGACGCAAGGTGCTTAGTCTAAGTGCCAAGAGTAAATTGTCAAGCTGTAGGCTCAGGTCTGTCGTGGATAATGGGATAGTTAATGAACAAGCGCTGATGAACTCTTGGTTCGTAATTGTGTCGACAATTACTTGTTATTTCATTTGAAGACCACAAGGGCTTGCAATAGAGCCCGATTGAGTATCCAGCACATCACGGCACTGTGAGTAACAGGGGTGAATTATATTCATGTTTCCGTTTGTGTGTCTCTTGAGTTCCACGCATCAGACAACGTGACTGTCAAGGACCATCGTGTGTTTAACAAGCCGGTTATCTTTGCAAACAGGCCTAAAGCTTTGCATGAATGTATATTGCAAGGCTTGGTCAGAATCAGAATCCTTTTATTTGCCATGTACAGAAAAGTACAATTTGTGTTGGTGGTGGCAGTGGTATACAGTGGTATACAGTGGTATACAATTTAAATGGCACCAGACAAAAAAAAAAAAACATAAAAACACAGATACAAAAAACAATAACTAGAAAAACAGAGAGACAGAATAAGATGTGCTGCTATTATTCAAACAAATAAACATGTAGGTATATAAATGAGGGTGAAATGACTAGAGGTGGAGTACAAACAGTTTGGGGGGTGCGTGCAAATAAGCGTAGGAGTGTAAAGCACAGTGGATGACCTGGTGTGGAACGGTCCCATCACTTCAGAGCTTGTGTAGGATGGCAACGGCCTCAGGGTATTATGGTGTGCCTGGTTTGTAGTGTTTGAGGACAGCATAGAAAAGCAGCTACAATGCAGCAGAAGAACCAACAGGAGCAGACGTGCTTACGGGAGCCGTGGAGAGTCTTCCTCCCTTGCAGACCAGAAGCCTCCCTGGTGTCCTGTCATGCAGAGCGTGACATTTGTGGTTAAGCACTAGCAACATTTCACAGTGTCGCTCCTACTGAACGTACTGGCTGTCATTCCAGGAGGACAGTACCACCCACCCTCTGACGTCCAGGCTAGCAAGCTAGCTGGGACTTTGCGGGGCTCACCGGGCCGGAGATGCAAGGAGGGGAGCAGGCTGCAGTAGAGCCCCGAGCCCCTGCGGAGGGGATTCAGCATGGGGCTGGGGGTGTAGCGGGGGGCTGCCCCAGCGTAGTCCATCTCCAGGGTTCTTCCGACCTGGAGGATGCTGGAGAAGGAGAATCCGGTATAGATGCAAGGGGACGTGCTCTGGTTGGACAGAGGGGACAGGGATACAAGGCACTGTCACAGCCAGCCTCCAGAGCCGGGCGGCGGGAGGGGAATGATGAGCGCCTGAGTACCTGAGTGTCCAGGGAGCACGGAGACCAGCCTGCCGTGGACTGAGACTCCAGAAACGGCCTGGCTTCTTCCCCCACTTTAATGCCTTCAGCTGGTGGGGAGGTCAGCAGCGGCACTGAGCACTGGGCTGTGGACAGGGGGGCACAGGGCTGGCCCCCCCCTCTGTCGGCTGTCTCCTGTCGGCGATGCAAAAAGTCCTTAAGGAGCATATTTTATATGTATATTTTGTATATAGTATAGGGCAAAAGTGTGTCAAAAGGCAAAGAACATAGTAATAGCTATTTATCGCCTAGTGTACATTTGCTTAAAAAAACACAGTTTAATGTTAGAATATATACAAATGAAGAGTAACACAATGAATAAAAGTAATAGGAATTTATTCTGTTCTACAAAAATGTACTGATGTCTCCTTAGATGGATAGAACATCAACGCTTTGATTCCCAAACCTCTCCACAGCCATTCCATGTATCTGCTAAATTATACCACCAGCTGAATTAATTCATTAACATTAGTTAAAATAACCTAATTAGATACCAATTAGTATGCTACGGTATGAGTCAATAAATACCTGAGTGTATTAGATGGTTACTGCAAACACTGGGGAGACTTTAAGAGAGGTTTTGAATTGCTAAGCTGACACACTTTGAAAGACAATAACCCAACATACACCAACATAAATCCAACAAACAAACATTAAGATTGTGATGGTGATGGATAGATAATGGGGATGAGCAGAGGACAGCAAAATGAAGAACAATAGGTGGTCTGGGTGGGTGGTCTGAACCCTGGTGCTCCAAGTCACCCTGCAGGGTGCTACTTAGCCGTGACTGAGTCTTAGTCTGAATGCATTACACAATAGGAGTCACACTCACAGACCTATCATTCTATCTAGACACACGGAAGTTAAATTCTAACACAATAAGCAAAGTAAAATGATTAGCATATTGTTACAGGTGCAGTTTGTTCCCTTCAATTTAACCATTAATGACTCAGTTACTCAGTATTGAACTTCCAGCAAAAGCTACAAATAATTAAGCGTAGTAACCGTGAATGTATTGAAATACTGGGCACGGTTCATTTTAATGGCCATTGATCATTTTCAGGGATTAATAAAAATCATATATACATATCTTTACATGCCTAGGTTGCTGCTCAGATGGCCTGCAGAATATCTGCCAGCTCTAAAGGAAGAAGTCAGAACTGACCCACTTTCAGTCGACTAACCGCTCACTCAGGCGTCACTGTCTAAGCGTTCAGCCGGGAGTGTCGTTTAGCAGAAGCAAGGTCACGGCGTCCTGCCGTCGGAAGTGTACTGACCAGGTGCCAGGCTGCCGAGTTATCAGCAGGGGGCGCTGGGTTGGGGTCTTGCAGGAAAGACACACAGGATTGTGGGTACTGCTCCGGTGCAGAACTGAGAGGTGTCTGAAGGTTACAGTGATCTGAGAAAAGCAGAGAGGTGGGTGTACGAAGCTCAACCAGCAGCCATACAGCAAAAATAGCACTTCTGCATTGGGCTTGAAGAGCAGCAGCGCGGCGCGTGAGGATACTATCCCAGTGCTTTCTAATAACTGCCATTGCTCAGCACCCTGTGTCCCTCTGCGCACTGAGCTCTGATCAGATTACTCAACCCCGGCTGTTATAATGTTATCCTAACACGGCATAGTTATTACAAACGATAAACGCGAAAATGAAGCCCAAGACAGTAGTTTCATATCATTTGGGACTGAGCCAATGGGCTGCCTCAGATCAACTCCTGCGTCCACCCTCCCCTTGAACAGGATTGGTTAGAAGATGGACGGTTAACTAGAACGAAACACAACCTGCCATAACCGACTTAACATTCACTTGCAAAGCTAACCGGTCATAACCTGGCAGTGCCCATGGAGTGCATATTTAAGCATAGAAGTGGCTAAGCAAAGTACCTGGGATGCTGTACTCGTCCTGGTGAGAGGGGATAGAGTGCTTCTGCAGGAACTGTGTCTCTCCCGGGTACATGAGAGAGGAGTCGGAGTCCTTCTCCTGGTGATGTGCATGGAAAGGTTCTGCCTGCCCAGCTGGGTGACCTGACTGCTGCAGCCAGAGCAGTGGAGGGCACTTCCCAGTGAGGGCAGTGCCAGGCAGGTGGCCTGCGTGCGCATGCGACAGGTAGTAAGGCTGCAGCCCCGGGGAGAATGAGGAGGAGCTGAAGTTAACATCCAGCTGCGCAGGCGGCGTTGTCTGCGCAGTCGGGAACTGAGGAACATTCTTGGATGGGGAGAGGGAGGGGAGCGAGAGAGAGGTGGGAGGAGAGCAGAGGACGAGGGGCGAGGGGTGGGTGGTAGGAGGCGTGGGGGTGGCCGGAGCCCCTGGGGCGCTGCTCACTTTCCCAACTCCACAGCCCGAGGTGAAAATCACCCCCCGGCCCCCGTTTTGAAACAAGTACGCATTTCGCCGTGGGAACGCTTCCGAAAACGAGTCCAGTTTCTGCTCACAGCCTCCGACGGCCCCTTGAAAGGTCCCGTGGTGGAGGTAGCCGGAGCGCCACTCGGACGGGTCTTCCGATGAACGGAACGGCTTGCCCTGATCCGGCCCGTCCCCGAAAGCCACGGCGCCCATATCCGCGTGGCCGATCGGCGGATTGATCCAGCGGCTGAGCGCTGCACCGTCCTCAGACAGGGCCTCGCCGTCACCCCTCGCCGAGCAGCTGTTCAGTTTGCCGTGGCAACCGCTGACCTCTGCCACACTCTCCAGGTGACCCAGGGACTCCAGTGGGTCATGGCAGAAATGCTGCGCAGATTTCTGTCCCTTGGCCAGAGGATAGAACTGTCCCTGATGCGAAGGGGTATCCTGAGCCTGAAAAGTGCGGTCCCCCATGGTAATGGACGGCTCGTGGTAGTGCCCTCTAGTGGAGAGAGAGGAGAGCGTGCAGGACAGTCATGGTGCTGAAACAGAAAAGGTGAGATGGTTCAGGGTAGGTAGATTATGTGACTATAGATTTACAAAAGAGGGCGGTGAGCCTACTACATTTTCCCCCAGAGCACATTAACATTTTATGTGTTTAGTGGACGCGTTTATTCAAAGTGACATACAATTGGGAGAACAGGACTTGATTCTGGGGGCTGACAGTGAAATCACTCTGCTGACCACAGGATGTGAACTAGCAACCTTCACATCAGGAGCACAGAGTGTAAAGTGCCGAGTCGTGCACCGCCCCCAGTACACTGTACAGTGTTCTGTCCATAAAACACAATATTCAGTACCAGTCAAAGGTCTCACACAAATGCTGAGCTCTCATTGGCCGCTTTTCCTTCACTCTCAGGTCAAACTCCTCCAAAACCCTTCCTACTGTGTATAGGTCTGGTGCTCATGTGATGTGACACTGTCATTCTCCTTTATAGGCGACCTGTCGTCTCAGAACTTTTGACTGGTACTGTATGTTTAAAATCTATGACACACACTTAAGATAATGATAATGTTAAGTCTTGTATACAAAAGTCCTATTACACTTTAACTCAAATTTATAGCCATAAACAGACATTATTATCATTTCAGCATATAACAGAACGCAACACAATATCTCATGAAACAAAATGTACTCAGAATAAATTTCATTAAGATGCTTTTCCCATTGTAGGACACTGTGACTGCACTCAACAAAAATACTGTGTTACGATATTACATTCTGCAGAATATTGCAGAAAATTGTCTTTAAGACATTGCCGCATTGAATTCAATTTTATTTGATCTGTTCTTGTCCTTGTAGTATTCTTAAGTTTGTTGGATACTTTCATGTGTGGGCATTGTGCATTTGTACAGAATATATAATCGTCATGGGATCCCTACAAAGTTATTGCAAACTTGTGAAAATCAGACATCGTGGGCCGGTTTCCATAAAATGAATCCAATTCATTTAAAAATATATAACTTTGTCTCATGTTTCAAATCCGAAATGCCTCGAGTTTTACTATTGACATGAGGTAAAATATTAATAATTACATCTTAAAAAGTGAGGATTCCACCTGTGTACACACACTTCTGACTAAACTTACTGCACTTGCTACAGTTTCTTTTTGCTACACAGGTTTATATGACACAGAGTGAGATCATTTATCCGCTGTACACCTAAAAGTTTATACGCTGTCGGAAACTCAGCTAAAATGATATACCACAGATATACTAAGTGCTATTATCTGCAGTTCAATCCATGTGTATATTATATTAGGCTAATAAAATTATCCAGTATTTCATTCGAGCAGTCTGCCCTACGGAATACCCAGTCCTTGTGATCTATTACTCTGACAATGGGCTGCACATTAGTCACTGGAGGTCATGGTAACACATTATGGACTCTTTACATACCTGCTCCAGCTGTATTTTTTGATCTGTCTCAAGTCAGCGAAATCCATTTTGTTTAATATTTGTTGCTGCAGCTTTTCAATAAATTAAATGAGTTTAGTCAGACAATGTCACTACAAACTTTTTTTTGGTTAAATATTTGTTTGTTTGGCATTTAGTTTATTATTATTATTATTATTATTATTGTAGGCTTTTAAATGTGATTTTAATGTCTTTTATTTAAATGCATTCTCCTACCTTTGTAAAACACTTTGAATTGCCTTGCATATGAATTGTACTGTATAAATAAACTTGCCTTGCCTTAATGTCCAAGTATTTCGATATGTGCTTGTATGCACTAAACCCCCCAAATATCACTCTTGCTAAGTGTATCCTGCTGCTGTGTCTCTCAGCACCCTGCGATCTGCCAACAGCTCTGCCTGTTTAACACCTGGACCTTTTACCAACGTGTCTTTTTTGTTTTTCTAGAGCAGCGACTACATTCAGTAGTCTACAGAGGAATTACAAACTGCAAAATAGAGCCAGCCAGCTCAAAACAAACATATGTTCAGTATGAAGCGTACGCTTAAACACACGTTGCGGCTTCCAATCGGTTTGTATTGAGTATCTACTCCGCTGCATGAAAGTGATGCTAAGGCCTGCAAATGAGCATTTTTTCACTCTATCCTTATCTCATGCACTCCTCTTTTTCTTTCTCTTTCTCATGTAAATAGGCCAGCGCACATTCTGACTCACACGCAGAGAGGTAATAGGGATGACTGAATACCGTAGTTCATAAGTTCTTGAGGTTGAGGTTGTAATGAAACCCTCCTATACTTTCTAGCTTGTTGCCACCCATGCCTCCATTTTCCTTAACACAATGATTAGTCATTTTTTACCTTTTCTTCTCTTCTTACCTTTTAGTCTTCAGTTCCTTCATTTTTTCACCTATTCTCTACTCTCAGTCTGTCTCATCCTCCACTACCTCTTACCTATCTTTTTCTTGTCTTCATTTTCTACTCATCCCTCCATTTCCCATCTTCTAGGATGCAGCCTCTCCTCTGATTTCCCTTATTTTTCATCCATCTTAATGCTATAACTACAGCAAACTAGTCAACTGGTCCCTCTAGACCTCTCTCAAACGTGTACGCACAGACAGTCAGACCCACCCCTATTCCCCCATCGCGCGTTGACAAACACCCAAAGTGACACACACTTTATTCGGCAACAGGTGTGGGGGATCAAAACATAAATTCTCAGTTGTCATAGAGATCATCTCACCTTCCCATCCCCCCCATCTCCCCCAAACAGAGACCACATCCTGGGGCAAACAATTTATGACAGACCTCCATTGCTCCTGTCTCTCTTCTCTGCCTCTTATTGCTATAGCAATTTGACTAGCAGAGGCAACACTGGTAAGGCTACCTTCTTCCTTCATCCTCATTAATGCACTATGATTTTTTTTTTTTATTATTGAATGTGAATTAGGAGACTGAGAAAGCACTATCTAGTACGGCAGCATAATAAATTATTAACCCAACCCGTGAATTAGGAATGTTTACTAGTTCAAGATGTGTGGAACATTTTGAGCAGGATGAATAAGGAATCGCTGCCCCAAAAATATATATCCTGCTGGATAAATTAATATTTTACTAATAGTATTAGAAGTAAAAATAGTAGAAATTAATAAACGAACCCACTAAGCAACTACAAATTAATTTGAGAAAAGTGACATTGAAAGGGAAAAGGTGAAAAGGCGATGTGGATCACTGCACATCTCACGGCTTCCTGCACCTTGGGCCCCTGAGCTCTGATCCCCGAGACACTATTACTTAAAGACAGGCGAAGGAAAGTATGAACTGTCAACCACAGAGCCTCAAACTCGGCTTCAGGAAGCCTGCTGGTAAAGCCACACGGCGGGAAAGGCAGAGGAGGAATTCCTCCTGCCGGCGCGCCGGCCCCAACCGAGACCAAACGGTCTCACCATCGACTCGAAACTACCGCTCCAAATAAACGTCCATTGAGATGTTTTGTATGAAACACGTGTAAAAATATGCATAGGAAAAACCAACTAGACTGTCCAGGAAATAGTATTATTATAGTATAAACATATATGGCAGAATAATCTGACTAGCCTGGTGAATAACACACATTGAAAATTATAGTGTGGGCTGGTATTGACAGACCAGCTTCTCGTGCTCACTTTGCTGGATAGCAAACCCTTATGTTACGCAACACCGAAGTTTCTGTCCGTAATAAAGGCAACTTTACCACAGGGCTGTCACACTAGTCATTTCTTTGCCATTGGCTACCATTAAGCTGCTTTGTATATCGGAAAAGTTATATCTTTATGATCTTATATCGCAAAACAAGCCGCCGCATTTTGTTGTAGTCAGACACCAAGTAGCACCTGAGCTTTTTGCCTGGTATGACTCTCTCTCTTATATTCTCCCCTTCCATCTTACCGTTTGCCATTGTTTCGTCTCTTTCATTCCTTTCTCTTCTAACATGTCAAAAGTAGCAGAGCCAAAGCCCGTTGGTCCAGGGCCAGGCAGTCAGACACATCAACATATAGAGCAGATATGAAATTTAACATGACACATATCTCTGAGAGCACCTGTGCCCATGCGCATGTGTGTGCCTGTGCGGATGTGTGTGTGTGTAAGCGTGTGTGTGAGCGTGAGTGTGCCTGCATTTATTTCTCTTGGTGTGGTATTTCTCAATGTATTGTTTACAAGAGCCAAAATCTCGAGTGGTGAATGACTCACAGTGTCTGTGGTCTGCAGTATGTGAAGATGTTTATGTCACTTCTACAGGTTTTTAAATACATCTTTATATGTGTATCACAGTTTTTCATAAATGCGTGTTTATTGTATAGCCCGCGTATTTGCCACAATGCACATAGTAAGCATATTCTGTTGCTGGCTTGTGGCCCTTTTTTACAGAGGGCCTTATCTGTGTGAGTGCCAGGCTCACTAGAGCTACCATATCTGGTCGTATTTAGTCACCTGACAGGAACATGACCCAGAACTGGCAAAACAGTACAAAAGTCAACCAGGAAAACCTCCAAACTCTGGAACCTCAATCTACTGTGCCATCTAATCTTCAACCAAGACTCTCTTTTAACGGTTTGGCGGCATCTTTCTTTTCACATTACTGCTTTTTTCTTCCTTTATCAGATTCATTTCATAACATTTCAGTAACTTTTACAATAATTCGTAAATATTGCACTGCAGTCCATATTAAGAATAACTTTCGTAAAAACAATACACCAAGAAGTATATTTATTTGAACATGACTGAGAAAAACAATAGCAGAACAAAGATCAGCACTAACTGTAACCCTGGACCTTACTGAAGCTGTCCAGATATTTTGTGTTGATAAGACATTCTACAATCCATCCATCCATCCATCCATGTGGCAAAATTAATAGTCATAGTGCAATTTGTGGACAGTGGTGGCTTAATGGTTAGAGAAGCGCACTTGTAATTGAAAGATTGCTGGTTCGAATCCCCGACCAGCAAGGCACCACTGAGGTACCCTGAGCAAGGTCCCGCCCCCAAGCACTGCCCCCAGGGCGCTGAATTAGCTGCCCCCTGCTATGTCACGATGTCACATATGGGTTAAATGCAGAGGACACATTTTATTGTTGCGCTGTGGTGTGTCAACAATGACCACTGATTTCTAAATTCAATTCTAATATTAATCCGTTAATATTGGAACTATTGCACCCCCCCTTATAACTTCTTTCTCTAAATCCTTACTAGTTGGATTGATGGTAGTGGGAGGGACCAAGATGTGATGGTAAGACCGTAATCGTTTCGCTAGCTTTCTCTCCAACAGTGTTTCCCAGTCCGGTCCTCGGGAACCCCAGACAGTCCACCTTTTCATTCCCTCCCAGCTCCCTGCCAGACAGGCCGCATTTTTGTGAAAACGTGGACTACCTGGAAGTCCCCGAGGACCGGGTTGGGAAACACTGATCTAGAACACATGCGAGTCAGGGGCCACCCATAGGAGGAGCAGGAAGAACGCAGGTAGGCGAGCAAAGGTGGTAGCAGTGTGGAGGAGGACATATAGTTTTCTGGTTCTTCATCATATCAACATCAGAGCACGAGAACGAGAGACAGAACCCAGGGGAGGGGGAAGGCACCAGATCAGTCTCTGGACTTTTTTTCTTTCCTTTTCCACCACTTTTTCAGTCTCATCGCTGTAGTGAAGATGGGGAGGGGTGTCAGAGCAGGAGAGATAAGGGGAAAGGCATCAGCAACTGTCAGCGCCAAGCACTACCACAAAGACGGCCGCTGGATGGAAAGTGGGGTACGGGGGATTTTGGCGTATTAACCAGCGCAACCGAATAATCTTTCAATGACAACGTCACTGTTCAGAAATTTGAGACTGACAAAAAGTGTGGGAGTGAGGGAGCAGGAAAAGAGGTTTGAATTATCTTATTAACCATAATAAGGCCCGTTGTGAAAATGAGAGGAAAGAGGCTTCACACTATAACGCTCAAAGTGCCCGACATACAAACCCAACCCATCACCAACCCAACGATTCTCATCTTTAACTGAGCTCTCTGCAAACGCACAGTCAGGCATTTTCACGTGTAAAAGGGTTAACAGTGTTCCTCTGTATTTCTCCACGCGCTTGGATCTTTTTCCCCGCTTCTGCCGATCCGGGGAGCAGTGGTGAGGGTCTGAGGGAAGTGGCGTGGATAGATTCATTACCTAGATGCATTGCTCTTTCTGTCCTGCGGCAGAGAAGCTCTATGTGTCTGAGTTTCCTTTCATTCCTTTGAATTCAGAGAACGATAAAAGCAGAGAAACTCAAGGGTGGTTGGGGGGCCACATTATTCTCAACACAATGCAGAAACAGAACGAGAACGAACATATCTGTCACATACGCTCATATCTTTGCTCTAATCATGTGTGTAAGCTTCACTCCTCTGAGACAGGGATGTGTATCAGGGATGTGTATCAGGGATGTATATCAGGGATATGTATCAGGGATGTGTATCAGGAGTATCAGGGATGTGTGCAGGGGTGCATTAGGAACATGGATACCCTGGCAGATTTAGGGGGCCCGGCTCTTTACAGCGACCTTTGAATTCGTAAAAATATATAATTATATAATGTAAGTCTTAACTATTTAGACTTAGAAATAATGCACAATCATTAGCATGAATATCAAACAATGGAGAATGCCATAACAATGTATGAATGTTCGAGGAGCGTAACGTACCATTCCCCGACTAACGAATGGATCGATCCAAAAATGCCGAATCAGTCAAGTGAAAAGCTGAAACTGAGAGTAAAGGTCGTCACTGGAGCAAGTGAGGCTGTACCAGAGTGCTGGTGGGGCGGACCAAGGTGACATTTTGTCAAGGGACCCAGAATTTCTAGCTACGCCTCTGGATGAGAGACTGTGCTAAATTTGTCGAAACGTATTCATAGACTTGTTCAGCGTGATATCCTGAAAGTACGTAAAATGATAACCTTCAAAGTGGGACTTTTGAACATAATTTCAGACTAACTCAAAGATACCTAACAAGACAGTTTGTTTCTATGAATTGTTGTCCATGTACGACCACACATTTCATTAGCATTTTTATATTAGCTACTCATAGTATCCCTCAGCCAGGGTTCTATAAATCCACACAGTATGACAAACCTGTGGAGATTGACATCTGTACCATCTCTTATGTTTCCAATATAGTAATTTCAATATATTTTGAATGGAACTGTTTTTTTAATTAAATATTTTCCTCTGTTGAACACATAAAGTACTGAGCAAAAGTCTTAAGCCAACAAAGAAAAATGGCAAGTGTATATTTGCTTAGAAGAAAACACAATCTGATTAAAACGTTTGCAAATGAACAGTAGCACAACTAAAACAAACTGAACAGAATTTCTTCTCTTCTCCAGAAAAAGTTATTGATATCTTGCTGGGTGGCTAGAAAAATTCTTCTGAAGGCATCCCAGCCTCATTTTATTTACCTATTTGTTAAATTTAACTATTTGTTAAATTTCACCACCTTGAAATTCTCAATTAATTTATCAACTTAATTTTATAATTTACTTGATAAAGGATTAAGTAGATTCACATTGTACGCTAGTGGTCGGGTCAACAAATACGTGGGTATACTGGATGATTACTGCAAATACTGGGGAGGTTTTTTAAATGGCTAGGCTAACGCACTTTGATAAACATATCATTACAACACAATGTGACAGTAATACCATTAAAACGTAATTTCCTTTGACTGCCTAAGATATTGCCATAGTACTGTATATTTATGTACTTGAAGAATGGTGGTGTGATGTTTTCGATTATGAGCTGACATTTGCGTGCACTTTATAGCTACCTTACTGTACTATATTATAGTGTTTACTGGAATTACACCATGAATTTCCAGAATTTTCATGCAAGCTATTGATATTAACAACTGTAGCATTTTGAGCAACACATTTCATTTCCAAATACACCTTCATCTAGATTACTGTCACCAAATATTGTCATCATATGGATGCAAAAGATACAGATCTCTTATTCATATTCAGTTTCATGATTTTACAGAAAATAATGATCTTATGGTGGTGTAATTAATATGTGACTAATGATTTTATGGGAAGAATTTGAATTGTGACTGCCTTGTATTGTGACTTGCCAGTTCTTGAAGCAAGACGCATCCTTCTGTCATATCCTTGAGCTGGGAACTTCGCGGGGACCTGACTCGATCCAGTAAAGAATGCAATGAGGCATTTTGTATAAGTGTCAGCAAATCAACAAATTACAAGCCATTACTCTCCATTTACAGTATATATGATGGTATATTAGTAAAGATTTTCATCGCGTTCTTGCCATGTTGTTAGTAATGTAAACCCAAACAGATCTAGATCACTTCTGAAAAAGTTTCACGCCATTCAATTATAGGAATATTCTTTGCATATTTGCACAACATTTGCTTAATAACTGAGTGGTTTAATATTTTTAGTATTTCTACATTTAGTACAGACTGATAAGTCACGGAATACATAAAACCAGATGCGAAACAAAAGACAGAAACCTTACGCTGCCCCCCAAAATATTTTTTTGCCGCTTTATTAACTCTATGGAACCAAATATATTTATTACTTGCACACCTCATTGCACATATGCAAACAGGTATGATTCAGTTATAGGGAATATGTATATTCTGGCACTATTGCAGTATGACATGTTTCTTAATTCTTTTTTGTGAGAACTGGAATCATGGTAAACCCTAGTAATCTAGCTGAGGTCGGCTTTAGGTATTCATTTTGTTTCACTGGAAGCCTTAGAATCCAGCCTCCCAATATAAGACCAATGGACTTCATTACTGGTTAAACTTTGCCGTGCATGAATGTTAACTAAAACTCAAGCACACTTTGCTGCGATGCTGTGATGATCTACTGAAATATTTCATAAATTCCCTTGATTGTAGTTCCCAGTAATTCAAAAACTGCATCATATGTGCATGTGTGTCAGAGAACCATGTGTACAGGAGTTACCTGTGTTCATTGTAAGGTTTCAGGCAAGAAGCACAAATACACACTGGACTTTAAAATAGCTGCGATAGAAGTAAAAAGCAAATATTTTAGAAAATATATCAGTTCACTACAAAATGAATAAAAGTTTACACCATCCTGGGATTACCCAAAATATTTTAACATTAATAAATATTGGAGAAAACTATTTTTGATGACTAACTATAGGAAAACAACCACAGAGGAACCATGACAATGTAATGATTGATATATAACTCTGGCTGCTGCCAACATCCTCTCATGTAGGAATATGTGTGAATACGTAACTACAAACGGCCTAGTTCAAAGATGCTTTATAGTCTATAGACTTTAAGTCAAAGGATCCGCTCTCTGAGCTTGTTGAGTCCCATAGCAGATAATGGGTCTATCTCACATCTAGCAATTCCATCATGGCGACAGTTTTGAATCTTTCCTGCTGTTTTCATTCCACCAACATCAGCCATGTTTACAATCCACTGATTACTCAGGGCCTCGACCCATGCCTATGTTATACTGACGCTGTCGCCATCGCACTTATGACATACTCTTAGGGTGCACAGCTGTAACAGCTTTGTAAATCTAAAAACTGCTTTTTGTTTAAATTAACCAAATGAGTGTACTTTTTGTATGTGTAAAGATAATTACAAATAACTATGCATTTTGATACCAATTGATTTACCATTCAAATTATACTGATCGCTTCACTAGTTTTGTACTAGACAGAATTGCTTCATGCGAGATCGGACACATTCCTACTACATAGAGTAACAGACTAATATAGAGACATAGAGTAACTAAAAATCCTGTATCTCATCCCATTGCATTTATTTATGACTGCTTGTGATTCCTGATCAATGTATTACTGTCCAAGTATCTGATTTTGTCTTGTTTTATTTATGTTAGCCATACAAGAGACACCTAGAATGTCAGACTCTAAATAGCCAATTCAAATGAAATTTGTTCAGCGTATCTGCGCAGGTGGATGATGGAGTCCAAACTGTTTCCAACAAAACAATGGTTGTTATTATGGTTGCAGATCGGCCTACGTCTAACATCATCTACAGAACTGCTTTTACTGTTGGTAACAATAAGCATCTGAAAAATTGTATTAGTAGTGCATGATAAAAAGACTTAAAATTCTCG
Source organism: Gnathonemus echidnorhynchus (assembly GCA_026776725.1). Taxonomy (NCBI): domain Eukaryota; kingdom Metazoa; phylum Chordata; class Actinopteri; order Osteoglossiformes; family Mormyridae; genus Gnathonemus; species Gnathonemus echidnorhynchus. The sequence goes on along the minus strand of JAODJU010000002.1, from coordinate 24,550,962 downwards.
TAAAATGTCAGATATGTGGATTAGAACAAGAAGATGTTCCAGAAGAAGGCCTAGGTCTACAGTATCGCTACAGAGTTCATCCTCACACTGAAAACATCTACATGATATTACAATTCAACAAATTATCTTCTTTGCGAAATTTAAGCCTGCTGTTACTCGTGCTGACACATGCAGAAAGAGAGTGTGAAAAGACGACTTTCTTGTTTCGGAACAACTTCGTTAAAGCAGGGCGGCAAAATGGGAAGATGTTTTAGATGAAGTATACTTTGCCATATTAGCAATGTATTTTTACAATGTTATGTGCAAAAACAAATCCACAGAGTCATTGTAACTACACACAGACAACAGAACGAAGCTTTTACATTGCATCTAAGATTTGCTGCATGTGAAATGAAACAGACCTCCTGGCGAACGTCAACATGCTGCTTTCGCTCCAAAATAGGCAGGCACTCATCAGGCATATACGATTCCGTCTGATTTTATGATTTAATCAATATTTATGTGTTATTTGATTTGTCAGTATCTCTTAAACGTTTGGGTCAATTCAGTTTTCCACAAAACAAACTTGTACCAAAAATCGTTGCAGCTCTGTGTTGTGCGTAGGTCAGTATGGCGATGACAATCAAGAACCAACAAAGAATTCCGCAAGCAGGTCTGTCTTTTTTATATAAAAAAGAAAATATGTCAACGAGCCAATTGTTATTCCAACCTTTAAACACTTTTAAGCATTAACACTACAGCTGGACATTTTCCTGCAGACGTTAGGAAAAATACCATTAAAATTCAATTCAACATTGTAGCATAACTATTAGTTAATAGAAAACATTGATATATATATGAGAGCTGATTTAATGCTTTTGGTTTTAGTGAACCTCTGAAATAAATATACTCTGTGTATGGCTCCATGTTAATAGTTAAAGTGAATAATGCATTTCTCTTTAAAATACAAAATCTAGAATATAGAAATATGGAAATGAGTGTAACGTATGCAAATCATTCGGCATGAAATGCATTGTACAGACTGCACAAAAGAAAGGTAAAGAGATTCCGAAACCTTTTACAAGTAGGCCTAAACTGGTTTTGAAACGAACCAATCCACTCATGTAAGCAAGCAATAAAACACGCAGAAAACAATGAAAGCATCTAAGAGCTGATAGCAATGTCTAAACTTCATGTCTCAATTATCTTCCAATTGATCTCATACTATGATTTAAACGAAAAATATCAAGGAAGGTGAATGGGCACAGTAGCAGTAAGAGCCTTGCAGAAAGGTTACATGTCTTAACTCACTTACCACTTGATTCGTAAACGGAGTCACTTCTTAGGCACAGCGCTATCCCTGTAGGGGCCTGACTGCCTCTGTGTCGGAGTGTATTTGTGTGACTGTTAAGTAGAGATGGTAAGGAAGAGGTTACGGCGCAGAGAGAGTCACAGAATGAATATCAGTCCGTCAGTCCGTCACCCACACAAAGCCCTCAGTCATCTTGAAGATTTTGATCCTGGAAACAAAAGCATTTCGTACAGAGAAGAAAAAAAACCCAAATTGCTCCATCACCCAGCTCTCTGAGAAACGGCTACACTTACATTTGTTTTTCTCAAGCACACAACTACAAACAAAACAAACTAACAAAAAAAAAATCGTAAAACCTAAATACAAATGTTATCACCAATTCACCTTCATCATGTAGAATTTTCACCATTCTGTCACATTATTGTCACCGTCCTTGTCATTATATGAAAACGTTAAAACCCTAGAGCCTAAATGGTGCAGTGTAATACCTTCCAGTACAGAAAGTTACTATTCAAATCATATACTGATGACAGTAGAAAATTTTTTAGATCACCCTGAAACATAAAACATCCTTGTTGATTCACTATACTAATACAAAATGTTTAGAAAAGAAAATGAATAATAATAATAATAATAAACATAATACGTTTTAATGTAGCTTTCAAGGTAAAGTATGGTGAATTTCTAATGTAATGTTTATTTAGCCCTAGAAAATGTTTATTATAACATTTGCTATAAATTGGCCCATTTGACTTTGGGTTTGATTTAGAAACCAGCAAAATGGTGCCGTATCATCGCCGTAGCCGCCGCCGTAGCAGAATGAGGAGTTAATAGGGGCAGGTCTGCGCATGGCTCACATGACACAGTAAAATCGAGAGACCGCCATGACTGTGCGGCGGCCGTCTCGGCTGGGGGGGGGCCGGGGAAAGCGGAGGGGGGGGGTTTCTCGCCTTTCGCTCCTACAGAAAATAGTGAACGCCTCTATCTGCATGTCATATGACACGGGCTTTTAAATGTCAGTCTCATAGAGCGTTACTTTTTCAGTCTTGGTCCTTGGTTTACTCCAGACCCACTTGTATGAAATTCTCAGATTAATAATTTGTGTGTTTAATTGTGTTATTTACTCGATTTTTATTGTTTAAAACAACTAGGCGAACGTGGCAAAGGCGAGGTAGCCCAAATGTTTTATTAACTATTATATATATATATATATACCTTTGCCGTTGTGATTTACAGTGTCATAACATTTTCAAGTGTGGCCGCATTAAACGTACGTTCCGGAACACAGGCGCCGTTTCGGTGCTGCGGCAAGCGGCACCGGGTCATATCGAAAGTGGCTCCCCTGCCCCCACCCTCCACGCTACACTGTCACCTCAAACTGTCATAGCAAGACAGCGGCGCTGCTTTTACCAGAAACCCCGCACGGCGCTCCAGCCGCGGCCGGTTATTATCATGGCGAGTTCCTGCTTTTAATACGGAAGCCGTCTGTCCCACTAATTAACACTGCGCGCTACAGTAAGCAGGACTGTCCGCAATAAAGAAAAAACGCGTAATGAAATGACTAACCATGTAGCCTAACTATATATACAATCAATATATCATAATATCTATATATATATTAGGCTACTTATAATATTATATTGTAGCAGTTGTAAATTATATAGTCTTGTTTAAATACTTTATGCATGATTATCTTAGCAATTATGTCAAAAGCATTTATTTACCTTAAGTATTTTATTTAAACATTTCTTTTTTTTCTAGAATAATCTAGTTTCTTTAGGCCTACTAATTTATTCAGTTCGTTTCAACAATCTACTTGCATTTCAATTGTTTTTGATAAGCTTATGTTTGCAAATGCTGAAAATGGTCAAAATTACGATTATAAATACGTTTTCAGGAGCAGCTAATAGATCCATCCATCCATCCATTTTCCAAGCCGCGTATCCTACTGGGTCGCGGGGGGTCCGGAGCCTATCCCGGAAGCAACGGGCACGAGGCAGGGAACAAGCCTGGACAGGGGGCCAGCCCATCGCAGAGCTAATAGATCGTTGCAAGAATTCCTGACTACTGACCCAAGTTAACACGTGTCTTAACGTAGCTATACGCCTATGCTTCATTTAACTCCCATTTGTTGTATGATGTTACCGAAGTTCACATACCTATCTTCATGTGTATGTGATAATATATTTTGGTGTTGTACAGTTCCTTCAGATCATTGAATTTGAAGCAGAAACATTAGTTGCCTTTCTAACACTGTGTGAGGCATTGGGAATTAAATCTTTATTTCTCACTTCTGTTTTCACTCTGAGACAAGGAAATATTACAAAAATATCAGCCAAGTCAAAGTCCCCTGATATATATCCATGAAATACTGCCAACATCAGCAATCTATCATTTTGAAAACTGGCTCAGAATTTGATGTAAATGTTTAAAAATACATTTTTAATAAAACATGTTAAGTGGTATCTTTCCAAATCTTTTAGAAAAATGGCATAAAAAGGGTAACTATCACTAAGTACATCAATATGCTTTAATATGAAAAACAAGATATTCATCACTAGGTTCTACAGCAAGTGTATAATTAGACAGGGGCATGTCAGGAGAAGGAGATATTGTTATCTTTTTCCACTGTAATATTTGTATATATCATTGCTGATAAACTTGTCAGGTCTGTTCTTCATCTCCCTGTTTACAGTGTGTCCCTTACATGTCTTTGGTGCTCAGTTCCCCTGTTTATCTTTTTAACGGTGTTGCTGGGGTGGCATGGTGGTGCGGTGGTTACTACTGTTACCTCAATCTTTGAGGACCTGGGTTCAAGTCTCCACCAGGGTTCTATGTGTGTGGAGTTTGTATGTTCTCCTGGGGTTTCCTCTGGGTTCCCCAGTTCCCCTACCGTGTGCCTGTAGTCTCCAGGATAGACTCTGGCTCCCCTTCATGACCCTGAATAGGACAAGATACTACAGAGGATGGATGGATAGACGGACTTTCCCGCTGTCAAATGTTATTTATAATTCATCAGTTATTGGTTGGGATGAAAGTTCTACTACACTGTATTTTTTTTTTATTGAACACCACAGCTGTACCGTAGGCCTTTGAGGTGGGTGTAGAGTTTCGATAGCTGGTACCTGTAATATTTCACCGCTACAGAGAGCAGAAGAAAGGAGCTTCTAAATAGCCTCCTGAGACCTGGCCCGTTCATTTATGTCCACTGTAGTGGACATTTTGTTTTTGCGTCTGTCTCTTCACTGATTTGAGCAAACCTTGATACCACACACAGTATGTGGGGGTGGCGTTTTAAAAACTCACTCTTTTTTTCTGACAATTTGGCTGCCATGTTAACAAACACACTTTTTTGGAAAGAGAAAGAGAAAGGAAAAAAATGCAGTAGCTATGTTTTTCACTGTAATATTTGTATATACCATAGTTGACAGAGAAAGATGCAGAGAATACTTTGAACAGAATAATTGAAGGGAGAATCGGGATTAGGTTTGTGAGATGAAGAAAAGGAAGAGGGTGAGTTTGAGGGTGAGAGACAGACGCATCAGATGATGATGATGAAGATGTTAATGATGATGAAAGACGTTGTCCTGTGTGGGCCAGGACAAGCTGAGGGGCCGCTGGTGAAAAATGTATGTCGTTAAACAAATACTGCTGTAATTAAGTATAATTGCTCACTGTTTTGGGTGGTATAGTGGTGCAGTGGGTAGTGCAGTTACCAGGGTCTGAGTCTCCTGACTCTACATCTGTGGAGTTTTCATGTTCTTTCAGTGTCATTATGGGATTTCCTTCTCTGGTATCCCCCCCACAGTCCAAAAAATGCTAAGGTGAGTTGGAGATGACAAACGGCCCATAGATGTGAATGGTGTGTGTGCCCTGTGAGGGGTTGGTGCCCCATCCTGGGTCATTCCCTGCCTTGCCCTCCAGACCCCAAGACCGACAGGATGAGTGGGTATAGAAAATGGATGGATGCTCAACTCATGAATTAACATTAAAAGAAATTAAAGATAAGTCATTAAAAGTGATACATTTTTCCAAATAATACAATGATTCAATGATTTATCTTCTAGTTTCAGTGGTTTAACTTCCAGTTTCAAACATCAAATGTGTCCTGTTGTCCACTGCAGAGAACAAAGATATGGAAAATCACCTAAACTTTTTTCCTTGGGGACTCTAAATATCAGTCTGAAAATGTGCTTTTCATTTTTGGTTCTTCTCATCAAAGCCTTAACCTCTCAGGTACATCTTAAAATCACTACTTCATTCTCCAAAAAAAAAAGTGCTTATCGTTCCCGTTAAGTGGTTCATCTTTCTGATTCACTGTACAGTACTTATTTATCATTTTTGAATTATCTTGGTATAAGATTGGTTTTTCCAAATATTCTCTACATCACAGATGCTATTTCATTGTCTATTCTCTCCATATAGCCATTCATCCATTTTTTGGCTGCTTAAGGGTCACGGGCAACTTTGTTCATCTATATGAATAATAATTCATCTTTATCCACATTTTCAGCTTTGCAGTTTAAAAATAAATGCAGCCATCTCTAGACGATTTGATAAGAGCAAAAGTACATTAATAGAACGATTTGAAAAACAAATAACACCAGTGATTAATTGTTATAGGGTATATAATGTTCCGCATTTATGTATTGTTTTGCATTTATACAGTGTGTGGTTCAGTGGGCTAAGCCTCTGTGCCTATGACTGGAAGGTCACTGGTTTGAGCTTTTGCCTTTGGCAGAGTAGTTACATGTCTGGGGGCCCTTTTACAAGGCCCTTAACCCCCAACTCCAGGGGTGACGCCCTTCACTGCCAAGCATGTGCTCACCTACGTACAGTATGTGTCTGTGTTTGGTGCGCCATGGAGAGCAAAATGAGGTAGCTGAAATGAGAATTTCCCCACGGGGATCAATAAAATTTAATTTCATGATACTATTAGTGCTTTTGATACAAATACACAAATAATATTAATCCCCAAGTCGTGGTCCTTTGGCAGAATTTGGTTATGTTGTATGAGAGCGAGAGGAACAGAAGCAGCATGTTATCACCTTGGCTGTCAACATCTGGTCAGTCCAAGAAGTTCCTCTTTGTTTACAGGAACTGGATCAGTGTGTCAGGGGGACGTGGGCACATGCAACGGTGGGAACGTTTACACAAACGTCGTTAGCAAACGTGACAAAAGGGAAGCCACCAAAGAACATGAATTTGGATGAGTTTTAAATAGTTTGCCTAAAATAGATTAGAATCAGTTCGTAACCTTCCAAAAAAGAGAAAGAAACAAACTCGGTGGAAGGGAACCTTCCTGCCTGTTGTTAACACTAAGCAAGTTATTTGGTCTGACATACATAGTCACACCTGTATCACCTCATGCCTTCCTCTTCCTGCCCAGACTGTTAACGGCATATGGCATTTAGCCAACAAGACGTTCACACACACAGGCACACGCATACACATACACACGCAAAAATACAATGTAGCAAAAACTGGATACTGTTGACCTCTTTGTGATTTTCTGGCCCTTCCCATAAGTACAGTCAATCCTCCAGCATTATAATATTGAACCTTCTCCATTTATTTTTGTTAGAAAAATTCATGTTTGATACGTTTTACTTATAAGATAGAATTCAACAGCCATCCTGAAAAAGGCGGGAAACGACAGAACACAGAAAATCCTTTGATGTGAAGATTCTTTCAAACAAAAGCTGAAGCATCTCCTGTGACGATATTTTTATAGATTATTCAGAAGCAGTTTTTTTCCTGTTTACAATCCCTCATATTTTCAGATGGAATTATTCATTTACACAAAACGCATTAACATGACAGCAACTGGATTACTATGTGGGGACAACAATAGGTTATGTCTGTTTTGTGCATTAAATTCTCTTAAAACAACCCCACACCATTATCCCTCTTCTACCAAACTTTACATCTGGCCCAATGTGGTCAGGCAGGGTAACGTTCTCCTGGCATCTACCAAACCCAGACTCACCCATCCGACTGCCCGACAGAGGTTACTAGCTTCTGCCTACTTATCCACACATAAAACATCAGTTTGTTTCTCTTTGCAACTTTGAATCCTAACCACAATTTCATGCAGAGTAATAAGGTACGGGATGATAGAGTTATCCGGCTCTGTTAGGTCATTAACATAGCCCTCATTAGAGAGCATACATCCCTGGTTTTACTGAAGTAGTTATATTTATGTGTGTAATCAAGGCTTGCTCTGCATTAGCCACTCTCCAGAACATCTTCTTAACATAAGTACTTGCTCTGTTAAGTGTTAAATACATGAATAGCAGAAAATTACAGAAGATTCAATAGTTTAGACGTGCTGGGGGGACGAAAATGAATAAGTGAAAATGAATTATGATGGGAGAGGCCCGCAAATGCGCGGATTTAGTTTTTTGTTTTTTCCTCCTTTGTTTTATTTCTGTGGTCTGCTTCTGTAGTGAAGTCAAAAATATTATTTTTAACATGCTAAAGGTATTATGGTAAGGCTCACCACACATGCAAAAAACTGGTGTTCAGATCATACAGAAAAACAGGGCCCAACCATCAAATTTAAAAATAAGTTGTTGTAAACAAAAATTTAAAGATGAAGACGAGCATCTATATTTCCACTGGGGAAAAGAAATTGCCTTCTAATTTTTGACATTTGGGGATTTTCACGCAGCAGCTTCTCAAACCTACCGGTGACTGAACAAAGATCAACACTTCAGTAGGCTGGGCTGTAGATAATCAGTCCTTCAATCAGTCACATATGACTCTGAGCATGTCAAAAATGACTCGGTGAATTGTTATAGCCCATGTAAACATGTATTCAAAGAAATCATAATCATAAAGCGATAAAAATACAAGAAGGTAAGTCACTCCGGGTCACACAAGACATTTCTGTCATACTGTAATCAAATTAACAGCATTCTGTTACTCTCCCAGATGGGAAATTTCGGGGTGATGTACACACCTACGGCAGGAAGAAGCTTATTAAGTACAATAGACGGTCATAATCAAACAACTCCATAAATACTGTGTTGTCAGAGAATACAGTACATGCAGGTCATAAAGGTGAATGCAGAAAGCAAGGTGGCGGTTACTTGTGAAAACTGAGCAGGTTAATGCCGGTGGTTTGAAGGAACGCTTTGCAATAGAATGTAGGTAACTTCAATAAATCCCCTAAAGGAAGCACTGCAGTTTCTCAGTACATGGGACGGTAATGAAAATCAAGATTACATCGGCTTCATGTTCAGCCCGTTTGATGTCAGTTTCTGTGAGCCTCTTCTGGTGCTCATTTTCCTGGCCAGATTTGCTATCTTCTTGATATATCTTATTTCTGAGTATTCCACATTTCCATAAAACTGAAACTGATGTTTTTGTTTAAAAAATAATGAGTGCCACTCAATATACTAATGTTGCAAATGTATTGTGGGAAAAAAAAAAGACGTGATTGAAATTTTAATAAAATGAAGCATCTTTAAGATGAACTATAGATGCAAGTATCTTAGTCCCAGGCCGGTGTGCTTAAACACGCAAGATTTATTTAATCTAATCAGTAAAGGGCTTGAAAACTCCTTGGTTTTTCTTGGTTATTTGTTTACCAGTGAAAGACTGAATTACGTCAAACAGCAAAATTAATCAGTGGTTAAGTCTTATGGGGCTAGGAAATCAAGCTCTAAAGTATTCATTACATTTTTGTCATTTCTTGGAGACGCATTTACTGTAATTACCAAGTTGTTATACATATTTCAGTCATATCCCAGCCTTTAAGCAATGCCAAAAGAAAATGATATTAAGTTCCATTTATCCAACATGACTTGGGATATATTTGTCCATTGGAGTAATTCAATTAAAACAAGTCTTCCAGGACTTGATACATCATCCTAACCATTTTTATACATGCTGCTGCTGTGAACAGTGCATCTCTTCATCTTCTAGATGCTCATTCTGGTCTGGGTCAATCGGGGAGGCTCAACATAAGACACGAGCCTGGTGCAAACCCTGAACAGCATGTCAGTCCATCATCGGGCAAATACAATCATTACAGGTACAATCATCACCATGCATTATGGGTAATTCAGAGACGACGTTTCACCTCAGTGTAAGAAACCCATGAGACATGCAAACTCCTCAAGAACTGGGCAGAGGTGGGATTCAAAGTCCCAGTCCTGGAGGTGTGAAGCAACCATGCTACCCTCTGCATGGGCAGATCTTAGGGGTGGCCAGGGTTAGTGTGACCTCTCCCCCCCCCCCCCCCCCCCAGGTAAATACATGGCCTCCCCTGTTGCCATCCCATTTCAGAATAATATAAGCAAAATATGCATTATTTTATTTTCTAACTGGTGCAGCCAGACGCAGAGAAATAACTGACCCCCGATGGCCACCCCAGTCAAAATATTCTGGTGCTGCCAGTGACCCAGTGAAACAGCATTAACACTGTAAACAGCTCGGTAAACGTTGTTCCACTGTACAATAGACAAGAAGCTTGTGGTTGACTGGCTGAAAAAATTGAATTTTGGAGACACCTTGTGGTGCAAAGATAGAGCTGCGTTTTTTTAAAATGTAGGTCATTATGAGGAGTGGTGAAGGTGGGACTGTCCAGTGATTACATCATAAACTGGCCAGTTACATGGGAAATTTACCAACATTTCTGATTATAAACAAATTCTTATTCATTATTAAGAAGTTATCCCTGATGATCGATATATTTGTTCATGTACACTGTATGGACAAAAGTATTGGGACATCTGGCCATTACATCTACAGGAACTTTTATGGCATCACATTCTAAATCCACAGGCATCAATATGGAGCTGGTCCCCCCTTTGCAGCTAGAAAAGCTGCCACTCTTCTGGGAAGGCTTTCCACAAGATTTTGGAGTGTGTCTGTGGGAATTTTTACCCAATCATGCAAAAAAGCATTTGTGAGGTCAGGCACTAATGTTGGACATGAAGGCCTGGCTCACAATCTCCATTCAAGTTCATCCCAAAGGTGTTCTTTGGGGTTGAGCTAAGGGCTCTGTGTGGGCCATTCAAGTTTTTCCACACCCAGCACACCCAACCATGTCTTTATGGACCTTGTTTTATGCACTGGGGCACAGCCATACTGGAACAGAAAAGGGCCTTCCCCAAACTGTTCACACAAAATTGGAAGCATACAATTCTCCAAAATGTCTTGGTATGTTGAAGCATTAAGAGTTCCCTTCACTGGAACTAAGGGACCAACCCCTGAAAAACAACCCCAAACCATTATCCCTCCTCCACCAAACTTTATAGTTGGCACAGTGCAGTCTGGCAGGTAACGTTCTCCTGGCATCTGCCAAACCCAGACTCATCGATCAGACTGCCAGACAGAGAAATGTGATTTGTTCTCCAGAGTCCAGTGTTGGTGTGCTTTACACCACTGCATCTGACGCTTGAGATGATGTGAGGCTTGGATGCAGCTGCTCGGCCATGGAAGCCCATTCTGTGAAGCTCCCGGTGCATAGAGTTTGTGCTGCGGTTAATGCCAGAGGAAGTTTGGAACTCCAAAGCCAATGGAGACTTGGTGACTCTCAGACCATGAGCCTCAGCATTTGGTGACCCTGCTCTTTCTTTACATGGTCTGCCACTTCCTGGCTGAGTTTCTCTTGTTCCTAAACACTTCCATTTCACAATAATACCACTTAAAGTTGACCGTGGAATATCTAGCAGGGAAGAAATTTCATGAACTGACTTATTGCAAAGGTGGCATCTTATGACAGCACCACGCTTGAATTCACTGAACTCTTCAGAATGACCGATTCTTTCACAAACGTTTGTAAACCTGGCTGCATGGCTAGGTGCTTGATTATATACCCCTGTGTCAATGTATCTGAATCAAATGCTTGAATTCAATGATTAAGAGGTATCCCAATACTTTTGTCCGTATAGTGTATATACTTAAATATCTGTATTTTATATAATCGGCTGGCCATATAAAGCAATAGATATCTATAGAAGAATAATGGTTGAAATATGAGCATTGCAATAAATGACCAGGGTCACGCTGCGGAGTTCTTGGGTGGGAGGTGCTAAAAAAAGCCCATGTATTATGAGCAGAAAAGGCAGGAATATACTGTAAGTGTATCAGATTAATTGTGCACATAAATCCAAGTTGAAATGTTCTATATATAAATTCCCAGTACCTTCTTATATCTACATTGTGTGTGTGTGTGTGGGGG
>JAODJU010000002.1:24468492-24495364 GCA_026776725.1 Gnathonemus echidnorhynchus | reverse complement strand
AACACAGCTGGCTGAGCCGCCCAGTGCCGGTGCTCTCTGGGCTCCTACTGGCCGCTGATGTGGCCTGGGGGAGATCAAACTGGGATCCTGGCTGAAGGAGGCCCCCTGCTGGTGAGAGGCAGAGTAACGCGGGCGGCTGAGCCACCCAGTGCCGGTGCTCTCTGGGCTCCTACTGGCCGCTGATGTGGCCTGGGGGAGATCAGACTGGGATCTCAGCTGTAGGAGGCCCCTGCTTTTTTGTACCTGCCAATGGGGAAACCCTCTGGTTTTAAATGTGTATTTTGTATCTTTTTTGTCTTACATTTTGTGTCATTTACTCCTTGTGTTTAAATGGTTTTTGTATTTTAGTTTTGAAAGAATTTGTAACTTAAGTCTGACTTAAGACCAAAGAGAAGTGTAAAGAAGCCCATCTCAAGTCATATCACTGAGAAAAACTGTAGAATGAAAACATTACTTAACTTCTCTTTTTGTAAGACGCTTCCACTGCATTTTTATTCAAATCTGCTGTTATTAACAAAATAAAGGATACCATGTAAAATATAACTCCTAAGTTGTTACAGTGTCATAACTATACTTACAGACTATACAGCCCTGGAAAAACATTGAGACCACTTTATTTTAAATCTGCATTTTTAAATCCTGGTTTAATCCTGGCTCTGCTGGCAGAAGGCTAAACGGCAGGTTGTTTCCAGGTGCTGTAATGCTTTGGGTTACTGGGGCTGAAGCCCAGGGGCTTCAACTATCTCACCCATTTTCTATGCCATGCAATGTAACAGGAGTCTGGAGCTTATGGGTGCAAAGCAGGGAATGACCCAGAACAGCATGTCAGCCCATCACAGAGCACATATACACACAGACCATTTATCAACCCAGTATGGTTTTGGTCGGGGAGGGGGGAGGGACCAAAGAACCCAGAGGAATCCCCACACTGACAGAATGTCTCACCATCTGTCTTCAACGGCGTGTCTGCTGTGATGCTTGAAGCCATGACTCGTCTTAGGGGTCATTTCTTTATCTTTTACTTATTTATTTTTCCAAGCATTATGTTCTTCGCTAAGGCACTTGGTATTCTCATAATATATCCAAAACTAAGACTTGGTTTGATTATTTGTGCTTCAAGTGAATCTTCCAGCATTATTTGATTAAGAATGCAGTTGGGTTCCTTAGCCCATAGTATTTTTAAAAGTTGAAAGGTACCAGTACTCATCCTGTACTGCTCCTTCACATTCCAGCTTTCACAGTCTTAGTGATGGGAAATGCAGATATTTTCAGATATTCTGAAATTATTTGATCTTAGTTCTGTCTATACTGTACTTTTTTAGGTTCCTCAACTGCCATTTATACAGAACAGATATACTGTAAAGCATCACTTATTAGCTGTTGGTAACGTTTGTTGGTATGACGCATAAATGGCAATTAATAAAGAAAAGGGAGGATCCACTGTAGAGGCAACTATAATTTCCCATTTACTTAAATGTGACGGGGATGACTTATTGTACAGGTCTGGGATGACTTATTATACAGGTCTGGGATGACTTATTGTACAGGTCTGGGATGACTTATTGTACAGGTCTGGGATGACTTATTGTACAGGTCTGGGATGACTTATTATACAGGTCTGGGATGACTTATTATACAGGTCTTACACGGAACACACTGTAGTTACATTTTCCAAATACATGGTAGTTAAAACACGATGCTGTAGCTATAAAGTGATAGCCTCCCAGAATCTGTTGTAAGGTATTTGTCCTGGGTGGTGTGGCTCAGTGGGTCAGTGGGTCGGTTCTCTGGGTCCATATGGGTTCAGATCCCTCGCTTAGTGGAGTTATTTTTTTTACCATGGGGCTCTTGAGCCCATCTGCCCCAGCAGTGCCAGCTGGCCCTTTGCTCTAAGCCCAAACCTTCCTCTTTACGGTTGTAGCTTTGAACAAAAAGTGTCAGCTACATAAGTACATGTAAAAAATGGTACAAAATTCCTGGGGTTGATTAACCACCAGCAATTTGGGAACTAAAGTGGGTTATTATCCATCTTGAGCTAATGAAACTAGCCTAGCTTTTACAGCAGGTGTGATCACTCAGTTATGATTGGCCTAAAATAGTCATGTGACACACGCAGTCGGAATAAAATAGGTGCAATGTATAGCATTTACAAAATATATATCTTGCCCTTACTTTAAATAGAATAATAATTTCATGATTTATATGTGTTATCGTGTTAATTGTGAAATGAGAAATGAGTTTTGTAACATAAGTAATGTGATGAGAGCTCAGCAGGAAGCACCTGCAGTGGTGGGCAGAGGTGGAAAGTTCAGGTCCAGAAAGTACAAATCCAGACCAAGGTTTGGTTTCGACAAACCAGTTTAGTTCTCTGTGAATGTGGCTCTTTATACTCAACTGGTTGGTTGCAGGTTGGGGGGGGGGTGTCAGGGTTCAGTCTTCCGGAACCGTGTCAAGAGATTGTGAACGTTTGTATCGCGGTTTGTGGTCCGAGTTTCAGAACCATTACACCATTATTCTTGACACACAGACTCCTAAAGCACAGAGACACACACTGTGCCAAAGCGGCCCCAACCCCGCGCATAACACAGCATAAAGGAAACATCTACCAACTCCCAGCACCATCAACGTGGAAAAGCCAATCAGAACACTGCAAACAGGAAAACAAAAAACAACAGGACTACAAAACAAGACTGAGTCAGTTATTACTGTAATAATATAATAATATTGCCAAACATTACAAAGGACCTGGAGGTGCTGTTTCTCAAATAAGGAGCAGGTCAGGATTCAATTGGACATTAATAATATGTTGTTTTATACTTACATGGTTATGTATTTTAACATTTATGATAGTGCTGGCTACAGAGTCGCATCCCTGTACCTCAGAGTTGCTATGTTTGGGCAGCTCTCTACCTGTGCTTATCTACCTGTACAGTTATGACAGAAGCATACTTACGTGGCTCTGTTATCTTTTACAGTATGTCACTGATAAAACTCTGTTCAGATATTAATACAAGATCTGTGACATTGCGAGGCCCCCAGCGGTTTGACATCAGCCGCATGGAGAAGCTCAGGAAGGAAGATTGTTCTCCTTTTCCTGATGTCTTCACTTCATCTAAGTGAAAATGTTAGCACTGCATATTTTAAGAAGTCATCAGAAAGTCTTATAAAAATTACTTTCCTTTAAGCCTTTGTGACAACTGCATGTTTTTTCAAGTGTTTCCTTTTATAATATCTATATTTCCTCAATTATGAGTTACCTTCAATAATGGAAAATATCTTATTATATGCAAACAGGTATTTAAAATGCTTATAAGGTGCTACCATATTCAACGCCTTGCAAAGCTATTGACCTTGCAAAAGTATTTAAGTATTGAGTATTTACTAGAACATAAGAAGTTTACACACAAGAGGAGGCCATTCGGCCCATCAAGCTCATTTGGATTGAACTTAACTAATAGCTCAGAGTTAAAATCTTATCTAGCTCTGATTAAAGGAACCCAGGGTTTTAGCTTCCGCTACACTAACAGGAAGGCTACTCCATACTCTAACTACATGTTGTGTAAAGAAGTGTTTTCTCAGATTCAGTGTAAAATGTTCTCCTGCTAATTTCCACCTATGGCCACGAGTTCTAGTATCTCACAAGAAATAGTCTCTTATGGTAAATTTTCAACTCAAGATCAATTATTTGTTAGCGAATCTTTTAGAGAAAATCAAAAACTTAAAAATGCTACTTGCATGAGTATTCAACCCAAATACATTAGTATTTGGTTCAGCCATCTTTTTTCTGCAGTAACAGCTCTGGTATTTTGGGGACAGGTACCTGCCGGCTTTTTACTGTGTTCAGTGATCTTTGCCCATTCTTCATGGCAGACTTACCCCAGATCCTTCAAGTTGGTTGGATGCCGCTTGTGGACAAAGTCACAGGTTCTCAGTGGGATTCAGACCTGGGCTTTGACTGGGCCCTTTCAGAACATTCACCTCTTTGGTTATTATCATTCCTGTGTGCCTTTAGTTTTGTGTTTAGGATGACTGTCCTGCTGAAAGTTCAACTTCTTCCCAAGTTTCAGTTTACTCTACACATGCTTTCTGATTGAGGTCCTCACCTGCACTGCTGCCCTATGCTCTTGGCTCCATTGACTGGTGTATCTTCACTCGACTCTCAGCCACTGAACTCTGAAGCTCCTTCAATTCTGGCTTCACTCCCCCATCACCTCCTTGTATCATTGAGTTTTGAGGGATGACTGGTTTGGTGGAGCTCCCACTTTCCCAGTATTGATCCAGCAGTGCTTAACCAGTACGCATAACCTCTTGGATTTTTTGTACCCGACTCTAAATGTGTGCAATTTGATTAGTTTACCTCTCACTGCCTTGTAATGCTCGAGTCCTCATTTCCCCTCCTTTCCTTCACACTGACAGTTTGGGGGGGGGGGGGGGGTTTATAACAGGGGCACACACATAAATGTGAATGTCGTTTTACTCTTTGTCTTGAGCTTCCAGAGCTCAGTGTTTTAAAACGCACACAGGCAGCATTTTCAGTTTCTGGTTTTCCCTAAAAGATTTGCTGACAAACAGCTGATTTTGAAAATTTACTACAAAAAACTATGGGTTTGCAATAAATATACAGGTCGACGTCGACTTATGACTGATCGACTTTACGACCGTTGTGAGACCATAGATATGTGGCCACAACTGCGCCCAGTGTGAGTGTATGACAGTCCCCCCCCAGTGCTGGGAGCGCGAGCCCCCCCCGCGAGATGCCCATTCATTCCTCTCGTGCTCAGGCTGCTGTTCACAGCGCTCACAGTACAGTATACATTCATGTCCTTTTGTGTAACCATGATGAACTAAGAAAATAATGAAAAAAGGCTAAAAATACTAAATAATATGACCTAAAGATCATATAATTGTATTATACAGTATACTATACATAATTGTTGCATATAAAATAAATGGCTAACTTACGACCAAAACGACTTGCAACCAGTCAGTCATAACTGATCGTGGTCTTAAAAGTCGATGACGACCTGAACTGCAGGAAGACTGTGTGTCTGTATCATTACTAATTCAGGAAAATCTGATCATTTCTGATTTTATTTCATTTACTTTTGCAAGGTAGTGTGTGTGTGTGTGTGTGTGTGTGTGTGTGTGTGTGTGTGAGTGAGTGTGTGTAACAGGATTTGCGTGATGGGTCATGTTTAATAATGTGAGACATGAAACAAAACCACTTGAAATGCTACCACAGCATTTCCTGCTCTGATATACTGTCATGCCGCAGAGCTAATATACTCACAGACCGGCATGCATTGCATCAGTTGTAGATAGTGTGAATACTCATGTAAATAATGTCTGTAATGTGTAATTATGTCAATTAATGTAAGTGTGTCCCGTTCTCGTACCTTATACAGTACCCCCCTACTGTGGTGTGTCTGTAACCTCCCCCCCCCCAATGGTGTCTGATGTGAACTGGTGGCTTCTCCTGTCCGTGCCACTGCTAGTATCTTCAGGCAGTTGTGCACAATAAAGCGTTTGTGTGTCTTCAGTGCTTCTCTGTGTGTTTTTTAAGCATGTCTGTCTGAGCTGACATTGCTGCACTGCGTGGTGTCAGAAGTGGGATGCCAGGTTGCCAAAGAAATCAACAATCTCATCCATAAGCTATGAGAGACCCCAGACTCCAGGGGCAAACAGATAGGTCTAGTGCACCCCCCCCCCCCCACGCCACACTACCTAGTGCGAGTCCCAGCCCTTGTGTTACAGCAGGGAAGAGCTCCTGGAGTTTTACTCTGCTAAGTGTGTCTGCAAACCTGGCACAACACAGAGAGTGAAGACCTGACAGTGGTGCACCAACAAGCACTCACCCCATCCTCATCAGTCTGGCTGGGTCACGGCTGTGGGCTGTATGTGTGCTGCACTGTGGAGGCGTCCACTGCTGAGCCCTGGAGGGCATGCGGTCCACCATCACCCTCACCTGCCCAGGTGTCCTCCCAGACATGAACCAGCTGCCCCCCCTGGGTGGGATGTGACCTGAGTGTGGCTCACCTCTGTCACTGAAAGGGAGGTGGCAGCTCCACATCACTCTGTCGGGGCGAGCGGAGCAGGAGGTGTGGCGGGCCGGCATGAGGGATGCTGGCATCAGCGTGCTGATCTTCTCCTGCTGCCTGGGAGCGAACACCAACGTGCCTGCAGCCAGGTCCAGCTCAGTGAGGGTATGATGCCCCTCTCTCAGCAAGCTATGGTGTAAGGAGCCCCAACTGTTCTGGCCGACACTGATGCACAGCCAAGTCCCCCAGTGCAGCACAGGGGCAGCAGCGAGACCCTCCCAGAAACAGCACAGGCAGTCAATGAGCAGCGGCAACGGATCAGCAGAGGCTTGATAGCTGAGCAGCAATGCTGATTGGGGACTTTGCTGGATTGGCAATTGGGCATCTTCACCGCCCCTGGATGATAAGTGCAGCCCAACTGTGCTCATGCAGCACCACATGGATATCGGAGATGCCCTGCCCATCTAGCAAAGTGTCAGTCAGTGGAGCAGAAGATGACATCACTGGGTAGACGTGGATTAGCTCCTCATACCTCCGAAGTAGCTACTGGCATGTCGAACTGCTGCGGATGCCCAACCTAAGATCGCATTCGCCATCGGTCACAGTTTATGGCACTGCCAGTTGATGCCATCCGGACTCTGTGATGCCCCAACCGCCTTGGAGGGGGTGATGGAGTGAGTCCAGGCCACTGTGCCCCGCAGCCAGTGTCATCTACCTCGATGGCCTTTTCATCCACACTGCCGATTTTGATGATGCACTTTATAGCCTGTGCACTGTCTTCACCACCAAACCACTCCGCCGTCTCACTGAGAAGGGCTGGCCCTTCCAGTGGACCGGAGACTGCACTGCGCTTAGAAAAACCCCGATCACACACGGCCTTTCATCCTTGACACCGACACCAGCAATCAGGGGCTCGACACCATGCTGTCCCGGGCTGGGCTGAAAGGGCGGTAACGTGAAATAAATGACGTGTCCCTAGTGGGTGACGCTGGTGGGCCACAATGGCTGGTGGGCATGGCCCTTGAATGGCTCCTAGTGAGTGCTAGATGTGTGTCCTGGTGAGAGGTGACTTCCCCTTTCCAGGCCGCTGCTGGTATTCTCTGGCAGTTTTGCACAATAAAGCGTTTGTCTGTCGTGTTTTAAGCATGTTTCACCGAGCTGACATAGCAACAATACGAACGATAAAAAGTTGTAAAGCCACAGGAGTGTAACTATTATTGCATTCGTGAACACATAAAATCCCTTCGAAAATGTTTTTATCCTCTCGAAGAATTTTAAATACCGCAAAACTCAAACTCTCCCCCCGTACCAAGGCAGTAAGTAACACAGGAGGTAATCCATTTGTTGCATGGCCCGCTGCTCCTTTCGCAGGATGCGCGCCGCCGGCTGTTTTCGGGCGCGCGCGTACATGTCAGAGGAGATGAGATGGCGCTACCGAGGCTGCTCATTCTGGAGCTGCTGCTTTATGCCAGCTGCTTCATCTGCGGGATCGTCACTGCAGCTTCGGTTATTATCGTACAGGTAAAACCAAATTTAAAAGTTTTAGTCTGTACACTTTGGCCTTTTGTCGTCTGGCATCCATGCTGTCATATTAAATAAATATGCTTCATACAAGCAATACCCTTATGAATAGTATTTGATCTTTATTCCAGTCCTTGATCTTTGCGTTTCAAGTGAACAACTTCATGTGCATGTATATATTTAAATGTATGGATGTACATTTTTTTCGCGTTAAACCCCAGCTTTTCCGTTAGTCATTAATGTTGCCTTGTGATCAGAAGCACATATTAGCGCAGTACTTTAAAGCCAAAGTTAGTGTAGTTCTAAGGCAACGCACGCAATACTTTCACTCTTTTATAGTTAACGTCCTGTAGCTATAGGAATAATCTGAAACATACTTATGGACTCTGGAAAATAACGGCTGTACACGTTTTCCGTGGTTTCATTTTGTCGAACTGACTCTGTTGTCATTTGCATCGCGTTTTATTTGGATGTACAGCTGGATGACAGCATTATGGTGCTTGATTAATTTTTTTTGCCACCTACACTGCATTCCGGATTTCACCGTAGAGAACTGTTTTAGTGGCGTAAATCAAACTGAGTTGTCATATGATTACCACCATTAAAGTGTGGGGGGGATTTCCTGCTTGTGTCGAAATGAGATTCTCGCCCTCATTTTACACTCAACGATCCGTAAATCCACTGAGCTCGTGTGTTTAAACGTCAGCAGTTTGCAAGGGTGTGAAAAATGCACGGATTTCCATATGTGTATACAATAAAACTAAAAACCATAACCTCTTTTATTAAAGAAAGAAAAAAATCGATGACTTCCGTGAGTTTAAGTTTGCTTTTGCGATTTTCGGTCATGTGATCTGCTCGCGACTCCTTCCCCATTAGTGTAGTCGCTGGAGTTGATTTCAGTCAGCGCAGGGCACACGGCAGGGGAAACCCCTGGACGGGACGCTGGTCTTTTTTAGGGCACACATTCTGAGTACTTTAGAGTTGGCAGTTCACCACCAATTGCATGTTTTTGGACTGCAGGAGGAAATACATAAAATTCCCAGCCTTGTCCACTGAGTTACCATACCAGTCCTGAGATTAATGATGTTCACGGAACAGCAGAGCTCTGCAGTTGTACCTTTAAGCAGGAGTCTTAATCTGCTCTGTATGTATACATATACACCTGTATGTATATATATATATACACCTGTATGTATACATATACACCTGTATGTATATATATATATATATATATATATATATATCTGTATGTATACATATACACCTGTATGTATACATATACACCTGTATGTATATATATATATCTGTATGTATACATATACATCTGTCTGTATACATATACACCTGTATGTATACATATACACCTGTATGTATATATATGTACACCTGTATGTATACATATACATCTGTTCAAGCACCTGCTGTCTGTGCACGTCAATAGAGTATACATACACCTGCCCCTTTTGCCCTGCTTAAAGGTACAACTGCAGATCTCTGCTGTTCCGTGAACATCATTAATCTCAGGACTGGTATGGTAACTCAGTGGACATTCATCTGCTCTATGCAAGGCACTAATGAATAATAATAATAACAGCTTACACAATGAAGAAGGTCCAGCAGGGACTCTTCTACCTACAGCCACTGAAATGGCTCAACATGGGTACCTGCATCCAAGGCTTAAAATCATGGAAAGTTTGCCCTCCTCCAGGATACACAGTACCGGGCAATGGTCTTAGACAGTCAAAGAAATGATGTTTAACTGATCTTCATGTTGTTGTAAATCCATGATACCATATCTGTCAAAGTGGGTCAGATTAGTCATTAGAAAACCTCTCATAAGTCGTCCAAATTTTTACAGCAACTGTCTTGACCTTTCGACTTGACCACTAGCAGACCTTCTACGGCTAATCAATACCTCATCGAGTTATTTGACTTGCTGACTAATTAATTGATTCATTGAGCTGGTGGTGAAATGTAACACATACATGGAATCGCTGAGGTGCCCCTGAGGAGAGTTTTAGGAACTGAAGCGCTGTTCTTCTAGCCAGCCAACAAGACATCGGTAACTTTTTGGAGAACAGAAGAAATTGCTGCTAGTTTTTACTGTCGTATGGTTAATTTGCATGTGTTTTAATATTTAATGCTGATTTCTTCTGAGCAAATATACACTAACTAGCCAGATAAATAGCTTTAAACATTTTCTTTGACTGCCTAAGGCTTCTGCACAGTACTGTATACACCAGGTGCTGCCCTGAGCAAAGCTGGGAAAATCATCCAGGATCCCGGGCTCCTGAGCCCCAGACTGTTCACACAGTGATGGTCAGGCGGGGGAGCTGCTGTACGAGGGCCCTAACCAGCCCAAACCAGCCCTAATCAGCCCAAACCGGCAGCTCTGAGACAGATCCTCCATCGCGCAGTCAGAATGCTCAACTCTGGTCAATGAATCCATTCTGCCATCCATTCCCACCCCATCCATACTCACATTCACATGGCTGTTACTATATTTATTGCATTTTTCTCATCTAATTTACACACTGGTTACATATATTACCATTTTGTTCCCCTATCTGCACTGTTGTTTTTATTTGCACTACTTTATCACTGCTCTTGTGAACTTACACTCAAGTTCTCACCCCCTTTGTGCCAAATGAAGTGATTTGCTTTGCTTTGATTTGATTGCCCCGCCATCAGTCTGCTCACTCCAGTCTGTGCTGCAGGGGGAGTTTGCTGGTCGCTGTATGCTCTATGGCACAGTCAGCTATAACGCCACGGCCCAGTCCCTGGGGGTAGACAGCTCCAGCCCCACCTCCCTCTGCTTCTTCGTCACCGTCATTTCTGTGTTCATGGGGGTCTACTGCTTCTCACTTACCCTGTACTGGATCTACACCAGCTGCATGGGCGAGGAAGTCAGCAGGTGAGGGCCTGCTCACCATTTTCCCACAGTAATCATGGGGGGGTCATTATATTTACTGCTGTTTTCTGTAGACAGTAATAAGAAGTATTTGTGAGTTTCCATAGTGTGGTGGTTATCACATTCACCTCACACGCGGGTGTAAATGAGTGTTGATAATTTCCCCCAGGACCCGGTTTATCTGATCTAGATATTTCTTTGTACCCCACGGTTTAAGATTCACATTTACCTTTGTTATTAAGTAATTTCCCTTTAAGTGTCTGTTTTGTAATAGTTCTATCCAACTCTATATATGGTATAGGAATGTTAATTGGCGAGTCTTAACATGCTCATGAATGGCTGTGATTCTGTGACTGCAGTGGCCTAGACGCCCAGACACCCCACCTGTCTCCTCAGCTTTAAAGTAACAGCTTGATGTGCTTAAATATTTCAAGATGAGGCAGTTATATAACAAAAGTAACCATGATAATTTGTGGTGATTTTAGACATTAACCGATACTTGTGTTGTGTTGCCCTCTGTCTCTCCCCCAGGGGGCGTGTTTGGATGAATGTGAGTCTCGTGGTGTGTGGGATCTTTCTCTTCTTCCTCCTAGTGTCTGGGTGCATCCTGAAGATTGGGAGAGACCGTCTCTGTGACTCCATACTGCGCAATGCCACCATAAAAAGGTGAGCAGCAGGATAGCCCATCAGCCATGGGCTACAGCGGGGCTATTCAAATCAGTGATCTCACTCTCAGGCCGTGTTAAATAAATATAATGTACTAATAAACAGGTTATCTCTGTTCTCTACTGGAAAATTCCTTGTGATCAAAGAAGATCAAAGCTGATTGATTGATTTTTATGGCTGGGTGAATGGATTACAGTAATGTTTGGTAACTAACCTGTATTACGAGGCATGCAAATCCAAAATGATTTTTAATTATTTATAGAAAGCACTTTGGGCACTTGGCTGTCATTAACTTCGCGTTTTACATTAATTTACAGTGCTTCTGGCACTTAGGTTCATTTGTTATTATTGCCCCCAGGGCAGTTTCTGGAAAGCACTGCTGTAACGAAGATGTTTGTGAGCACTGTTGTTGCGCAGAAAGTGTTCATGATGATGTGTGCGTATGTGTGTTGCAGTTGTGAGGACGCTCAGACTAAGAGCTGGATCAGCCCGTACCATGGCGAGCGGTTCTACTCCGGCCTGCACAGTGCCGAGGTCTGTGCTGTCCAGCATTCTCAACGTGCAAATTAATAATGGTCAAAAAACTCCAGTGTAACTTACCAGCAGGCCTCCTTTTAAATTTTGCTTTTAGGGAAAAAAAAAATTATATGGTGATGGTAATATAAAATGTTTACTTGTTTTTTAACCTCACGTTGCCACTCACTTCCCCCCTTCTACCCACCTGTTGCCCACCTGTTGTTTCTTTTTGTCTCCACTAGGGGGCAGTGTGGGTGAACTTCTTCTTCTGGATGCTTATCTTCATGGTGGTGATGTTCCAGAAGTATCAGGGGTCAGAGTTCACCATAGAAGAAGGAGAGCACGTTTCCCCATCAGAGTCAAACCCTATTCTTGGCCGAACAAGTAGGCACCAGTGACCCTTGTTTGAGGGTTGGCTAACATCCATCATAACACAGTCCCAGGCTGGAGAAATCCTTGGATGAATTTTTAACGTAGTAGAACCCATTTCACTTGAAAAACCTAATTAATCTGTTGCCATGTTGACTTAGTTTGCATGGTAACTTATTCTTGTTCATCATACTTGACCTCACCTGTGTCTGGACGTCCATTCAGTTAGAGTACCACATATTGAGCTCTCTGCTTCTATGAAGTCTTTGTCTCTCTGCTTCCTGGTCTATATACATTTTCTCCACTGATTTACACCGAATTGAATGGGTATGTTACAGTGTTTTCACCACTAAACAGAAATGTCCAATCATATACATCCATATCTTTAATAATAATGTAACTGTTTGCTCAGCTGCCAGGTTAATAGCCAACAACCATGCTACGATGTTATAAAATAACTACAGGTAAGAAATGATTGGGCCCTTGTTGCAATATCTGCATTTTACTTGATACTTATCAAATACAGGAAAAATATTCTAGGTTGTGAAAGTCCTGATGAGAATACAGTGACGTGACAATGTGGACTTCAGGCTGATCTTTTGGAGCATTGAAACTTTTACAGAAACTACTAACTTTTACTAACTACAGAAGGCAAGTAAGGACTTTAAATATGACCTTTGTGCTCTTATTCTTGCTGCATGACTTTTATGGAAAAACAGTAAACTAAAAATTCAGTGTTTTTTCCAACAGAATAATATTAATCCTAAATTATAACCATAGTGCTGATAGCCAGGTATTCGTGTTGTGTTTCTTTTTTACTATATAATCTGCATGCACTATTGCAAACTAGTTAATGTGCTCAGATGTAAACACATTAACACCATTAGACTGGGAGTGTTTATCGGTCTGTGTACCAAGCCTTTTGCAGTTAGGGTTTTTTTCAATACTTCCACTGAGCTTTTGGATTTATTACCTGGGAAAAGGATCAGGCTTTAAGCTAAGCTGGGCTAAGTTGGGCCTGGACTGCTTGTCTCGGTAGTGTTCCTTCTGAAACAGTGGCACAAAGGCCTACCAAGTGCAGCACAGGACTGAATCAGTCTATGTACATTTCCTCATTCTTATCTTTGTGCAGGTCAGTTTACTATAACACTGTTGACGAGATAAGCAGCAGACAGATGATTTAATGGACATTAGATCAAACTTTTGTGGTTGAAAGTAGTTGACAGACTCAGTTGGGCAGGTGGGCGTAAACTTGGGGAACCATTGTTTGGAAAGTAAATGAATCTAGAGAAAAACAGCTACCCCATCAACCTCACTCACAATCACAGTGTTTGCTTCTCTGCTAACCACAGATTGGTTTAGTATTGAAAAATAACCAATCAGCATCATTTTTAGAAATGCTTTTTTACTGTTTTTAAAATAAATGTATTACTGGTGTTCCTTTGAGCACTTGTTTGTGTGTGGATGTGATGACAATGAATGGCAATAAATATTTCTTCTGTGTGAGACATGACTTTTTGTGTGTGAAGTGAAAAAGAACATTTTAGTCGTGTCTTCTGTTGGGAATCTCTGGCATTCAGCATCACCAACACGCCAAACCAGAACACTAGGAGCATAAAAAATAAATGATGGTTACTTTCCAGCTGCCCCCATATCTGTGTGAAAATTTTGATAATCTACCCAAATTACACTTTCAGCTTAGTGCTCACTGGTTTTCGCTTTTTTGTAACTTTTTTCCATGCATGTTCTTACTCTTTTCAAAGTCAGGACAAAGGCTAAATAAGTGACGGCTTTTCCACTACATATAATTAACTTGGTAATGGGGTCAAAAATATTCAAACATGACACTTTAAGAAATTCACAAATGGCAGTAGTCTTTCATCACACATACTGATTTCATATAGCTTATTTAACCCACTCACAGTGCTAGTTACCTACACTCGAATAATTAAAATGTGACCCTTTTACAGATTAACAATTTATAATACTTCTCATTTCCCCACTAACAACACCATATGGAAATGTTCAATGGGCATCACAAGCGCAAGTATCAGAATATTAGTCAAATCATTTTTTGTTCTGTCCTCAGAACATTTTTGTGTAAGTAAAACTCCCACGAGCCAGAATCAACCACCTCAAACCCATGTGCTGGGCGGCCCAAAGATGATTGGCTGTGAGGAAGAGGCAAAAGAAGGAAGTTTGAATTGATAGGCCAGTGGAAGGGAGGGCTTTTGTGAAAACCTAAGGAGAAGGAGTCTAGCAGATGTCTGAGAGTAGCATGGGATTCAAAGCTCCCTGCAAAGGTTTGGAATACGACATAGTTCACGATGATGAATAGCTGTAGATAGTAACACAACACTCTCTGCTGTATGACAGGTGCAAACAAAATAATGTATTCATCTGCTGGACGACGTAATAAAGAGGGTAATTATATGTTTTACTATGGCGCAGTGGACAGTGGTGTTGTCTCACAACTCCAGGAATAAGGGTTTGAATACCTTTATTGTCATTGTACAGATTAAATTAAGCACAATGAAATTCAGTCGCAAATAGGATATAACCAACATTAGCCTGTCACATTGGCCTACCACCATCATGCTGGGTCAGGACACCCTAGAGCAGGGGTGCTGCTTCCTAAATGCTACCCAGCATGTGTTTCAGCCTTATGCCCTGTGCTGCCTGGGATTGGATCCAGCCCCCCCCCCCCCCACTCGGCCCCAATCAGAATAAGTGGTTAGACTGATGCACTATATGTGTTGGCTTACCCATGTCTAAGTGCTGTGGTTCTAGCGCAGTAGGATACTCAACATGCCATGACCATAGAAAACACAGGATATGAGCTCACTGATTACATTTTGCAAATTATCGACAGGCTTCACGAGTGTTTATGGGCCTGATATCTATTGAATGCGAGTGTCATTGTATCACAAATTGGATTTGGGTTCTAATTGCGTTTTTTTTTTGTTTTTGTTTTTTGAGAAGCAAAGAGTTTCAAAATTCCTTTTTCCTTCCAGTGGTACTTTTATTTTGAAATGTTGCTGTATTGAACATTGAATTTAATAACCAAGATTTCCCCTTAAATAAAACAACAAAAGCAGACAGAACACACAGGAGCCACCATGGCAAATCAAATAAAATAGATTGTTTTCACCATTCACTGATACATCCTGAAACACCAGATTGCAGTAGGATGGAACTGGACTAGGGGAGTGGCATTTTATTTAGTAGGTTTCAGAAACATTAATTTACTGCAATGCTCATTTTCATTGTCTCCAGTCTGATTCAGTTTGATCGGTATTTTTGAGTAACTAAATTACGATGATCACCAGTAGATGGAGCTATGTGATTGTTTTGTTCAGTCCGTGGTTGTGATTGAAGAGAACTGCATGTTATATAAATGAAGTGTTACTAAATTGTTTTCTTTTTACTTTTTTTCAAAATATTATTGTACGGGAGCTGGCGGAACATGGTATGTAAGATCATTTGTACATCAGCACTTCACTCTATAAAACTGCCCTTCACCCATGAAAGGTCACAGATGCTAAATGACACTAACTTAAAAGGTAGTGATCAGGGTGTCATTCCAGAGAAAGAATGTATTCCAACCTTCCTCCACGCTGGAGGCATTGCTCATGCCGGCCATTTTTTGGGGTACGTTTCCCAAAAGCTCCCGTTAGGAGGGTTCGGCTGCATAGTTCTAAATACGTAACTACGCAAGTTGCTAACGTTGTTGCTAACATTGTTAGCAGCTATGCTTTTGAGAGATGTACCCCTGCTCTTTTCTTTAAAGGCCACAAATTGATCCCCTGGGATGATTAAGAAATTGGTGGCGCGTCAGTAATATGGCTGAAGACAGTGTAATGTTGAAACGCTCAGGGTCAATATGGCCGCCTGCCAGCCTGAGTCGTAGCTGTTCTGAATTCTATCTGTTATTTTATCCCAACAAATCCAACTACAGCTCTATAGAGTCCACTACAAGAGGAAAAAAGTGAAATACATTTCAAGATGTGAACTTTATTGATATCCTCATCTGCATCATCAATACGAATTGGAGAAGCAGAAATAACAGTAGCAGAAATTGTCTCTGGTTTCAATATTACGAGTCAGTAATGTTGAGTTTTCATGAGGTTGCCATCAGTTCCAACCCACCCAGCACAATTCAATTCATGTTTGTTTAGCGCATTTCCACAACATTACATTGGCTCAAAGCGCTTTACATTCTCCCCGTCCAGTACCGCCAGAGAGTAAACCAGAGGAGAGCGGCAAGGAAAAACCCCCAAGAAATCACCATGTTGATGATCTACATACATTCTCTACATGTTTACACCGTCAGTCTTTTCACTGTCAGTACACATTCATGCTAGTTACATAGAACATTTAGATGCTGCTGTAAAT
Organism: Gnathonemus echidnorhynchus; assembly: GCA_026776725.1. Classification (NCBI taxonomy): domain Eukaryota; kingdom Metazoa; phylum Chordata; class Actinopteri; order Osteoglossiformes; family Mormyridae; genus Gnathonemus; species Gnathonemus echidnorhynchus. The sequence continues at coordinate 24,478,948 of JAODJU010000002.1, read as the reverse complement.
GGACAACAACATTACTGCGACAGGAACTTTATGGGAATGAGTACAGGGATGCATGCCCTCTCTGCATTTGCATGGCCATGGACTGGAGCCAGAGGTGGATAGTTTGGAGTGGATACCCAACCAGATGAGTATTAAGAGTCACAGTCACAGAGTACTCAGCTGGTTAGCTAAGCTGAAACTGAGACATGATACTGCTATTTTAAACAATTTTGGGAAAGGAAAATTAATTTTCAGACAGGATTCTTTTAAACCTTCCCAGTAGCATGTTTTGTATTTTTACCACACATCAAACATTCAAGTCTGAATTTTTTCACCTGTTATGCATCGGCTTTCTTTCCACTAACACCGAGGACCGAGCCGCACCCGAGCGATACCCATGCAAGCTGGAACCGTTCTGAAACGCGACCGAATCGGGCTGATTCCATCACCACCATTTGACGGGTTGAAATGCATGGAGATACCGGTGTTCTGCGCATGGATTACCTGTAGGAAGAAAGGGTGTATTCTATATATGATTCATTATTAGTAGTGTCGCACAAGTACCATTCCAGAAATTTAGAACTTGAAAATTTCCAAACTCCTTCTTAAAAAAGTACTATAGAACAGCTGAATGGAACGGATTCATAATGCAATTTTACACAAGCGAATGCTAATTCCACTAGCGTTTGATGCTAACATGACACACTGATTCTCACAGGAAATTAGCACACAGTACATCACGATGTACACCGTTTGATTAGTAAATAAGTGCCTCGTCGGTTTTACGTCACTGTCGATCTCCAATCCCTGAGTTGATCCTTCTCCAGTGGAAAACCGAACCAAACCGCGCTGTAATAGTCTCTTCACAGTACGGCTCGGGTATCGATCGGTTCCTGTACGCCAATGGAAAACTGTCATTTATGTGCTGATCAGCTGCAGAATATCCAACTGGTTATAGCATTTAAGCTTAGGTCCAGGCCCTTGTCAGAATCTGCAGTGCTTCAGCAAAAGTGAACTATGAAAAACTTCAGCTAAGCCATCCGACTGGGACCCTGTCTCAAGTGCTTCAGTAATTAACAGCACTTTTAAAATAAAATTAGACCACATCTTTAGTCACACTTTTTGGTTCTGGACAAATATTTAAGCTAAATGCCTTGTAAGCATGTTTCTATGACATTGCTTGATGGTGATCAGATGGATGACCCAGAAGAATGAATGACAAACAGCAGTAAGGCATCGGTTTGTATAAAAGAAAACAGTAGAAGCACATGTATCCATTCTGGCATGTGACTGAACTGTAATCAAGTGTTATTGATACTTCTACATTTTTTAAATATGCACCAAATGAGTCAGCGAAAAGGACCAATCAAGCGTCTGTAGAGTATCAGGAGTCCTTCCTTTCCACGTGGAGGTGCTCTACAATCAGTCCACTACCCCGAAGGAATGTGTCACCAGGTCCGTGCGACGCTGTGGTCAGGATGGCAAGTCCAGTAGGCAACAGCACCCTGGCGTAGCAGTTCACGCGGTCTGAGCTTTAAGAGAATTATGCGATATTAGCAAGCACAGTGGCACTGGACAAAAGGTCTATGAGGCGTAGATGGTTAGATAAGCACAAGATGACTGGACAGAGGAGTGCAAAAGTTAAATGTCTGTCGAGAGGGGACATCGTGAAGGAAGCAAAGCTGCAAAGTCACCAATAATCTTCCATCATCTGCTGCTTGTTCTCCTGTGTCCTCTGTCAGAACTGATTCACATGCTGAGGCCATTCTCTGTTTCTGTTTTACTTTACCAGCTGAAAAATGGACAGCCAGACAAACCACAGGACAGTTCTGCCCCCACCCCCACTTCTCACGTATCAAATCAATTCCTGCAATGTTAGATCTTCAGCTCAGCAGTGAATCAGCAGTGAATTGAAGGCGTGTGGGCATCTGGCCCTGTCACCCAGGAGTCCCACACTCTGCTGTCTTTGCACAGATGAGAGTCCTGTTTACATAGACAAGCACAGACGTCAATTACAACCTTGATTTCAAAAGTGCTGGTCACCTATGTGTGTAGTCATCTGGGTTTGAAGGCAATTTTTAATGGTGACCAGTGTAGGAACAGAGGTTTACAATATATCCAGTGTAAGGACTTTTAATATGTCCCTAGCATCACTGCTACCACACCCAGTCTGTATAAGAGATCACTCACAAACTCCACTATCACCCCGACACCCTATTGCTGAATGTTGATTGGTTACTATTGAGGGGTGCTGGTAGTGTGACTAATAATCCAATCAGCAACTGGGCACAAATTCACAGGTGAAGCATTAAAAGACAAATCAGTAGAACATTCCTGTCTTTTCTTTAAGTTTTTTATTATTATTATTTTTGGCTGAAGCAATAAATGACTTTCATTAATTGCTTGAAGTTGCTGCTGCAGATGTCTTTTGTGAAGATTATATCAACCAGAAAATAATGAAGGTGTTGTAATAAATTCCAGAGAAACAGTATCCTGGTTACCAGATACCTTTTTGTTATGTTGTTTTTCGTTCACTGCTAAGGTTGTAGGGTTAGACTCTGTGAGCTTGTAGAGGAGTTGAATGAAGATCTGAGGTCTCTTTGCAGATACACTTGCATCCACAGTGCAGCTGAGTGAAATGATCCAGTATCTGTCACAGACATTTGCTGTGTGATGAGTCCCCCACCCCCAAATTAAAGGGAACAGTACACTCCTCTAGAGCTTCCTCTCCATCTGTACTTATAAGCTGGTATTTGCTGCTGCCTGCGTCTGTTTTCTGGACGAGCCGGCAGACACGGGACGCACATGCATGTTGGCGCACAGCTTCCCTGCCTTCTGCTTGCATTCTTTTGTACAAAAGGTAGAAGGAGCCCCTTGTGAGTCCTTCATCCACCTCAAGGTTCCCCCTCCCCTTCCATGACGGCCTTTTCTGCCGTTCCTCTCAGGTGCCCTGCGCTCTTCGTTCTGATTCACACCTTCCAGATCTCTGGTCAGAGGTTTCCCTCCACCGACTTCCTGTCTCATATCTCTCCGCTATGGCAGCTCTCTTCTCCATGGACAATGAGCACTGGGAATAAAAACGCGTCCTGATAGGCCGGTGGCCTTTCCCCTTCCGTCGCCTCTTCTTCACATTCTCCTTCCTCTTCCACCTCCTGCCCTCCCGCCTCCTCTTCTTCCTCATCCCCCACTCTCTCTAGGACCCCCCTGCTCTCCTCATCCTGCCGGGACCCGAGACCCAAAAATCCACTGCCCTCATCTCCCCTGCCCGCGCCGCCCCCCCCCACGCTGTGGGAATGGAAGAGGCAGGTGGGCCGGGAATTCTGGAGCCGCCCCAGTGAAAACCCGCTCCGGCTCAGCACCAGCCTGCCCCCCGCGCCCCCGGGCCCGCTTCCGTTAGCCCTCACCCCCACAACTGGCCCGCCCACGAGCACGTTTGTACCCACGCTGACGTTGCCCCGGATCCGAGATGGGAGCGAGGTGCTGCTGGAGGAGCGCCGGCAGCGGGGGCAGTTCTGGAGAAGGTAGCCTGAGTGAAAGGCTCCGGGGGTGGCCGTGCTGGCCGGGGGAGGGGGGTTGTTACTGGAGGTGTGTTCCATGAGCATGGCCTCAGAATAGCTTGGCGCCATCTGCTGGTTGCAGCGGATATGCCACTCCAGCTCGGTCATGTCCACAGTGTTGACCCGTGAGATGGCACGGTAACTAGAGCTGGGCGCTGCCCCCCCGCCCCGGCCGCTCTCCCCCTGCTCCCCACCCTCGCGGGTGTCGTCACCGTCGCCGAACAGCTTCTCCACGTGGTAATGCACGTAGGCTGTCCGGTACTCGGCCACCACCCGGAGAGGCCAGGAGAGCAGCAGGGCGGACGCCAGCCAGAAGACGTGGTGCCGGGCGAACCAGGGCAGGCGGGTCGGATCCGGGAAGGCCAGCAGGTGTTCCCGGAAGTCCACGTTCTTTAAGTGCATGCCCTCGCGGGCCTCCATGTAGTCGTCCAGACCCTCGTTCTCGCCGAAGAAGCGGGCGCGCTGAGTCAGGTAGGCGGCCTCGGCACGGGCGCTGGAGAAGCTGAAGCATTTGGTGAAGCGCAGCCGCACGGCCGGGTGCTCGAGGAGACCCAGCAGCTGGCGGGACACGTCCTTCACCCCGTGCCGGGTGTAGTCGAACTCGGAGCTGGCGGCGTGCGTGTTGACGCGCTCGTGGTAGACCTGTGTGGTGGTGTAGGCGTCGCCGTTGCGGTAGCGCGTCACCTGACGCGTGCGGCGCACGTAGTGGTAGCTGATGGCCTTCCACCAGATGCAGGGCGTGGCCTGCTGGAGGCGCTGCACGCGCTCGTACACCTCGCCGACCTCGGCCTGCGCCAGCGCGGCCATCTTGGAGTAGCACTGCCAGCACTCCACTAGGTAGACCACGTAGAGCATGGCCAGGAAGGCCAGCGGGATGTAGACGTAACCGCTGGAGCAGGGGCTGTCGTGGTGCATCCGGCCCCGCTGGCCGTACTGGAAGCTGCCGTTGGAGTCGTCGGACGCCAGGATGGGCACGCGGCACAGGCCGCACCAGCCCAGCGTGCCGAAGCAGCCCAGCATGAGCAGCGTCAGGAGCAAGCACTTCCACTGAGACTCCCGGCACAGGGAGCCGCTCAGGGACTGCTTGAGGGGACGCTGCTGTGGGGGCGCAAGGCCGTGGAGGAGGAGGAGAAATGGGGTTGCGAAGAGGGGTACGGGTAATGAGGGAAGCGGGAGGTGAATTGTGGGGTGAGGAAATGGAAGGAGGAGAAATGATCAGGTTAGGGTGCGGGGGGGGGGGGAGAAGAGGGAAGACAAAGAAAGACTGAAGTTAGCAATTGACTTTGTCTCCTGTTTCTCTCTACAGAAAAACAGCAGTTCATCCATAAACAGTGAGGTATGGGACACCTCTTTTGGAGTACCTGTACGTCACGTTGAATTTCTGGAAGATTTACCTGGTAAAAAACTGGTAAATACTGGTAAAAAAAAAGATTAATGTCACATTTGTGTTTGTAGAAGAATTGTTGTTTGGCTCTAACTCAATTGAAGGAACAAAATTATAAACTATTTTGATTGACTTATTACCTCAAAATGAATCCACTTCAAATGGTAAATGGAGCAGTGTGCAGCTCAGCGGGGAAGGACTCACTGGGAAGACGGCCAGTTCAAATCCTGCGGTCGGCAGGGTTTCACCTTAGAGCCCTTGAGCGAAGCCCTTAACCCCTAACTGCCCCAGGGACTAGCCCCGCCTTCACTGCTGCAGTGCGCTTTGGTTAAAAGCATCTACTAAATACAGTGCCGTAACAAATTCTGCATATCTGATCTCCAAAAAAAATGTGCATAATACAATAGACAACCTGTAGTCACTAAATCAACCAATGAACCGAATCTAAATGATACTTTGTCACAGCACTGTAAGTATGTAGGAGTATGATAAAACTGCAAGTTTTATTTCCCAATGAGGAACAAAGATGAATATAACTGTTACATGATCATAGTAGCTGTTATACGCGAAATATTTAAAAGGCTATTTTAACTTAAACAAAAGCAACCAAAACATCAGCAGTCACTGGACGACATTGCCGCTTACAAAACTGCAGTCAATGATATGGAATAGCCCAGGGGTGCAGTAAGGCACGCAGCACTGCACCGAAACACTCTGCACACTGTAAACTCAGCACGGCTCATTCAAGCTCAGCAGAATGACAGGGAGAGGGGGGTACCGAGACCTTGAGCAGTGGCTAAACATGGTACTGTAGCCATCTGGCCTAGACGGATACAGGCAGGGGCCAGTGAAGTGAGACGACGTGCATGCTGGGATGTACGTATGGAGGCCGTAGATGGACCCCGGCGGGACCGAGGCTCGTGCTGAGTCAGCGGCACTGGGCACTGGGCACTGGGCACTGGGCACTGGGCCGGACGCGCGCATGTGTGCCCCGCTGAGCACTCGGGAAGAAGCAGGTGACAGTGCAGCCCGTACAGACAGACAGGAAGCGCTGTCGCGTCTCCTGGCACAGATATAGCGGCGGTACGGTCAGGATGTCTTGTCCAGCAGACAGCAGCACCCTGGGGCTGCCGCTCACGGGGTCTGAGTGTCCAGAGGATTATGCAACATTAGCAAGCAGAGTGTGATTGGACGAAGCGTTCATGAGGCGTAGATGGTGAGATGAGCACAAGATGATTGGACGGCGGAGTGCAGAAGTTAGATGTTCGTCGAGCGAGGACAAGGAAGTGAAGCTGCAAAGCCGGCAATAATCTTCCGTCACAGGTATAGTCAAGAGGTCACGTGATGAGGGATAAATAGCAGGGGGATTAACCCGAACCCTACGGGGGAATCGGCTCCTTTTCACAACCGCCATCTTGGTCTCCATGTGTGAATGAGGGAGGCGAGAGGACAGCTTGGGCTCAGTCAGCATCCCACGCCCCGGGAGGAGCTGGAGTTAAAGGCCGGACCCGGCATCACGCCACAAAACGCGATTACTCTACAAAAACACAACATCGGGAAGAGTCACTGTTTACCTTCAATTTGTCTTTCTTAAGTTCACAGGAACATAGTAAGAATTTTTGGTTTTCTATCCTTCACCCCGAAGGCAGATTTAACAGTCTCTTTTTTGCCAGGTTAGGAGTTCCGGTAAGCAATACCCATTGGACAGGAAAAAACAAGCCATGGGATATTAAAGGTAACCTAAGACATTCGACCACAAAATCAGAGACCTAAGTCTCATTCAGTGAGCATTAGAGTAATCTACAGAAGCTTATATAATATTGCTATGATGTCGCAATGCTACGGCAAGGCAAATAATCACTCAGGGGTATGATGTCACCAGCTGGGCGGGATCCAGTTTTGCAGTCATGAAATTCTTAAATAACTGGCGACGGTCCATACCGGCAAAGTTTTCCGAGGCCGACCATATGCCCCGCCCCCAGCCCCAGAGGCAAGCGACACATACTGAGCGTGACCTCGAGGTATGAAATGGCTTCACCCTGCACTCCATTAAAACCTCTGAGAGGTGTGATTGTTCCGTCTCCCCCGGTGCCTCTGGGCATGCACCACCTCCAGCATGTTCCTGCCTGCACTCCCAGCTGACTGTCACACCACATGCAGGCTCCACCAAAAGCCAGACGGGTGGCTGAGGGCCCGCAGACGCGGGGGGGGGGGGGGGGGGGGCATGTGTACAAGGCTGCATCTTCTTCAGCTTTCACTGCTGCACACAGGATTAATCACACTGTCGCTGCCTTTGATCTATGAGCAGTTAAGGTTAGTAGCGTCCCACTAAGTAGCCCCACATAATCCTCTCTCAGGAGGCTGTGTGAGGACCGGCTCTCGGAAAGGCTGTGGGGAAATACAATAATAATATTTATGACGGCGGGGGTTGAGGGGAAGCTCTGTTGCTTCAGGGTGTGTGGAGTTTGCATCTTCTCCCCCATCTTCTCCCCCATCTTCTCCCCATCTTGCATGGTTTACTTCTGTCTCCCCCTCCAAACGAGTCACATCAAGTCCAGTGAATCAGCATCTGGAAATTGTGCATGATGTCTAATTGTGTGTGTGAGTGTGCATATGTGTGTGCATATGTGTGTGCTCCGCGACGGACCGGCATCCCATCCAGGGCGTCCCCTGCCCTGTGCACTATGCTGCCTGGGATAGAATCCAAGCTCCGCGGCTCCCTGTACTAGATAAGTGACAGGAAGTTGGATGGATATTTATAATTAAAGCTGCAGCAGCAATATGAACAAGAACACACTGCCTTGATCTGTTACGTCATGCATATATGTTGGCAAAATGACCCTGTTTATGAGGCAGAGGGCAGGGGTCCTGCTCAGTGGCAGTGGTGGCATAATGGTTACGGAGGGGTAATCAAAAGATTGCTGGTGTGAACCTCTGACCAGCAAATTACCACTGAGGTACCTGAGCAGGGTGCTGAGCCCAGATTCTGAATTAGCTGCTATGTCATGATGTCACATATAGGTTAAATGCAGAGGACACATTTTGATTTTGTGCACTGCATGCTGTGATGTGTCAACAACGACAACTAATCAGCCCCCCCCCAGTTTGAAGCTGCGTCCAGATCAGTCACACCATTACAAGAGGAGCACAAATCCCAGATTAATCCATAAATCCATAACAGCTTCTGCTGACATGCATCTCTGCAAGAATAATGGATTATATTCAAATGGCAAAGACCCTTTTGCAATGTGGCAGCTGAAAACAGGGAGGCCCTAGACTGACGCTCGGCGCTGCACGCGCGGCGGTCATTAAACGGGAAGGCCCTAGACCGACGCTCGGCGCTGCACGCGCGCGGCGGTCATTAAACGGGGCGGCCCTAGACCGACGCTCGGCGCTGCACGCGGGCGGCGGTCATTAAACGGGGCGGCCCTAGACCGACGCTCGGCGCTGCACACTCGAAGCGGTTTTTAACTGATGTGCCGTGCTGCCAATGGTGTAGGTGAGTTCGATATTGGGGGGGGGGGGGGCACAGCTTAATAAAGGCAAAGGTCTATTTATGGGGGAGCAGAACGAAGCCAAATTAAATTTTGGTGGGTACACATCCCCCCCCCAGTTCCCACACCCCTGCATGTGCCCCCAGCACAGATCAGACAGATTGATCTGACAGTCTTTCTTTTTCTTTCTACTAACGACAATCCAAACCCGGGTGGTTTTCACATTCTCTTTTTATTAATAATCCACCAGTTCGGACCTGATCATTATTAATCTGGTTGTATTTCTGAAAAAGCAATGGTGTACAATCATCTGAGATGACAGAGCGTGGGGTTTCAAAATACTGTTTCTATGACATGTCTTTTACTAGACTCCTCTAACTTCATGTTAAGATCAGACTGTCGTCATGGCTGCATATATTTACCAGGGGACACAGGAGATGTGAACCGATATAATTCCCATTTAGTAAAGTAGAACAACTTAAAAAGAACTGTCACTACATGAGATGTTCCTAGTAACAACAATAACAACACAGTATCGATATAGCGCCTTTTCGCATTCTGTTCAGCATAGCTTACTCAGCGCTGCGTTTCAGGTCAGTAACCTCACTAAGCACTGGTGCTGCTGAGATGTGACTTATTGCTTACTGGCTAATTAAATTGGTCCTGGGGAGGGGCTATTTTTAGCATATTGAAAAGTCAACCCGCGAGAAAGGCGGCCTCGCCAATTTGATCCCACGCCATTGCTGGACTTTCAGTGATTAAATTCACTTAAGGATACCTACTCGGGTTTGTGGTGTGCTGGATTGTGGGAGCTAAGATTACTAACCTCTGGCATTTATTTTGATTATTCTTTTGTAGAATGCGTGGCCGGTTTTGTTTTTATGTATCATATTCTGTGGTGAGCATTTCCACGGTGATGCACTTCCGCAGTCATGTGACTTCGTAAATCTACAAGACGTTAACCTCCCAAAACCCTGCATATATTCTGCTTTGGTGTTGGCTGTTACCCACTCGCCACACCTGAGGCCAGGTATTCAGATTGCCGATCCAGAACTTTAGATCTTATTCCATGGTACCTGGTCATTCGCTGGGTAAACGCCTCAAGTTTGATGTGATTTGTTCTTCGTCTCATGTGTTTTAGATCATGCCCTGGGTCTCACTGCATCTGCTGGCTTTTGCATAGTCCAGCTTCTTATTAAATTAAGATCTATTGTATTGTCACTATAATAATTACTATATTACTACATTATAATTACCATCTGGTTTCTGTAATTAATAAGTGTACCAGCTCCAGACTCTTTAATGAGTGGCTTTGGCACATTAATGTGAATACACAGTAATGTTGTATTACTTTAACTTGATTTGCTTCATTGAGGAACCCAAAGCCACAGCACAATAGGGTTCTAATTTCTCATTCAGCTATTTAATTTAAGTTTTATAAACCATTAAAGACCTTGGGAAAATGAATATTTTATTTGCCATAATTGCACTGAATACTAAAATTACTTGAAAAGACAAATGTAAAATAACTGTTCTTTTAGGCCTCTTATCTATGCAAAAAGGCCTCCCCAGAGAGAAAAATCCTCCAAAAGGTTAAATTGCAGCCATTCAATTAACGGTCAAATTAACCTGAACAACAAGGGTCTGCCTGGATTAACACTGACACACACAGGGAGAGCAGGGTCAAGCAGCTTTTGATTAGTCTCCGCTAATTAATGTCCTTATCACCGACTTCCTTTTAATATAGTGTATGAAGCTATTACAGATTTGATTAGTCTGACACATCTGGAGACCAATTTTTGTAAAAGGAGAGTGTAAATTTTCCCAGACACTAATGCTCAGGGTATTTAACCCTTCCATCCATCCATTTTCCAAGCCACTTACCCAACTGGGGGTCCGGAGCCTATCCCGGAAGCAATGGGCACGAGGCAGAGAACAACCCAGGACGGGGGGGCCAGCCCATCACAGGGCACACTCACACACCATTCACTCACACACCATTCACTCACACATGCACACCTATGGGCAATTTAGGAACTCCA
>JAODJU010000002.1:24451230-24463101 GCA_026776725.1 Gnathonemus echidnorhynchus | reverse complement strand
AAACGGTGGAACTGCACATGCGCTAAAAGGCTCGATAGTACGTCTCGATAGGTAGTTCAACTCGTCAGAACACCGGCCGTCTGCGTCGCTCTTGGGTCACTTGTGCCCGGCGCCTGTGTCATCAGCACGCAATACTAATGTAACAAACGTGCAGATATTAATGTCGGAATTGTGCCAACTTTTCGATGCATATAATACCGTATGCGGCGCCTTAGACTGACCATAAAAGGGCCTTAACTTGAAGTCCTATTTTGTTATAATTAGCTCAAATCCGCTTGATATTTTAATTGGATTTGAGGGTAACAGGCAGCGATTGAGCTATAATTAGCAGTTTTATTTCCGGGGTAAACAGTATGGTACGCGACCGCGGTTAGAACGCGAGCTAAAGTAGGCGTCCTGTAGAAGCTCATGTTCCAGTTTGGCGCATTGAATTGGGATTAGCGGGCGTCTACTGTTTGGTTTCTAGAGTCAAGTTGGTGTTTATGCATTTATCACAGAGTGGATTTAGAAAGCTTTATCATAGACAGTGGTCCTAGATCTCATTTCGTGCAGCTTTACACCCGAGCCACCTCACAGATGACACATTTCACCAAAAATATGAACTCCATAAGACATGGAAGGATAGATTCACGGCAAACGGACCAGCTAGGGTCACGGTAGAAGGAATGCGAGTTAGACATGAGTATACAGTCTGCATCACGCCAGCTTCTTTAGCTGCAATGCAGACAGAAAACGTACGTGTAGGAAAAGGAGAGGAAGAACAGAGAGATGCGGAAACATGATAGAGGAATGAAGACAATGCATCTCTAGACTGCTGTGATACTTAGTAAAACGTGGCTATATGATTAACCATTTAACGCCTGCCGTATTACCGGTACCAAAACAATCACCAAACGTGAAACGAGTAGGCCTATAGTTTTTATTTTATCCCAGATAATGCATCTTTTGAACATGTTCATATAATTTAAAGCGCGACAATTGTCATCCGTTCTTCCCAGAAAGGACCAGGTTAACCTCTCCGATCTGATCGATGACACGTAAGATCACCCCTCACTCCCCCTCCGTCTAAATCCGAGATGCTCATGAAAACAAATCACGCTTTCCAGCTGGGAATCCGTATGATTAAATTCAAAACTAACATGAAATAACATACGACCTGGTATAGTCACATGTCATATAGACTGCATAATAATATCCTATAAGAATGCTTGCAGGTTTGTAGCTAATTGCTACCTACCACTGCCTTTGACATCCATGCGTCCTTTATCCAACTTATTCTTGTCTGCGCCGACAATGACCGAAACAATATCACGCCACAATATAAGACGATGTTAATCTTAATGCTTGTTAAGCTAATAAGTTATAAAGAAACCACAGACCAATGTCTTATTGTAAATAAATGCATTGAAATACTGAGAACATAAAAACGTCAGAAAATAGATTAAAACGCAAATGCGCAGCCCTCCTTCAATTTTTTTTTTTTTTTTTTTTAATAAGGTGCATCATTTTAAAACAGCAAATACCACATAAGTAGGACTCACCTCTTCTCTGCCATTGCCATTCATCGTTGGCGATTCCTCAGCCATGGTCAGTCCCTGAATCCCCCCTCGTCCCCGGACACGTTACACTCCGGTTCGCGCCCCGTCAGCACCGGAGAGCGGCCCAAAGCTCGCACAACCTGGCGGCCGCGTCGGGACCCCTTGGCCGCATAAGTCACCCCATCTGCATCCGGCTCCGCTCCAGTTCTCCGAGAGCAGCGGCCGCGGCCAGCGAGCATTATCCTAAGCGAAATACGCCTCTCCTTCACCCTCCCTCCCCTCTGTCCGTGTCCAGTCCGAAGTCGCACACCCTTTCTCCCCACGTCTTTCCCACCGCCTCTGATGTCAAGGAGAAATCCAGTTCAGCTGCTGATGGGTGAGAATGCGCCTCCAGTATCGCCACAGCTCAGTGACGTGCAGGTAGGGTAGTGAACCTCCTCAGCACAACGTCAAAGACCAGTTAAGGAGCTGGTGTGATGTGAAGATGCTTGCGGGGCAATCAATACGGATTTTCGAATGGGGGGGGGGGGGAGTTAGGTTCGCTGTCCGGTTTCTCACATCGCTTGAAGCAGATAAAGAGATAAAAGGAGTCGGCGAGTCACCGGGAACGTGTCCATTCTGGGGAGATCCGCCTTTTGTGTAGGGGCTTTTCACCTACACGCTGTTCTTGCAAGGGTTCCCACTGACGTCACCCACCTGAGGACACAAAGACGCGAGCCGTCCGTCCCTCCAGGCATTACGCGGGGCTCTTGGTAAACAGACATGGAAAAAGTCGAATTGGTTCGGCAGCCAGCATCTGATACGCAGCACGACGGGCTCTGCACCGCAAGAGTATTAAATCAACACCGCCTCTTAAAGTCGGCGGCACTTTGCTTCAGATGCTTCAATAAAAATTAAACGGTCTAAGCAAATTATCGGCGAGGAAAGAAACCATTTCCACCGGGGTTTAATAGATTTTTTTTATTGTTAAAAACATCTACAAAAAATTCTTTGTATTACAATGATTGGTGCATTAAACTGCTACACATTACAATATCACAGGGAGATAGCTTATTGTGCGTTAAAGGCAAAATTAGCCAAGCTATGAGAGGGCTCCTGGGGTAGAGTACAGCTGGTAGATGCTGCGGCTCAGGGCAGGTCCGATGTTCCTGAGGGGAAAGCGATTGGATAAACACCTGCTTCCAAAACATTACACATACATGTGACGTCGCTAATAATCCCCACTGTGTCTTTATGCAGGAGAGCCTACCGTGTGTAGCTTAGATACAATGCACTGGTAAAGGCAAACTTTTGCATATGGACCAACCTTTTTAATTTTCCGTATCTTACAGAGGAGAGGAGCTTCTCTTTGTCTGCATCACTGGAACACTGTTCATAGGCTTGTAGCAGACTGGAAAATACAGAGGATATGAAGTAAATGATTTATTCCTATCCAGACAGACTCCTATAATTAAAAAGCGATACTGAAATCAGCCTTTCATATAGGACATTTACAGTATTTACAATGAATAACATCTTAAAATCTTAAAAGGCTTTCATATTTGAAACAAAATATGTAAAACAAAGGCACCATTTATTTGTGAGTTTATGAGCGACAGACATCTTGCTAAAAGTGTTTCTCCAGCTGAGAGCAGCTTCTACCAGATGGATTAATGCACATTGGAACACAATCTCTGGAGAGTCACAGTGCTGATGGTAACCAGCTTGAAAAGCACTAAGAACATACATTATTTCATGCATATTTTCCAATATACCTGTAAATTATATTTTAATTGTAGTTTTATTAATGAATAAATTTAAATCACCTGCTGTCTAAAGCTGACAGTTGTGATGACTACATAATTTCATTTCCTATACCTTGTCAGAAAAAAGGGTACAACCTTGGTACGGTTTTGTACCCAAAGGTACAAACAGTAATGTACCCCAAACGGTACAAATATGTTCCTCAAAGTCAATTACTGTACCTTAAGACGTAGATTTGCCTACTGCTAAGGTATAACTGGCAAACCCTTGAGGGTACAGCCCTGTTGACAGGTAATTGTACCCTCAAAGGTACAAACTGGTACTTTTTCTGACAGTGTATCTATTTGTTGGCAAGCACCATGTTAAAAATTAATGCAGGAATTCATTTTAAAAGCAACTCAGAGGGGCAGTTTTGGGTAGTCTGTCCACAGGCTATTTTAAATACATACAAGATGCAGATGAGCACTATACATCTATGGAAAAGCACATGTGTTGCAGGAGACTGCATGTAAACAACAGGCATGTAAACTATAGCAGGTGAAAGTTACACGTTAAGAGGCTTAATGTGTTACCTACTGGAAAACGCATTTACAGTGCATGGTTATATATCCAGAGACCCCGCAGATAACATGAAATCTGTAAGCCATTCCTACTCACAGGCTGATGTCCACCAGACACATATGAAATTAAGTTTGTTAATTATAAGACCTAAGGGTCTTGGACCTTGGACACGCTTCCTGAAGGGCTCAAACACCAGTAAAGGTTTACGGGACTTTAAATATATATGTTAAAGATATATTCAATATACTTTTATTTTGCCAAAATATATTGGAGTCTGGAGTGAATGACACTTTACATTTAACATTGAAAATTAGATGAGCATTTACCAGGTTTCAGACCTGATCATTAATATGATTATCACCTGGTCAGTTTCCCCCAACACACAGGTAGATCAGGAGTGATGAGGCAATCTGACATTTCTGTCGATGTTGTCTCCTGTTCAAGTTACAGGAGGGTCAAATATAATACTTTTTGCAGAAGAATTAATTTTCAGCAAAATACACCATAGATTGTTTTCTGTGTACAACCTATAGAGGTTTACACAGCAACTTATCCCGGGGAAGGACACCTGTCAGGCCTGGAATTTAGAGCTGAGAGCTATAGCATCCTATCATCAGACTGCTAAGCAGATCAGCTTTATTCAGTACATACACTGTATGTTCATGTAGAGAAGCTGCCAAAAATGTTTTTGGAGACCCAGTACAGACATAATATTTGCTGGGTAACTTACACATTTATAACAAATTTTATTAGCAAAAACAAAGTGTACCTCACACACACACAGATATGAGTGATGTGGCGAATACAACCCCCCACACATGGATATGAGTGATGTGGCGAATACAACCCCCCACACACGGATATGAGTGATGTGGCGAATACAACCCCCCACACACGGATATGAGTGATGTGGCGAATACAACCCCCCACACACAGATATGAGTGATGCGGCGAATACAAACCCCCACACACGGATATGAGTGATGCGGCGAATACAAACCCACACACACGGACATGAGTGATGTGGCGAATACAAACCCCCACACACGGATATGAGTGATGTGGCGAATACAAACCCCCACACACGGATATGAGTGATGTGGCGAATACAAACGCACATACACGGATATGAGTGATGTGGTGAATACAAACCCCCACCCACAGATGATATGAGTGATGTGGCGAATACAAACCCCCACCCACAGATGATATGAGTGATGTGGCGAATACAAACCCCCACACACAGATATGAGTGATGTGGTGAATACAAACCCCCACACACAGATATGAGTGATGTGGTGAATACAAACCCCCACACAGATATGAGTGATGTGGTGAATACAAACCCCCACACACAGATATGAGTGATGTGGTGAATACAAACCCACACACACAGATATGAGTGATGTGGCACAATCAGGTTTTTCTGCACCCCCAAGTGGCTGACGCTGAACTTCTCCACCTCCCCATATAAAACCCCACGTCAACGAAGTGCAGTATAAATAATACAAAACGCATAAAATGGTGATGACTCCTAATTAGCACGACACACCAGAAAACAAATGAATCACAGGAAAATGGCAAGAGAAATTGTATTTAACCAGGACTGAAGTTAATCTGAAAAATAACTTGATATACGTCAGACGTGGGTAACCGAAACTGAAACTAAAGCAATACTAAGACGATATGAACGATACAGTAGTGTGCAAAGGTCTTTGGCAGGCAAAGAAAACATTTAAGGCTGTATACCTGGGTAGGAAATTTATATTCGCTCAGAAAAAAAAACACGTTGTTGCATGGTTAGAAGACCTTCACTGTGGTTCCCAAACTTCTACTCGTGGGCACCTCGACCACTCCATTTACTTGTTAAAATTTCACCTCCAGCTCTTAATTAACTTAACTAGTCAAACAATATAATGAGGTATTGATTTACTAAACATGGCGTGGCTTGTGGTCCGTGGGTTTATTGAACGGTCGCTGAAAGTACTGAGGTGACTTTCAGAGTGGCTTCTAAACAGCTAAGCAGACACATTTTGACAGAGGGCCAGCTCTGGAAAAAAAATTCAGAGACCGCAGCAAAATTTTCAATTTCACTCATTTCTCAATTTATGGCCATGCACCTGTGTAAAATAAACATTTTCTGCAAACTCCAATCTGGCTCTTCCCTGCTTCTCATTTACGAAGGGCTTCTTCCTTGCTTTATGGGTCTTCAGTCCTGCTTCTAGGAGCCTGTTATGAACTGTCCTAGCAGGGCACGTCACATCACTTAATGTTTCCTATTCTTTTTCAAGGCCACTTGAGGTCACCCTCTGATTTATGAAGCACTGCTGGATAAGTTGACAGTCATCTCTGGCATTAGAAAGCTGCTTCTGCCCTCTGCCTGGCTGGTTTCTGGTCATTGCCAGTGTCTCCTGCTTCACTTTGTTCTTGTGTACTGCTGTCTTACAAACTGAGCCTGGAAGCAGCCTCTGCCTTGCAGTGTAGCCTTCTGCCAGCAGAACCAGGGTTAAACCAGGATTTAAAAATTCAGATTTTTTTAAAATATAGAGTAGTCTCATATTTTTCCAGAGTTGTATAATCAGTTTTACACCAACATGAAGATCATTTAGACATAATTTTCTTTTACTGCCTAAGACTTTTGCACAGTGCTGTATGAGAGGAATGAGGAATGGATTGAATGAAAAAAGACAATCAAATCAGCATGCAGTGAGCCTTTGGTTTATCTAGTGAGCTTCACCTTTGGCCCTAGAGGACAGCGGGCGATGGACATTTTGCTCACCTGCTCACAGTGCCGTAGTGCTCCAGGATGGCTGCAGCTTTGTCACCAGACACACCGCTGATCTGCATTAGCTGCCTGGCAAACACCTCCCTCACGGTCTGGCACTGAGACACACACACACACACAGGGAGGGTCAACAACCACAACTGGCCGAATCGCCTGTGAAATTTACACCTCTTAACTGCTGCCCTTCAGTCAGAAATACACAGAAATGACCGTTAACCAGACAGAAGTGGCATCTCAGAATGTATGGGGAACGGAGACATGCTACAATGTACAGAAAATTAGCAGCGCTGCAGACAGCAAGCTCACATGGGCTAAGGAACCAAAGTCGAACCTTATTTTTAACAGCTCCTTCATTGAACTCGGCAAAGGAAAGCAGAGAGCAGGCTGGCTCCTCCTGGTCTCTCTCCTTCCCCAAACACACCCTCTCACTTGCCCCTTTTTCCTCTTCCTCCTTCTCCTTTGGCCGGCAGACTAGAGTCTTGTTCTGTGTCAGAAATAAAGACACACAGCTGAATATGACCGACGCCTCACTGAAGGACACTGCCCAGGCACTGAGCAGGCCGAGTGAGGCAGTATCTCAGTACAGGTGTTCCTCGACTTATGATGGGTTTACATTCAGATGAACCCATAAGTGGAAAATACGGTGAGTTGAATACAAGTAAATAGCTACTGTCACTGAATTAAAAAAAAATTACTGTAACTAACCAAGTACCAGTAATTGTAGTGATCACAGACAGATAGGGGGGCTGGGTGGATGCTGTCATCGCCCGGCATCAGTAGAAGGTATCGTTCGGTATATCGCTAATTTAAGAACAGATCAAACTCAGAAAGTTGACTACTGAGTGTACAATGTTATCATGCCATAGTAAAGTTGAAATATTGTAAGTGGAGCCATTGTAAAGCAAGGAGCATTTGTACTGTGAAAGTCTGGCCATACGTAACAAGCATCAGTGGATAAATATTCTATTGAGTGTTTAAGGTTCGAGTGGAGCCTGCTTTCATGTGTGTGCAGAGCAGCTTCTGAAACTCACTCGGTACAGCTTCTGCAGGTACCTCGTCATAATGGTAAGGTAAGCTGCTGACTCCCTCACGTCCTGCACCCTCTTCACAAAGAAGCCGTCCACCACCTGAGACACAGATACTCCGATACTCGGGCATCTTTTAAGAACCCATTACATCTGCCACATGTCCCCGAGGATGTTAGCAGGGTTACCACAATTTCACAAGCAAAAAGACTTTTACGGTTCGTAGACAGTGGTGGTGGGGATGGGGACACGAGAGGCTAATTTGTCAGTTAAGGAAAAAATGAAAATGACTCCCAGATGCCTTCAAAGAAGGAAATTGAGTATTAGGGTTGGCTGGTATTACAGCAGCAAAAATACTGCAGTATTTCCAAATCTTGGCGACAAAATCAGATCAGCAAATTATATTGTGGGGACCCCAATGCAGGGCAAATTACCAGACTAGCACTGCTTCTGAAAATACCATAAAAATACCAAATACTGCATTATAATGTCTCGACTATTACATTTTACATTTACTTATATTTGGCAGATGTTATTGTCCAAAGTGACGTACAAGTGAGGCAAATGGCACATTATAAACAAATATGCTGTTGAGGAGTCGACTAGGCATAAGTGCAGCTAGAGTGAGCCTCCAGCGTGTGGCCAGTTAAATTAAGTAAACTAACAAAGCAAGAACATAAGATTATTCAATGACCAGAAGTGTAACATTAAGGACTTTCAGAGAACATACAGAAGCATCAGGCTAGTAGAGTAATTCCTGGAACAGATGGGTCCTGAAGCATTCAATATCACAGTATGAAAAATGTAATAGTGCCCAAGCATAAAGATGGCCCTATGCTTCAAACGACATCTGGACAAAACGACAATCGAACATCTGCGAGAACAATTCGCTGAATACTTTAAACACCACTTTCTTCATTCTGTGTCACGCCACAACACTAGAAGGTGCAAAATGTTTTCGGTGCAGCAGACCCACATACCGAACGGAAATAAGCATATCATAGTGCTGGGGAGATGGCCCCACATAGCCCAGCCCATTTGTGTATCCAGCATGCTCACGAACCATGTAAATAGCCCAGTGTGTGTCCTGTTATAAATATCTGTCTGTGTTTTAGTGTAAATAGCTGCTGTGCCCCCGGATGTTGTGTGTGCCCTTACCTGTGTTGTATGTGTAATCTTGACGTGTCTCTAGCTTCTATGTAATTACCCACCGCGTTTGTGCCTTACCACCTACTGTGTAACCGTCCTGCGTTTCCCTGTCATGTTATCGGAGTGTCGTGTGTCTGGTCCTTTTAAGGGCTGCATAAAAGAGCAGCTTCATGCAGAACCGTCTTGCCTCGTCTTTTCTCCGCTGCTGCGAAGCCTGGGTCTGCCGAGAGCTACATTGATGTCAGAAGTGAAATGCCAGACGTGGCTCAACTGGCTCTGTAAGAGTGCGCGCTCCTCAACATCATGCAGTATGCTTACAACATCATGCAGTATGCTTACAACATCATGCAGTATGCTTACAACACCATGCAGTATGCTTACAACACCATGCAGTATGCTCGCTCCAGCCTTGCTAACATGAAGGCAGCAGTGGAGCAGCGGATCCGGAGCAGCGGATCCGAGCAGCGGATCCGGAGCGGCGGAGGTTTTGCAGCAAGGCTGGCCCGGAAGGAGAAACTTGTCTGTAGGTACTGCAGCAAGAGGAGGCACTGGGTATGCCTTTGTGTGGAAGCCCGCTCCAAACTCGTCAACGGACAAGATAGGAGCAGCACAGCGGAGGTGCCGCCCCGGACCTGTGCAGTGTCTGTGCAGTGACTGTGCAGTGTGCCCTCCTCAAGCCGCTTCTGCCAGCCCGCCAGACCCTCGTCTAAGACGATGACATTGCCAAGTGAGGAAGGCGGGCCTTCCTTTCCACAATGCGGGGGGAGCAGCAGGTTCTCTCACAGCCACGCAAGGGGAAGGGTCGACACCCAGGGGTCCTGCTATGCCGGTGCCCACCAGCAGCTCAGTGTCCACCAGTCTCCTCAGCCTCACTAGCTCTCACGAGTAGACCGCTCCCCCCATCATCGGAGAAGCACCGACGGCTGCCACCAGACCTTTGGGGACTGGGCACTGGGTGTAGCGGTCACTGGGATGGCTGACCTTAGAGGGGGGGCGGGCAGTGCATCGCCGGAGAGATGACTCTATGTAGCCCAGCCCATTTGCGTATCCTAGAATGCTCACAAGCCGTGTAAACGGCCCAGTGTATGACTTGTTATAAATAGCTGTCTGTATTTTAGTGTAAACACCTGTTGTGATCCTGGTTGTCTCATGTACCCTGACGTGTGTTGTATGTGTAATCCTGACATGTCTCTAGCTGCTGTGCAGTTACTCACCGCGTGTGCGCCTTACCACCTACTGTGTAACCTTCCCTCGTTTCCCTGGCATGTCGTCGGAGTGTCGTTAATGCTCGTGTGCGGCCCTTTAAAGAGCTTCATAAAAGAGCAGCTTTGTGCAAAACCATCTCCGCCACTATGGTGCCTCGACCTGCCAAGCACTATAATATGCTTATTCGCTATGTCTACCCATGGTTTATAAGCTGCCTGTATATCTTTAAAATCTCGACATCACCCTTCATAAAAACGTGGATAATTCTGAACATGCTCAGTGAGTGTTCCTTCCTCAAAACCCTTTTCTTTTTACTTTCAGAACACTGCAGAGCACTAGTGACACAAGGGACCACGTCTTGTGTAACGTAAGCGGCACACCTGTGTGTTTACGATGGCCTGCTGCAGCGTGCTCTCCGGTAAGCTCAGGTGAGCGGCCGCAGATCCGCACTCCTCCACCAGGTATATGGGGCGCCGCAGGCCGCACCTCTTAAGCCGGAACTGGAGGCAAAAGGCAGTGAAAGCTGCGGTATACAGTGCTGATCCTATCCATACTGCACCAGCCCCCGAACCGCGTTACCTTCTGCTCCCTAAAACGCCCGTCGATGATGCTGCCGCACAGGTCGTCGATCCGCTTCCGCTCTATCACGTAGTCGAGGACCAGCTCTCTGGCCGGGGGCGGCCGCAGGTGACCTGGAGGAGGGGCAGGAGGACAATCTCACAGGCAGCTACAAGCTTATTCAATCCAATTCACAAAGGATGAACTGGGGTTAGATAGGACAGTCACAGGGGGTTGTGGTCCCTCAAGCTGGCCCTGGAGAGAACTACAAAGAGCTGGTCACCTGTCCAGGATAAATTTAAAGAGGCATGACTGAGCTGTTTATTGAATGAAGGGCAGCACTGAAATCAAGTCAATAACAGCAATACTTGGGGTTTGTGTTTAAGATTTTCCTAGTAATACCTGTTTTTGGAAATTACTTTTACCACAATTGAACAATATATACCGTACACTAGGAGGCATTATAGATATCTTAAAACGACATCAATGTACAAAAGAAATGACTCAGAACTTTATAAGGTCAAGTGCTTATCTAGAATCAGTGATGTCCCAACCCGATATTACAGCGACTGAGGGACACGCCCCCTGTAGGGGGGGGGGCGGCTGCCTTCACCTGGTACAGGGGTTACTTTCTCTTTGGCCACCCACAGGAAGTCCCCCACGTTCAGCTTCCTGACGTCAAAGGTGACACCGTTCCTCTGAAGTTCCCGGACCAGCTCCTGTTTACGTGCAGCACTGCCTCTGCAACAGGAAGCGGCTCAGCTACACGATTTCACCAGTGATTTGCCAAAAACACACGGTTCAGGACAGATCTGAGTATAATCAGGCCAGGGGCACTGCTAGAGATTTTGTGCCCCATGAAAGGGTAAGGTGTTTTCACGTCGAAGTTCCAGAACCTGGTCCTGGTTTACAAGTTCCTGGGCTGTCTCGAAAATTGTATTAATTGATGCATTAAATTTAACAGGGGTACAAAAATAATTCCACCTGCTCAGTTTTTGCTCTGCTAATTATGTCTGTTTTCCCTGCACTTAAATGTAAGCAGCAATGCTTGTGGCCAATCAATCAGCAAGCCATCGCTGTGAGGACCTCCTCAGTAGTCTGTGTTCGAATGGAAAGTACCTAGTCTGGAGTAGGAACTAAAAGAGGGTTCTGGAACTGCCTCCAAGGAACTACAGTCGGCAGAGGTCCTGCGGTGTGAACATGACAAAAGTCCCTGGTTCCAGAAAAAAGTTCCGGTGGTGTGAAAGTGCCTATACTGGGCCCCCAACCCAGATCAATCCATGAATTGTTTTTTTGCGTCCCCCCC
>JAODJU010000002.1:24410793-24446640 GCA_026776725.1 Gnathonemus echidnorhynchus | reverse complement strand
CGATAATTACCTATTTCCGCTCACCTCTTAAGTCTTCCTGTTTGTATTGTTTTCTGCACCTGTCACGTGACTCAATTCCACATCTGGCTTGTGTTGAACTTAATCATTTAACGTGGATGTTCATCAGCGGCTGGCGGGGACTGTTTCATAGAGAGCTTTGACGTAGTTACTACTTGAGTTTCGTGGTCACACCTGGGAATCCTCTGCTGGAATGTCAGGAGAGCTCCTCTGCTGGATTCCATTGACAAGACTCAACAGAACCCTGGAATCTGCCTGACGGTACATCCACCCACACACAGGCACCTCCTGATTTACCCCCGTGAACAAAGGTTCTCTGATGTGCTCGGAAGAAAAGCAGTCAATCCGGCAAACGTGGCACGAACTGGAAATAAAGACAAATAGACGACACACCAAAGTCCTGGAAAGTCAGTTTACTGTTGAGCAATCCCACAACAATCGTAAGCGCACTGGCTTACATGTACTGCAGTCTGCTTCTACTCAGTACATAGCAACGGCGAAGCCACACATTTGTGGTAGGGTTGTACAGAGCCTGTGCAGGGGACCACAGTATTCTGCAATGCGTTACGACACAGCAGGATCGAGCAGTGTGTATAGAATTCAAGTCAATACACAGTCTGTATGTAACACCACAGCACAGACAGCGTGCATCTTAACCGCTGAACCATGAGTCAGACAGCCCATTAAAAAGTAGCGTACCACACATGAAATGTATTGCACAATATGGCACAATAACGTGGCAGTGAGCCAAACGAAGTTGACTGCCCAGACATGAGAGGAGCAGCAATTCAGGTCTGTGTTTCACCACCCAGCTCACCTTAACCAAGTCAGCGGGAAACCCTTCTGATAGAACACAGGGCCACGGCCTGACGCATCATCCTGACACGCGGTCAGATGCAAAAACAAACCTGTGTTTCTTGCTGTCGATTGTCACGTTTACAAAGAAGTCTTAGATCAAGTCCATAGAAGTTTAAAAAACAAGAATATATTTCTTTTTTTGTAAACAGTAAAAACAACACCCCCCATAAATAATAATATCTCTCTATACATATAAAACACAGCTGGAAATAGTAATCTCAAGCATATTTATGCTATATGTTCCCTTTTCACATACAAGGCTGCTAACAGACTCATTGACTCATTCTCTTACTGCTTCATACACACTTAGTTTTGTACACAAAGGGACCTTGCCGAGATCCTCCTCAAACTCTTCCAAAATGTAGCCAAGAAAGTTACACCACGACATCGCTGATAACATCAACAAATTCACCTCCACAATTTTATTGTCTAGAATAAGATGCTAGAAAGAAAAAAAATATATCTTCTCCCAAACTGAAATCCTGTTTCAGTTCAGGCCTGGCATACTCCCGATTACCTGTCACTCTCCCACATCATACACGTTTCACATGTGTGTCTAGTGTTCCCAACCTTTACATGTAAATTAAGATGTAAACTTCATTGCACAGTACTTCCATTCTTGCTTTTGAAGAAATGGCATTAGTGTGTCCTTTCTGTGATTTTTTTTAAATCACATGCTAGAATATGGCAGTGGATCAGAACAATAGTTTACCCGGCTAATAAATTTACAGCTACTTATGATTAGTCAAATCAAAAAATTAATATCAGAAAAATGCATTTAAGTATAGTCAGATCTATATCTTTTTGTTAACATTAGCCCAGCAAATGTATGTTTGCAATATAGTGACAGATCCTTTGGTCCATTTGATTTTGTTCAAAATCATAAATGAGTCACATGCTCAGTATGTAGTGTATCCCTGTTTGAATGGGAAAAGGAGGCCTTGATATGAATTCTGTACAGAAAAGATTAAAAACATATAGAAGAAAGCCAGTTTCATTAATCTACCCATATTATAAGTTGTTTGCTGATCTCAGACTTCAAAGTTAAAAAAGACGTTATACAAAACGTTTTACATTTCATACCGTAAAAGATGCACTGTGGCAGCCAGTTGTGAGATGGCAATGTGACGAAATGATAATCGTGGCTGTGACACCATGAGGTCATTCTTCAAGTGTGACTGGTTAATATTATTGGTTTTAGTTTCAACAAAATGTTGAATTTAGTGTTTCCAAAACAGTATTCTTAAAGTATGGCTAAGGCGTGAAACAAAGTGCATTCAAGACATCGACAAAAACCAAAACTCGGATGCTGCGAAATGCAGCTACTATTGTAGCTGGGCTACAGCATGAGACATATGAAACTAATTAGATATTGCGCTAATCTTATACGTCTCTGTGTCCTTTAGAAAATTAAAAACTCAGGATTGTATCTTGATCAAGAAAAAGAAAAACAACAATGACAAAAAAATCTCAGTATTTTGAATTTACAGTGTCATAGGAGTGTTTAAAATTCTCCTCTGCTTTAGTGTATAAATCATCGATCACCCCTTCCTCCCTCCCTCCCTCCCTCCCTCTACCTCCCCCCAGATTCGGCCATATCATCACTGTCAGGGTAGTTCTGAGACTGCGGGGAGCTGGAGGTAGACATGTCTTCCATATCCGCACCCCTGAACTGGCCCCCTGCCATCCCCAGCTTGCGAGCCCCCTTGGACTTGAGCAGGGCGCTCTGAGGGTGCAGGGCCTGCAGGTGGCGCAGCAGGCAGTCCTGCGTGGCAGCTGTGTGGCCGCAGTCTTCGCACACGTACAGCTTGCTGCGGCGTTCCTTGTAGGCGTACTGCTGGACGATGCCGTGGATCTTCTTCATGTGCGACTCCAGCGAGCAGCGCTGGGTGAAGGCTTTGTCGCACTGGTTGCACTTGTACGGCCGCACACCTGCAGCGCCAGGAAAGAAACATGTGACACGGAATGAGCCGGCGTGTAGCTTGTCAGCCCACTTTACACCGCCCTGTGACGCATCTGGCTGTACAAGTGACTAAACTGTAAGCTGCTGTGGGGGGTGAAAAAAACTCTCAGCTAACTTGGTTGCAGGGAAAATAATCAATATAATTAAAATGAATAATGACACTAAATTAGCCCGAAGGACTGAAAACAATTCAGAGAAACAGAGGCTGTCTTGAGGATGAAAAAGAGAATCACATAGAGTGTCAATTCCAACCAGGTCCCTTTACCTCCAGTGAAGATAATCCTGGATTAGTAACAACATGTGTGTTTTAAAAGCAGCTTGCGTGTGTCAGTGCTATCAGATTCTGGAGGTTTTAACGCACGAGATCGGGCGTTACTTTGTCAGCAGCTGTGCTCAGAAGTGTAATTAAATTATAAACACTCCTGGTGCCTAAAGATGACTTTATTTACATAGTATACTGTACATTGTAAATGCAATTACTTACCACCTGAGTGGATGTCAATAAAGACTTATTGCTTGGAAAATATACAATATAAGGTGGACCTGGAACCCGTCCAGATACAAGGCAGTGGATACTCTGGAGAAGGTGCCAGTTCATATCACAGCACACGCACAAACAAAGGGCAATTTAGAGACGGCTGTCAAGCTAAACCGTGAGTCTTTTTACTGTGTGAGAGAGCAGGAGTGCCCAGAATAGAACTACACAGGGACAAGTCACCTGTCAGAGCCAGCAAGTGTGGAGGTGTGCAGTTACAGTGCCTCCCACTGAGTCACTGGTTTTTCTTATTGGCAATTTATTAAATTGTCCTGAAACTCAATAAATATAGTGAGATGTGAATCTGAAGCTAACAAAACGACTGGGTAAAAAATAAGTTTTACTCATCATAAACGGGTGCAATTAGTCAGAGATCATTGCACGATTTTCAGGTTTGCACCCCTGACGTCCCACAAAGCCCATCTAAACCTCAAAGTCAGTGTGCTGGTGAAGTTCGGGGGGGCCCCACCTGTGTGCGTGCGGACGTGCCTCTTGAGGTCGAACGTGTCGTTGAATCCCTTCCCGCAGAAGGTGCACGGGTGCCTCTTAGTCTCATTGTGGCACTTAAGGTGGCGATTCAGCATGCGCTGGAATTGAAAGGTCTTCTGGCACACCTGGCACTCAAACTGGCCCGCGCCGGCAGTGGAAACGGGAGCCGAGACGGGCACCTCGCTGGGAAGCTCACCTGTCGTGACCTGCAGAAAGAAAAGGAGACATTGTGACCGAGTGACGCAGCGGTCACGAGAGTGACTGTGTCTAGTTTCAGACATACCGATGTACATAACAACTGACTGGCCACTTACGTTTCTCTCCAATAAGTGTCGGTCAGATTGATAACACTGTGTCAGAGAAGCATGCATTTAGCCTTATGTTCAGGTTCTGGGTGCTTAGATTCCACACTCTTACACTACAAGCCTAAATTTCCTAAAAACTTACTCTATGTCTAGTGTTTCCCGATCTGGTCCTCAGGGACCCACAGACAGTCCATGTTGATGCTACTGGAGCTGGGAGGGAGCAAAAACATGGACCAACTGGGGGTCCCTGAGAAGCGGATTTGGATACAGTGCTCTATGCTCTTTCCGCTTCTACTTCTTCTCTCCCGTTCTCCCGCAGTCCTCACCTTAATCTTTGAGCGGATGTAGGTGCTGCTCTGTGCCCTCTTCGGACTCTCAGGCTCCGGGCTTTGCTGCTGGCCCTGGGCAGAGCAGGACGGGAGCTCGGCTGTGTGGGCATGCCGCAGGGCTTCCTGGGTAATCGTCAGCTGGTATCGGCTCAGCTCAGCAGTGCTGGCCTCGGACTCCTCCGCGCAGAGAGACGGAGCGATGGACACTTGGGAAGGAATGATAGAGAACATGCACAATAAATATACGTGGAGCTACAGACCACTTAAGCTACAGCAACAAGTGCTTTTCTCTTTTTATTAGGACTTGTTGCACCTTTACATTTTTACAGGAGAAAAGCTGATTATTAAGTGGATACATTTGTCACTTTGAGCTACGGAAGTAAATAGATTGTTTCAGCATAATAAATAACAAGTCATAAAATTAATATGTATTAATCAAGTAAATCTGCACATGCTGTTCAAGTAACTAAAGAATATGTCATAAAAAATGTATATATAGGATACACACACACACACACACACACAACTGAATGGTCGTTATATAACATTAAAGGATTATGTAATGATAATTCAGTTGTATTTTTTTTATTTCATCATAATATACATTTACTACTGCACAGCACACCTGTCTAACTTAAAATATCTTGCTAAGCTTTAGAAGTGGGGAACAGGTGACCCCATAGGGTGGCCGGTTGATGATGGGTGTGCACGAGAAGCAGGACTGTGTGTCTGTGCTGCCGTAGGTTCGTGTCATTCACTCATGTTACTGCTCTACCTGTCTGACCAGCCCAGCCAGAGGTACAGGCTCACCAGAATTACTCACTCCATACACGGCAATAACTGTCCACACTGCTACACAAAAGGAGCATGAAAAATAAAATACCTGCTCTCACATAACATGGATACCCTTCTGTACATAGTAGAGCATTATCACACATGTTTACCATTATCATCGTATCTGTCGCGGTAACAAACCGGCGCGTTTATCCTTGCATCTGTATTAAGTATAAACCTATCTTTCGAGTAGTAAAGTTAACAGATAAGATCCATGTGTAATAAAAAAAATAATAATCATAAAACACAAGTAAATAGGATGATTACGACAGTGGGCCTATACATAATTTTTATCCTGAATTTTGTACGGTGTAAAACGGTGCAAAACATCACAAAATCATATGATCCCCAACTATTTGCGAATCTCAAACTGGCTGCCGGACACCGAATCCATTTGTTGATACTGCCTGAAGTCGATCAGATAAAATTGCAAATTGTCTTGCAAATAAGAGCGGCTGTGTCACTAACGGTATACTGTTAATTCACCCTCGGTGTTTCCTTTCACCTCGACAGTTACTAGAGGCCTAAGACTTTTTCTCCGAAAATGCGGGTCTCACTTCATACATGTTTAAGTAGCTGAGCACCGTTTTACAGCAATTGGCATAATAAGGTAAATCGCGACCCCCCCCCACCTACGAACATGTTCATTCTTGCGCCCCCCGCCCCCAATGAGTCAAGCAGCTACGGGCGTGGCAGCCAGATCTCACTGTACAGTTTAAATACACCCGGACAAAGCTAATTGATATTGACACTGACAGAGAATGATTGGCCGGGAAGATATTAGTAAGATGAAAGTTGACATATTTATTAAAACTTCATCGCTTGTGATCTTAAATGCAAAAGGGGGGAATGCGATCCGTCAGCACCTGGTCTTTTCCAGTTCAGCCTAATCTCTGCTGTTTACACACCCCTCCCTGCCACGCACCCACACCCGATCCGTGCGTTTCCAACGACAACCGGACAATGGCATCAATAAATTGGGGATGGCTTAGCCTATGGCACAGTGGGGGCTGGGAATATGAATGAAACTGTGTTTTATTATTTTTATGGCATAGGCTACGCACAACTGTTGAATAGAAGGCGATTTTAATCGAATTTTATAAATACGTTAAAAAGTAAAACTAAAAATAATTCAAAATTCTGCTTAAAAACAAAAATTCATACAATCTCTCCGACTGAAACCATAGCTTTAAGCTGTCTAAAATTTCATCACACTGTAATCTATTTACATTTTACACATTACAACTGATTTATCCAGCAAGAACTGAAGCCCGTGACGCAAATAAATTTTTAATGACAAGTTGTGAAAAATTATGAATATTATAGCAAGAGAATGCTCGTTTTAACGGTTTTATCATTTTAAATGTGCCATTGTTCAATAAAAATAAAGACGTAAAAATAAATATTCGCGATCACATAATAAGCTACTTATCTTAGGGAAGTGATACAATGAGAACGAAGCCCTAGTTACGTTACGATATAGCACCTTCAATAACAATTTATATTCTAATAATTGCTACTCTTTTTAACCAGACAAGTAACTAAGACAATAGTTTAGGATGTTCAAGAAAGTGTTCTTATTAAAAACAAACAGTAATTTGTATGTTAAACCCATAACTAACCAATCACCATCAAATTGGCGACTACCTTTCTTGTTCACTGATTTATTTTTTCACTTCACCTTTTTAGACTGTTAGAGTCTGTTACTTTTTATATTGTCTAGTTATCAAATGTTTCACTTTGGTGGCAGGTCCACGACTATAGTAAGACAATCAATTTATAGGGCTTGGTAGCTATTAGTACAGTCCAGGAACAGTCTGCAAGAAAGGATAAACGCAAAGAAAGAAAAAAAATAAACGCCAGAGGAGTGAAAGTCTACGAGCGAACGGGTCGTGCCGTGTTTACTAAAGGTGTAGTGAAGGGGAAGGCGGGTGCGCCGTGCAGTCCGTTATTTCCTTCACTGCACTAAATATTAACCAGACCAGGAGCCGCCAGCCATGCAAAAGCCGATGCACACTTACACCCGCCGAGCTGCAAGCGGGCAGCTCCGCAGATAACAATTGCAGAGTCGGACACACAAGGCACATGCTTGAAACGTAAGTAAACAGTAAGTGTACTTGCCTTGCCTGCAATGCCAGGGGATCGCGTTTAGCGGAAAAACAAGCCAAACCTTGAAGCGCAATGAATACATATAGGACCAAGGCTGCTCGGATAAATAAACGCGCGGCTCCTTTACGTTGTAATTCAGAAGTTATCGTGAGAATACACAATAAAAAGTGACTGCTATGCCAACCACAGGGAAATTACAGCTCAGAACAATTAACATACCTGTAGCGGTAACAAGTGATACAGGCACGACTCTCCTGCCAGGTAAACTATATAACCGCAAGAACTGAAAGTCTCTTTGAAGCACAGTGTCACTCTATACATACCCCTACGAATTAGAGACGCATTTAGGCTAATTAATGGACTTTATGGTATCATTGTGTAGGCCTACTTTGTGTACAATATATTTCATTTGACAAATATTACATTATATGAAATTCAGTGTGTCTGCCTTTACTGTAAGCTACAATATAAAACCGTCCGATTATACGTAAAACGCGACAGAATTTCTGTTTTGGGCATATTTCTGATTATTTAAACAGGAGATGGATTTCAAGGGCACATTAAAATGAAATAGGCCTATATAAAATACATCATCTTCAATAAATACACCACATTTAACGTTCTACGAACACCCACAAGAATCACTGTGCATTGAAATAATTGTAATAATAGATAAAGGTAATCTCTCTTAAATCACTAGTATTTAAGGTCCATATTAGAAAAACATCACACATCGGGCCTATGTTAAAAGATTTGTTCAGATAAATACAGTCAGAACGGAACTGTTTATTAGTCTGTTCCGAATTATGACATTACATGGGCTGTTAATGGTACATATACAAATACAGGATTCAAAAACAAAATACGAAATTAAACACATAACACCCTCGAACACACACCACATCGCATCATTCTAAGTCAAACGGTCATGCATCAGTACATTTCTGCACACGCAATATTGCAGGTGCCTTTTGTAAGGAATATCCTAGACTAAGCTGTTAATTGCACAATCTTGGTAATATTGTTGTTGCCCTCATCTGTTCAAAGTTGAGTATCGTGAATGTAATCGGAGCTCTGCTAAAGTAGTCAATGATTAAATAAGGGCTCTTTTATACGACCGAACATGGAAAGAAGCACTATTGCTAATAAATGAGTGACGACGGTGGCATTCCGTTATGCAATTATACTGTAGTTTTCTAATGCAGCGTCAACCTGGACTGCACCTGAATGCATCGTATAGGTTCTGGATACTTAAACAAAATGCGTAATACATAAGATTTTTTCTTGAAGTAGTTCATCTGAAGATGGGCCATTAATTTAATTAACGGTGTACCTGAGAGAAACGTCGATGGTTAGGTGTCGGATCATAGTAAATGTAAAAACAAATCTTAACGCAGTGTGGCTCAAGCAAATCATGTCCGTAGATAGGAGGCAAGTTTCACTCTATAAGAAAGCAAGGCAGGTCTGAAGGTCAACAATGAATAGTAACGGCTCTACAATCCCTTATTTAACGTATGTACGCACTCGCCTACATGCACTTAAGCAAAACACATCAAGGTTGAGTTGCCGCATAAAAATAATTAAACACAACAACAGGGCCTAAAAGAGGTTGAGTTTTCAGTATTATTTACTGTCAGAAAATATTTTACAGACACCAACATAAGACAGAATTGATATAACAATATATTTTAATTCAGAATTTGATTGTGTTAATAAACATGAAATTCATTAACATGATTATGTGTAATATTTTGTTATTATTCAAATTATCGGTGTAAAACATTCACACGTAGCTCTGCTGCTGTAAATTATGAATATGCATTTTATCATTTTACCTGGAATGTAAATGTCTCCACGCTCGTGATCTGGACGTTCGCTCCAGTTCCGTTTGCCCGGCGAAATACTTGCTTTTTTCACAAGAAAGGCTCGGGGCATGGTTTCTCTGTCTCCTTCTCCGCTACTTTTCAGATATTAAATCCAACTGTTGATTTCCCGAAATAATAAATTACGAAACCGTGATTTGAAATACCGGAGTCGCCGAAGAAATAACTTTCGTTGCGTTACACTCGATTTAAGTTATATGGATCATTTGCTCGGCTACATAACAGAAAAAAAAGTCTCGGTTTTTTTCAAGCACTCCTCCCTCTTTCTCTTCCTCTACAAACTTAAACACTTTTCCCGTTCTTTAGCCCGATCCCGGTGTGTCTATCTTTTCCTTAATTGTGTCTTTCTTAGCTCTGTTTCAGTTTCATTGATGAGAGGTTTCGCAGGTAACGGAGGATCGATGCATCCGGACAGGTAGAAGTAATAACGGAGAGAAGTAAAAAGCGCGAGTTACATGTTCGGACCCACACTGCGAATTCAAAGGCTGAAGCGCAGGTACACTACTGAGCAGGAAACAGGTATGACCGCGCATGCGTCTGGAAATAACGGTGACAACAAACCTGATCGAGGCAAGTCGAAGTTCTACCTGTTCGACCGGTTTTCTTCTTCAGCAGCCTGGAAACGGAGAGGGAGAAGCGGTAGACGCAGAAAAAGGCTTTAGCGAGAACGGTAAATTGTGGCGGAGCGCTGTAAAACGTGACAGTACCGTAAGAAATAGACACAACCATGACTATGGCTTATTAACGGGGATACACTTCATTCATATAAGTATTTCATAAAAGACGTCTTTAAGAAGAGGGGCGGAGGTTACATAACTCATGGCTAATAATAGGCTATTTTTGTATGCAGAAAAAATACACAAAACAATGTAGTGCAATGCACAAGTCATTCACTCAAAACACGCAGAAAAACTTTTGGAAGTTGTTACTGTATTTTGTTTCAGCTGTTATTGTTGTTGTTGAGTAATTATTTGTAATACAGCAGTAATGTGCGAGACTAACGTGCGGGAGAGACTGTTTCGTTATGTATAGCTGGTGTGACCAAAGCAAAAACAGATTCTTGATTGGGGCGTGGGTTGTATGCATAGAAAGCGCGGAGGTGTGTGTTTTTGCAAAACCGGTAATGTGAAAGAAGTGTACTGTATTAGGCCTACATATGCTATACATGTGTAATTACTTCTTTTCTTAAAAATTAGTCTAATTTCCACGGCTTCTACTCTGGATATCTGCTGCCGCACCCTATTTACAAATATATAAATATTAATTCATTTAATTGTATCTCATGGATTTTGGCCTTTTTAGTTGCTCGAATTTTATATTTATATGACAGAAATGTCCAAAATGATTATTGTTGTTGCTGACGATATTGTTGTTAATAGCAACCAAAAATCAGTTATGTGTTTCCAACATATACCTATGTGTATTTATTAATTTTAATGGGCCTTTCCAAATATAAACTAAAGTATAATCTGTAAAAGGAACTCAGATTGTGTGTGATTCCTGATAATCTACTTTTAATTACATCACTACTTTTTCTGGTAGTTGTTATGGTGACATGAGTTGCATGGCTGAGACACTATATCATGCAAATTTGAGTTACTAAATGGGGAAGAGACACTTGCACCCATAGCCCCCCGGATAGACTCCGGACCCTCCATGACCCTAAATGGGACAATCGGGTACAGAATATGGACGGATGGATAAAAGGGGAAAGATGTGTCGCTTGGTATTATGTCATAAGGATGTTACATCAGCAAACTCATCCAACTGTTTTATATCACTGCTTATCCACAGAATGGTTAAGGGGAGTGTGGGTCTAGAAAGTTTAATTGATGATGCAGGTGACACCCTGGATGAAATTCCAGATTTAAATTAGCTAATGATGAATAGGTAAACCACAGTAAAAATATTATATTTTCAAAGCTTCTTATTATATGAACAATACATTTTTTCCATGATATTATACAATATTTTGGAAAAGAAACATAGAATAACATAAATGATAAAGTAGAATCTATCACTTGGACAAAAAGATTGCATTAGTTTAAAAGGGGGAAAAAATAGTTAATGACCTTTTTTTCTAATTCTTTTGCTTTCTCTGAGGAACTGGTTAAAGGAATCTACCTGATCTGGGTAGACCGCTTAAAGAAAACTACTTTCTGAGAATGAGTGAGCCGTATGGGGAGAGAGACATTTTGTACAGAAGCCAGAATTAGAGGGAGAACAAGGTGGGTAGGGCAGCTGCCCTTCAGAATGAATGGTATGTTACCGGGGCTGTCAGATTGGTCGGCTCAAAAAGACAACTCTCCTTCCTCAATACCCCTAATTCATCACTCTCCTTTAACTGCTGACTTCTGGCATCTCTTTGTGTCTCTAACAGAAACTGGTTTTATGGACACCAGAGTCATGTGATCATTCAATTTCGGGGAAAAAAGCAAATAAAATATATTGTGAAAAGTGTAACTGGCATATTCTTCTTACTTGCCTTCAAATATATTCCAGTCTAAAGTCTGCTAACCCCCGGGGGCAGCTGTGTTACTTTTTCAGTCCAGGAAACCTCACAGCAGGAATTGAATTAATACACCATCTCTTTTTTGGAAATGTATACCTTCCCAGGTTGTATTAAGCCAGTCCTTAGTGTCTTTGAACTGACCTGGAAGCAGTGAGCTTGTAGCGAGTTTTATAAACCAAAGTAACACACCACGGCATATGTGAAGCAATTACATATGATTTTTTTCTGTAATTATTGCTTCATGTTTACTCATTTGCCACTGAATGTAAATATTTGCAATCTCCCAAAAAATAAGTGGCTTCACTTACTGTTTGGGCATGTGACTGTTATCTGATATATCCTCATGTTAACAAACAAGCACAATTCTACCATAAACACACTTTGTTCCTTCAACCACACTTGCGATGTCAGTGTTCAGTCGGCGCGTCGGGTTACGTGTCTGACATTTGGAGTTTCAAAGGTGTGTAGACTGACCGAGTGTTAAGACAGACGCCTGGAAAATATGGGGAGTGGTGCAGAGGAGAAACGGTAGGTGCAGAGAGCAAGAGAAACACAGGCTGGGTGCCACACGTCAAGCTCAACCTGACTAGCAGGCCTTCCACTCTTGCCATTCATCTTCTTTTCCACTCACCATTCTGCTATGAGGATGGATCAGAAAAAAGTTCACCCATTCATACAAATGCCCAATGCTTCTTATTAAGTAGTGTACTGATTCCTTGACTTCGGTAGATGTTGTCAGGGTGTTTGATATTTCATTCACAGCTCATCCTATTTTGTTTACTATTCTTTACCCAGATTCACTAAATTGGGTAGAGTCACAGGAAGACCTAACTGTGGCCTTTTTCAAAACATGGAAATAGCTTATAGATTATGTATCTTGGGTTGCTTCCTGCCTTGTGCCTGTAGCCCCCTGGACAGGCTCCGGACCCCTTGAGATGCTGAATAGGTGAAGTGGTTACAGAAAATGGATGGATGGATTATATGTCAATGTTACTTCATGCTTCTGGGGCAATACAGACTCCCCAGTGCACCACATTCCCTTTTTGCTCCCGTTGAAGATCTTAGATCTTTGTTTTCCACTGCAGTTTATCTTGAACTTTTTAGTCTCTCAACTTGCATCTTCCCATATTACTGGGAAGAATTTCAGCAATGTTCCAAGCCGCTTGTTGGTTGTTAACATACAGTTACTGCCATCATACAGCTATTCACACCTGTTAGACCTGTTACCCTTTAAGCACTTCACACAAAGCACTGAATTTCTTATGATATTTTTGGAAGTTACTTTTGCTTTCATTTTTTTCCAAAACCACAACTTGCATCCAGAAAATATTGTTAAGTCTTAGACTTAATGCACATCGGGAATATTTGACATAGACTCATTTTCTGGACAACTATAAACACATAACTCCTTATCAAAAAATTATTTTACCGTGATTGCAGAAGTAGTTAGGTATTTATATTTTTTCCGCGAAATATCTATTTTGACATGTTGCTTTTCTTTGATCTCCTGTAACCATCATCTGTTTTCCTTCACAACAAAGTACAAAGAAACATACTGGGGCGATTACAAAACAGTGCATAACCTAAATGGGGGGAGAGATTACAAAACAGTGCATAACCAAAATGGGGGGAGAGATTACAAAACAGGGCGTAACCAAAACGGGGGGAGAGATTACAAAACAGGGCATAACCAAAATGGGGGGAGAGATTACAAAACAGGGCATAACCAAAATGGGGGGAGAGATTACACTCAAAGACATCTATGCCACTACATGGAGACATGGTGATGTGAAGTGAAGGTGTCAGTGGTACATTACTGGCCCATTTCTGCTTATCGCATTAACATGTCCATTTACCACAAGCATATATCCGGCACAGTGATGTCATGAACCTTGAGCCTTCCCTGGAAAATGCAGATCAGGAAGCAGCCTAACACCTGGATGGCATGGCAATCTGCCACAGGGCACCCATTCAAACACTAGGCACAATTTAGAGTCACTAGTTCAACCAACTAAACATTTTTGGACTTTGGAAACCTGTGTATCCAGTAGAGAGCAGGCAAACTCTCCACACGCACAGCAGGGCCACAAATTAAACCCACAACACTGGGTGGATGAGATCAGAGTACTAGTCATGGAGCCCTTATACTGTATTAACATACCTTATGACATATTTAAATAAACTTTTAACAGACACTCTTGTCCAAAGTGACATACAAGTAAGGGTCAGAGCCAGTGAGCATCTCATGAGCAGAAAATGGCCATGCTAAGGGACCCAACAGTGATCTGATTATGTTGCTGACCACAGGATTTGAACCAATGACCTTCTGAGCCCTGACACAGATCCCTCGTTAAATGAACTAAACACCGCCGGTTACACAAATCTTTTATTCATTAATTTCCAAACAGATTTCCCCTTATTGTCAGAATTTATAATTAATATAATTATAATTTTTCTTCAGAGGTTGATTAATTTCTTTTTTGTCAGTCGTGCAATTTCACTTTTCATCGGCTCAGGTGCTTTATGCAGCAACAAATATTTATGCCTGTCTGGTGTTTGGTGCGCCATCTAGTGGATATTTTGTGATATGACATAACTCTCTCCGATTTCCTGCTTCGTCATCGTGAATTCTTAATCTTGACTGTTAGTCAGGGCAGGTTGGAACAAGGCAGGATTTTGGAATCCGAAATACCGTTAGGATTTGGGGCAGGGAGGAGCGTGGGTGGAGTAAATTGATGAAAAAATATAAAAAGTCTGGGATGAAAAAATGCTAATGTTTATTACTTACACATGTATAGGTAATAACACCATGTACACGTCTGTGTTCATGACACACAATGACCTGCGGTGCCTTGCAGAAATGGTCGTAAAAGTGGATGGAGGTATGTGAAGGCAAACCAATGACGAAGGGGCCAATAGCCAAACAATGGAATCTAGCAGGAAGAGATTCTCTAGACTGGACAACCGAACGGCCAAGTATAGCGGATGCAAGTAGAGGTAAGCTATTGACACTGGTACTACATGAGGTAAAGTATAGAAACTAACTGTAAAAGGAAGAAGCTGATTGGTTATGAGTGTGTAAAAGCACTAGCTTGTTGCTTGAAATACACTTCCACATAAACACCCATGCAGTGACCACATGATTTGCTACACCTAGTGACTATCAGGTTAAGCTCACTTTTGGCTCTGGAATCACTTCAAAGGTAGGTGAGTTATGCGCTCAGGGAAGCATTTCTGCACATGTATGGCCTTCCTGTTATCTTTAACAAATCCAGCCTTTTCCTCGGCGCTCTCATTAACGTTTTCTTTCGGCCACAGAAATTCATGTAATTCCTTTAACTGGACATTTTTGTTCATCTCGCCATCCTGTTACCTCACAGCACTGCAGTGCCTTAAACTTCCTAGAGGTTGATCTTTATGTAGCTGCCACGTATGACACCATCAAACCACATTCAAAATAAATTAGATAAGGCATTTTGGCTATTCCAACACTTAGCCAAAAAGGAATCTCTTGACCCTGCATTTGTGCTGTATTCAGTTGCAGTCACATAAGCTGTTTACATACCTCATAAATTGGATATTGTGTACATGGCTGTCATACATCAGGGAGGCATTTACATATTGACTTCTGGCTTTTTCAACTTTTCCTGTATCTGTTAATACACATTAGGTTGTAATGCACTAGGTTAAGTAAACCAGAAGCTAATGGTACTTGGTTGTATTTATTGTGACTTCCAATGTTAACCCATCAAAGATTGATCAGACTCTAATACCCCCTATGCTAGTTAACTAATATATAGTTGTTCAAGTCAGACAGTAGTTCCCCAAACCTGGGCTTTGAAGACATTTCTCCCAAGGCAGCAACAGTAAAATATATATTGCCATCTTGTGGACAGAATCAGTATTGCAGTACAGCACATACCACAAAAAATGCACAGAACATACACATGGATACATACCTCTGCATAAGTAAATGCCAACCGTAGCAGCCTAGCTGTGATGAATGACCAAAACCTATAAATTAATTCAAATCTGAAACTGCAGGGACTCATCCACCAGTTGCTGTACCATCAGAAAGCATAACCTGCAATTTTTTTGATGTGTTTTAGATATGTGTTGTGCTGATTGTCACTGGCAGGTTCATGCCCAGGCCTTTCAAGCAGATATGTCTGATGTCAAAGAACAGACAACACGCCAAAGTATTAGTCAAGACAGCTACTGAAAGTCAAACTTTTATACCTTTTCGCCACTCACAGGCCAAAGAAAGCTTACCTGATGCCCCAATTGCAGGATGGGCTTGGAGCAACATAATTTAGTTACAATATGCAACCATTCAAAGAACAAGAGCTACACAAAATAAAGGGCATCCCAAGGTTAGTTTAGTGCTTTTTATTAGAGATCAGGGGACGATACAAAACATCCAACCACGCAGCAAATAGCCTTCACTCCATACACACGCTACTGCAATACCTTTATCATTCCATTCTACAGGCTTTTCCAAAAGACAATATTAAGTGGTTAATGAACTAAGTTTTTTTTAATCCTCAATGTGCCAAGGTTTGTTTTGGTCTCAAAATGTTTCCAGTTCCGTTTTAATATTCTGTCTAAATTCTGGAATTTAAATTAACATTCTTAAAAAAAAAAATTAAAAAAAAAGTTCCCAAAAACCGTTTGAAAACCCACTGCATGCTGTATAACACCAAGTGTGTAGCTAATACTCCTAACTGAATAACAAGTTTGGCAAAAAAAAAAAAAACAAAAAAAAAAATAGAAGGAATGAAGTTTCAAATGTAACAGCTGCTGTCCTCGCCTCAGTCTAAAGGAATTCTGAAAGAAAAACCTGTTCATAGACACGGTTTAAATTTCAGTTCTACCCTATCCACTTCTAAACCATGTTTGTGTTGGTTTTATTTGTTGAGTGAACTGGAATGACAACCAACAATATTGGAAATTAAAATTGTCAGATACCACCCCTCCTGCAGATATCCCCCCCATCTATTACCCCCACCTACCCAGAGCCCCCCCCCCCCCACACTTTATCAGAATGAATAGCCATACCCCAACACAAATATGCTTTCTGGTAGGCCCAAAGTGCAACCTGGAGTTAAACTTATAAAGGAAGCCCTTCCAGAGACATCACTGATGAGCCTCCAAGCTTTTCTGCCAAGGACTTCCGGTCCTTGATGTCTTCTGGCCCATTAGCTTGCCACTCATGCTTAATGCCTAAAACAAGACAAGACAAAAAATTTTACTAGACCTGCATTTCAATACCATACATGCATGTGTTGTGTTAACCAGATACTTCCAGATGAGAGAGGGTTATTACTTTGCTCCCTAACTTGTAGTGAATTTCCATATCTGGATTAAGACTATACAAATGTACTGCTTGAGCTCAGTGTATGACGACTGATTAACCAAAGGTCACAGCTAGATAAGAAGCTGCCTGCAATAAGTGAAACCTTGTGCAGATACAGAAAACTAATGGCATGTCAGAGTTTTATATCAGTGACTTTTCGTATAGCAAACATTCAGCTGACTTTCAACCCATTCAATGCCATTTTAAAAGCCCGTTTTATATTTAGATAACTAAATACAAGTCTAATCTTGTCTGCTGGGAACTGACAGTTCAACCTGCATTTCCTCTTCAGTCATCCTTCCACGCAAAACACTCAATTGTAAGTCAAACTTTAAGGAATTAAAGTGGTGCTTCACCAAGCAGCCAACCCTTCCTTTTGGGCTTCTAACCTGAGAATTTCTTCTTGATGGCATCCTTGGAGCTGGCATAGATCATCTTGCTCTTCAGGGGGGCACATTCTGGGGCCCTAAGACAGACAGTGGTTCAGCTCAAAAGGCCCATGAATAAGACAACGAATTAACACACGAGTCAATCAGAATAAAACCCTTTTTACCAGAACACGAAGACAAGGTCTTCCTTCTTCGTCTCCTTGGTCTCGTAGGTGGCATCATACAAGCCATAACGGCAGTCATTGGGAGGCAACATGTTGACGAAGTGCAAGTAGGGATCCTTAATGGTGTCTCCAACATCACCCACCAAGATCTCCTTGCCGTCCTCCAGGACGATGCTCTTCTTATCGTCACTCAGGCAGAAAAGTACAGCCTTCTTCCTACACTTCTTGTCCTCCTCAGCCTTACGCACCTTCATATCATTGAAGGTCTTAATCACATCGTCTGTCACTGTCACTCCGGAGGCCTAGAAGGGCAAGGAGGGTGGTTAGCCATCAACCAGTGATATGCAAATGCATGGTTACTCCACTCCAGCCCAGTGATGAATAGCTACCAAGCCTAAATGACCAGTATAAGAAAATGAAAAAAGAAGAAAAAAAAAGACGGATATTTTGTCCCAATATGAACACCTGACACTGAAAAAATATTTCACTCTGGGGAAAAAATGAATAGGGACAAGGAGTGGCCTAAATGCAACCTTTTCAGGGCAAAGTAAAGCACTAAAGGGCAATAGATAAAAGATAGGAAGCACAGCAGAGATTGCCCAATGACCTACCAATTTAGAACATAAGATGCAAGTACAAAACAGGCTAGTTCATGGGTTTCCTTCAAGGGTGGCACTATCAAACCTATAAACATGAGTTTCTTTCAATACCAGTTGTGCGAGATGTAATCTATGGATAGAAATGTTTCAAAATCTACTACACAACCCAGTGTACTGTAAACTTACAGCATACTGTAAGAACAGAATCACTTCCTCAAAAAACTAGATGGGAAAGTATTAAAAGCTTGCAGAGCGCTGAAACACAAAGCATTCAACTTCCTGTTCATATGCAGCATGTTTGCAAAAGACTGTTTAAAGCTGAAAGCAAATCAGTGATAAGTTGATGGGCAGATTGATTTTTTCCCCCCACTTGTAAATCCCAAAATGTAATTTGACAGCACAATGTTCTGCAATAAATCTACTTCATACAAGATATTACACAGAATGATTACAATGACCCCCAACCAAGAGTAAGATAAGCAGTTGGAAGATAATTCCAATGCAAAATTACCTTCCAGCAATAACATGAAATATGACAAGAAGGGAATAACCTGCCAACTGTACTCTTCAACAATTGGACTGAGTGTTACACTATACTGGATTTTTTCTGGAGTAGACTTTAGCACCATGGCCGCTTGTATAAAGCTCTGCTAAAACTGTTAGTATTAGGGCTGCAACAACGAATCAATAATCATTAATAATAAAATAGTTGTCAACTAATTTTGTCATTGCTCGGGTGCATTTTAGCTTGCCGAGTAAACAGAGTATGACGACATCACCTTCTAGCAATGTTAACGTCGGCATGTTATGCCTAGTTCATATTTCGCTTCTGTGCATCCATTACAGTCTGTACACGGTTATGCATCCACAGGAACAGGTCACGTCAGAACATGTGTACAGCAATGCTACTCCACCAGACCAGCAGGGGGCAAGTGTATTGCAATAAACAAATACAAGCAGTGAAGTGAAATGGGAAAGTTTCATGAACAGTTTTGAAGTTGTTACTAGGCCAAGTACAATCATCAGCAAACAATATAGCGGAGACAGCAGATTTGGTATTTCTATGCCACTGCCACTTTAGAGATTCTCTACATCGTGTAATGGTTTTACAACAGTGACTTAAATACTTCTTAATATTTTTAAATAAAGCATTTGCTTTTCTTTAAACCCTGTTTTGGCCCAAATCATGAATCAAAGCTGGATTCCTCTAGCCATCCAAGAAATCTTGTTTCCCAGAAGGTAGTTATTGTATTATTTTGATAAATTCTGAAGAGAGCATTTTTCCTGAACATATACATACAGGCCAGAAAAAGTGCTCTTCTCAGGTGA
Organism: Gnathonemus echidnorhynchus; assembly: GCA_026776725.1. Taxonomy (NCBI): domain Eukaryota; kingdom Metazoa; phylum Chordata; class Actinopteri; order Osteoglossiformes; family Mormyridae; genus Gnathonemus; species Gnathonemus echidnorhynchus. The sequence continues at coordinate 24,426,968 of JAODJU010000002.1, read as the reverse complement.
AATCTTTTCCACAGTGCAATAGGATGCTAGTTAAGTCTGCCATTTCAGACAGTGTACTATTTTTAAAAAAATAAAACTAGATAGTACAAAACAATATACTGCAAGTAATTTTAGCATTGCAATTCACTGTGTGCAGCAAGCTTAATACATTTAGGATTTTAGCAACTTGAATATTTTGATTTAAATTTTATGGATGAGAATCCATACTCAAGTTTTAACTTTCTTAGAACTATAAATCTAAGAAAACTGAATACTAAACAGCTCTATATATAGTTTAAAACTGGTGAAATAAAATGCACCATTCAGTGCAACAATCATATCCATTATTCAGTTTGTCTGGGATGAACATCTTTAAAATAATTAAGTATAAAGGCATTTACACATACACAAGCCCTGCAGAAGTTGTGAACTAATGAACTGTATAAGGTAAGTGAATGTCAAAATACTTCAGAACAAACATTTATGTTATCCATTGTTTATGGTAGATATTTAAAAAACTAAACCAATACTGGAACTTGTCTTCAAACTATTGACAATTGGCCTTCAAGGAGCTCTCCACCTATATAGAAATGTATATAAAAACAGGACAAACTTTATTACTCCAAGTTTGAGAAACATCAGGTGCTCTGATGGTAACAGCGCATGATTTCAGGGTATTGAAAAATTTTACCACTGGCTAAGCACACTAATCAAATGAAGATCAACAGGAAGCATTAAGTCAACAATGCTGCAAGTTTGTCTGGAGGATGCATGCAGGCACTACATGAATTCAGTGTATCATGGGCTGCTACTACAGACAACAGGGCTTTAGTGGTGCTTAGTCAAGCAAACCTCAATCACAATGCACGAGACTGAGGACTTCTGATTTTCATCAAGACAAAAGCAGATGAAAGCCGGGTATAACAAGGCACTACGCAACTACAAATCACAACCGTAAAATATCAACCAGCATTGCACCAGCCGCATGTTTTCAGCATGAAAAGAGGACAAAGCTTATTTGGCAGATGGTTCTGCATTACTTGAGCTTGTCTACAGTTGCATACTACACAACTAACCACCAAATTAAAATGTAATGGGCACCTGACTACAGAATCGGATTGATCCGCCAGAGTGTATCAAATGTGTAAATCCCCAGTGCAGGGAAAGGGTTGTTTCAAGGAACACCTCAACAATTACCTGTGTACACGCTGCCAAGCAAGGATTTAAGACAGCAGGAAATGGTTATAAACACAAGATAATGCTTAAAAAGGTAAAAGGATTAAAGATTCCATATTTCTCCATGTTTAGTCTGAACAAATTCAAAGGAAATAATTATTTAATGAAGCGAGTCTGTCAAAATTTTCTAAATATTCCGCTCATAAAAAGTCTTCCGTGTCCTGTTTGTTCGCGGCCTAGACGTGTATGACAGCATTTTAATCCGTAGGATAAAAACTCCAAAGACCAATATGCGGAGTGCAATTTAAAATACCATTAACAAACCAAAGGTTTCGATTCCTACAAAATGCGTTACCATGTACAACTATCTGCCCGTCACCAAAATTACTTGATAGTTTGGGTATACTGCATGAATTTCGGTTAAGAGTCGTTTGACTTGACCAAGACTAACACTGATTTCGGGGCGAGTGAGTCAGTTGCGACACTGCAACATAGGAAATGTAGTCGAAGAGGCTACAAAACTTCCCTCATTTAGCCTTTCGGATTCTCTGGCTGAACGAACACACACCTGCCACCGTTCCCCTCAAGATTTCGGAAATTCAGCCGATTAACATACGGCAAATTGGATACTCAAAGGCGCCACCATCCTACCCCAAGAGCCCAAACCATGGCGACCGATTTTCAGTTTTGCTAACGGCTAGACAGACGTGAAACAAAACCGGAAATAAAGGGGAAAAAAAAGGCTGAGTACATGTACGGCGAAAAGAGCTGATACCGGTACCAACGCCTGCTCGAGACGCTCACGCAACTAGGCCCGAAGACGGCGAATGCAATGATTTCACACTCTATATTACATTTCCAAACGCAACGACGACAAACACGCTACAAAGGCCAAAAGACCCTAACATTTAACCTTTGGAAGCACGTGGTTTTTAAATAGCTATTGGAAGAAAGCAAAGAGGGATGGGAGATGGAATAGCATGGCTTAGATTATAAAGTCGTGAAATTTAGTGAATAGTTGCAGAGCTCATGGAACAGAACTCGTACATACAAGTGGTAATTCTGAACAACGGCAAATTTGACTGGCAGCAATGACCACTGTGCCGCATCAACTGGTCAGCCAAAGCAGCTCATGTTAACCTTGAACTTTGACGGGCAGAGGTGGCCATCGACACGGCTTGTCAAAGTTGCCTGCGCGCAACCAGGAAGTCGGTCAAGCCACTTCAGACGACAGCCAAACGCCAGGTCTCTCCTGAAGAACCGACGTAGGGTCGCTTAAGTCATTAGATGTCACATTTTGTGCATTGGTTAACATAAGTGCCTAAGTAAAATATATCGGAGATGCTACGGAAACATGGGACCCCTATCTTAGAGCGAAAAGTAGATTAGGGTGGGGCCGCGAGCGCAGCTATACTCCGTGTGACAGACTCGCTAAAAACTGCAGCTACGGCCGCCTGCAAAGTCAAACAGATAGACTGAAATATTGACAATCAATACGCGAAATTGGCAAACGTTGTGCACCGGGCAGTTAACCGCTCAGTTGCCCGCAGAGTCAGAAAGTCACATAAGAAAAACAAAGCAATCTCCATTTCCAAGCCGAGACGGACTTAATTTACTCAAATCCGACATTCACAACGAGCCGGAGAACGGGCGGCAGACTGAGGTGGAGGCCTGTCGACTCATTTTAATAAGACGCCAAAACAGATCTAGACATACCGAGCTAGGCCTCAACTTGCCCAGAGAGAACGAAAACGAGGAAATGGCGCCAGTTTTCTCGTCGTTTTGTTGCTTCCGTTATATACCGTTATATATGTATGGTTTAATCAAGTAAACAAGGGGGAGAAACAGCTACAAAGTATATTCCCTGCATCACTTTATTCGTACACAAACATTTTATAAAAAAAATAGGAACTTAGATTAGTCGTCGCCTGACTTGTTTTCTGTCAAGTGCATAGCCAGTGGAAGAGAGAGGGAGAGAAAGAAAGCAAGCAAAACTAGGAAGTGCTCTACTGCAGCTCTAATACACGCGGGCTATTACAGCACAAAAACCAAAACCCGCTACATGGCTAAAGCACTATAAAACATTTGGATTATGTGTTGTTATACACATACATAAATATTCCGAAATGAGGGCAAAGACGTTAAAATGTGAACGTACCATGGTAGTTGCTCTGTACGAGTTTGTCGGCGTCTGGCTCGCGATTGAATGAGCTCGAGTGCAGTGCCTCCGTATGACTCGCTACGCCTCGCGGACGCGCCCAGCTGTGCGTGCTTCGCAGCTGTGGGTGGGAGCGCACATCCGGGTTTGGAGACCCTGTGCTTCAATCGGAGAGGATAGTGGGAACTGAGGTTTGTCTAGGAGATACTGGTACAATTTAAATGCAGCGAATGTCTACTGCAATGCCAAAATCTAAGTTTTAAATGTTTAAAAATATGTAAGGGCTCAATGATTATGACGTGTAAATCTTTCAGTGTACTGTACAAAACAGGAGCATGGAGTTAAACTAATGCTTGTCATACGGAATTTTGACGTGCGATGTAGATCGAGAAATATTAAGGGCCTTGCATACTTAATCAGAGTTTATAATGACGAAAACTAGGCCTAAGATGTGATACAGCACAGATTTCCAAGTACAGGAAAATAAACAGAAAACTAGACAGCCAGTTTAAAAGAGTAAGTTGTGAAGAAATGCACACAGTGAAAGGTCTACTGGTTTCAGTCACTGCAACTTTTCCTACATTGAAATGACATTATTGATACGGATGCATATTTTGGTTGCCAACGTTGATATTGCAAATACCACTTGCTTAACTGCAATTAGCTGTAGTTGTTAATGCAATACTTTTGTCCTTCATTTATATCGTATTAGTCAGCCTCTTGCTAGCTCGTACCGTTATATCAGTAAATGACTTAAGAATAGCTTATTTTTGCACAGAAAAAAAAGTTAAGCTACATTGTTTTATTAATAGAAACTAGGTACAATTAAGAAGCCAAATAAAGTTAACACATATCTACGTGTATGTATCATTTTCATATTTTTAATCAGATTCCTTTTCCTCGGGTCTTTGGGTTGCCCAAAACCACATTTAAAGAACGAATCAACGTAGTTACGTTTGACTATTATGAAGGATACCACAGTTCCGCCCTCGTGCTTCTCCCTTTAAGGCTTCTGAACTCGCTTCCAAATAAGGAAGCGAATAGTAGCACCGGTGGCGTGCGCGCGCCCCACGCTACTGCTCTAGAGCCGTGCGGATTGTGGCGTCGATTGCCATATAAGGTAATAAGCCATCGCAGATCTGAAGCGTTCGTTGAGCAGCATGTTGAGGAAAGAGAACCGCAGAACCTGACGAGAGGCGGGACAGCCGCCGCAGCAGACAAGATAACTGTAGAACGGAGGACACAACTTCCGCATTTTAAATAGGAGACGAGTTTTTGTAACGTTTTTCTTGTCAATGTTATAACCTTTGATCTGAAGTATTGCTCCGAAGTTATAACCAAGTAGAAAAAAATTATAAAAATGAAACATTTCTCAACATGGATTAAATCTCTGTAAAACCAATTCGAAACAAAGTTTTACTAGTCCTGCATAAAACTGTCATTTTGTGTTTAGTTCAATGCTGACACCTAGTGTTTTGAAGTAAAAATGTAAATAAGGATTTGCATGAAAATGATCGCAAAAATAAGCAGGCACTTTGATTCATTTTAAACATTCTCATTTTATTTAGTTCAAAAGCTTATACTCCTTTCAGTAACAATTCCAGTAAACAACGATATAATACAGTATATGATCTTAACGTGTAAGTTGATTTGGACAAAATAATAAATTTACATTTAACATCGGTAACGCCAGGAGAGAAAGCTGAGTAAATACATTTAATGCAAATGTTTTTATTACGTAAATGAATAAATTTTAAATTTAAACAAGGAGTAAAAAGTGCAAAGAGTATCAAACTTAATGAACAATACCCACATCATTTACATGTGCAACTTTACAGGATGACGTAAGATATGACTTGAATGCAACATGTTGTGGAATGTGATGTACAGAGTAATTAAATAGAAAAAAATATATAAACATTACTGCTTAATTATGAGGGGTGTTCTCTTGCAGCTGGAATTCATTTTCTGTATTATCAAATATAAACTTTTTAACTGGTCCTTCACTACTTAAAATCTCAGTCCATATAAGATGTACTTTGTGCGAGTTACTGAAATGATATAACCAAAATATCACAGAATATGTGATGATTTAAAACAAATCTTGATATATGGCAGAGTTGAGTTTCTTAGAGAGTAATGGAGTCAGATTTAACAGACAGCATGTAACAATCTAAGTAGTGGACCAGTTCCCATGTAATAAAAATATCACGACACTTGACAATTTAAATGGATGCATTATGGAATATACACACATCCAACCTGTATGAGGAAAGTTTGGTTTTTTAATCTAATTGCTAAGCATAAGAAAAATGGAATAACATGGATAATAATATGTCTGAATACTACAGCGGAAAAATAGCTTTAAGCAGAAAAATAGTGTATAAAAAATGCAGCACCTGATTATTACCCTGGGAGGACTGCGATAATTATGTATAAGGCACATTGTGTAAAGTACAACAAGGCATTAACGCAGCATGGTGCCAGATCCAATTTAAGGCACATATAGACATTAAATTATTAAATTACATAGTACACTGGTGTTTAAATTATAAGTAATCATTTGCAGATGAAACCCAGATAAAACATATTTTGATATTACAATCACACAACCCAAAGATTGTGGTGACAAAGCTAACTGACCAATGTTTGGAGGGCTAAATGCACCTACTTCCTAGTTTTGAATTTTCTAATCAACAAACACCAGTGCCCCTGAGACAGGGTAACAGCTTAAGGCAGTGAGAATGCATAGCAATACAAAATGACGTTCTTTGGGTTCTAAGACGAAGCCCTGCAGTACACCTCGCATTAACGTTTAAAGCTGGATAATGCTGTAGGTTGCCACGCTTTTGTGCTGGTGAAATGGTATTACTGTCATTGCCACGTAGTGTATTGTGGTGTGTAAAGGTGTCAATAGTCAACTAAGATTTGAGAGCCCATATACGACCAGACACTTGTGCTGTTTCTCTCTTGGGGTCCATTTTGTGTGTCACTATGTTGTTATGTGAGCCATGAATGTCACCTGGCTGCCGGTGAGCTTTATTTGGAAACCTAACTTTTTTTCTTCTGTTGCACCACTGCTGGCATTCTGGACATGTTTAATACCACTGTAGCCTGAAAAAAAGAGAGAAGGAAAAAAAAAAATGATCAGCAGTACACACACACACACACACACACACACACACACACAAACTGGTACACAAGTACGCATTCACCTTTAAGAACGATACGTGCGACAATCGATTGTAAAAATTCAAATGCGTACTTATTTTATGTGCATTTACGCTGCTATGACAAGAAAATACCTTGCATTTTAACCCGTATACCGCAAATGAAATGGAGTTAGCATATAAAGATTAAAATGCATTATATTTTGTTTTCATATCAGCACAAATGCACATAAAGTAAGTATGCATTTACACTGTTACCACAATCGTTTGTCTGTGTGTCTGTGAGATATATATTAGGGAGAGAGAGAGAGAGAGAGACACTATTTGGACAAAAGTATTTGGATACCTAGCCATTACACCATCAGAAGAACTTTCATGACATCCCATTCTAAATCTATAGGTGTCAATATTGAGTCGGCCCCCACTGTGCAGCTATAACAGCTGCCACTCTTCTGGGAAGGTATTTTTTTGAGTGTGTGAGAATTTTGCCCATTCATCCTGAAGACCATTTGTGAGGTCAGGCACTGATGTTGGATGTGAAGGCCTGGCTCAAAATCTCCAACCTAGTTCATCCCAAAAGGTGTTTGATGGGGGTTAGGTCAGGGATCTGTGTGGGCCAGTCAAGTTCTTTCATATCAAACTCACCCAAACAAGTCCTTATAGATCTTGCTTTGTGCACTGGGGCACTGTCATGCTAGAACAGAAAATGACCTTCCCCAAACAGTTCCCACAAACTTTGAAGCATAGAATTCTCAAAGATGTCTTGGTATGTATATCAAGTTCCTGTGGGTGTAATGGCCAGGTGGCCCAGTATGTTTGTATAGTGTACATATAAAATCCTGAAGTCACACTAATGTATTGCATTCATAGTAATTTGGGAAGGAATGCATGTATTCATTCATTCAGAAATGCTGCATCAAGTACCTTTATAACTTGAACTGAGACCTTTCCAATTTCATGGGACTGCATGGCCTCAATATTTGTAAAAGACTTAAATTCTCACTCCATCATGAATGCAATTATGTATTTTATTTGAAAGCCTGATCTGAGTCTTCACACAGGTTTGAACAGCAGCCCTACAGGTTATCCCAAAAACCTCTGTGGATAAGACTGGCCACCCCTGTTTTAATGTGATGTGACCTTTGGCAGGGAACTTACCTGTTCCAGTAGTACCCCAGCAGCTTGGTCTATTGCACTACCAAGCCCGCGGTATTTTCCAGAATAACGGATGAAGGCCCAGGTGAGCATGGCAATCATGGCCAGGCCCAGGACAAGGTCGCACAGAGATGCCATACTGGCCAATCCAATGAACAGCAGCAGGCCCGACAGAATGTACAGGAAGCACACAAGGACAAACAGCACTGCAGGTGTTCGGAATGCACTGAAGACGTTCTTGGACTTTTAGCAGGAAAAAAAAAGAAGCTATATCAGTGATACAATGTTAATCATTCATCAGTTATATTCCACATATTGACTTTAAGAATTGGATTATCCTAGGTATATAAAAAGCCATCCAACTCCTTTTCTAGTACAGTGTCATGGGAGTACATTAAAAATAAAAAGCTTTTTCCTATGTATCCACAGTGCTAATACTGACTAGACCAGCGTTTCCCAATCCAGCCCTTGGGGACCAGCAGACTGTCCACTGTTTTGCTTGGGAGCTGGGAAGGAACAAAAACGTGGACCATATGTGGGTCCCCAAGGACTGGGTTGGGAAACACTGCACTAGATGGTGACACTGCTTCACAGTTGAATCTGCAGCTCACCTCATTGTGTTTGCTGAAGGACTGCCACATCTCCTCCAGCTCCGTCTCCAAATGGGTGTAGTACCGCTCACAGAACTCCTGACCCCCCATTTTTTTGGTGGACGTGAAGAGATCCAGTGACTCCTGGAGGCAGAACTGATGCTTTTCCTCTAAGGAGTCCGGTGAGACGTAAGGCAAGTCTCCACCGCAGACCTAGTAAGGACAGAAAGTGGGACGGGAGTCAAAGACAGTCATACAACAACATTTTAAACAGATAAACAATAGATTTAATTCTTAGTTAATGCAGGAAAGTCTTAGAGGCTGCATTCACATTGGGGATTTGACAAGATGTATTAATACACAACCATGTCATAAACACAGCCTTTTTATTGGTGTCTTTACATCGCAGCTATATTTAACGGTTCACAGCACACCCAGAACAACACCTGCAACTTCTGTCTGTCACAATGTGTTATATTTATGGAACTGACTGCTGGTTAGATCCTCAGGTATAGATTTGAGCTGTACCCAAAAGGTTCACCAAAACTGGCTTGTACCTCGCTTCACTATGATTGACCAACAACAAAATTAGAATGATAACGTTCTCAATGTCATTCAGATTCAAGAGAATGAAGTACTATCACTGAAATGGTAAAGGTCTCATTTCCTCAGACATACACTCCTAACCCTCATATTGTCCTCATGAATGCACTAACCTTCTCCATGTTCTTGTAATATTGATCTTTGGCTGCTGCCACGGCTGCAAGGTTGTTAGCCTCCGCTGTTGCCTGAAAGAGAAGGACAGCTTCACCACTGTTTTTAAAATGAGGCCTGGAATAAAACAGCACAAAATCAGCTCGCTGCATATCACTGACAAAGTATCACCCAGTCTGATACCCTAAACAGACATGCAAACAGGAATTCTCACACAAACATTAATTTCATTCAGTTTTCAGTCAAACATCCTTAAATCTTACTTTTGTTGCAAAACAAGCTATTAATTACATTTATGAATAAGAGTACTCCCAGTATTAAATTGAATGCACAGATCACGTACAAACCTGTGACTGATAAATATCTAAAAGTCGGGTGGATGGATCAACTACCGTTTTCATTTTTTAAAAAATCTACATGCTGATAGAGACAGCAGTGATTCTAGAATTTGAATTATCCAGGGAATCTCACATGCAGTCAGAAAAAGGGAAGAGATGCTCTTATCCAATCTGCCTTTGTCCACAGAGCAGAAAACTAATATTTTGCCAGAAGCTACTTCTCTGTGCAATCAGTGTAAAGGTGAAATCAGCACTGAATAGTCCCTGCAACAGAGACGTGCCAAAACTAGCAGAAGCAGCAGCAATTAGACTAAGTACCAGCAGCATGGATTTTGGATGGGGAAGGTCCTCGCCTTGGTAGATCTTTATGTATGCCTAAAGACAGAAAAATAAAAACAGCTGTCACCTACTACAGCAGGAAACAGTGACAGTACATCTCCAGCACGCTGTGGCAGCTACAGCTGCATGAGAGAGAGTAACAGGCGTCCTCGCCGCCTCACCTTAAAATACTCGAGCAGACCTCTGCATGTGACCTTGTTGCCATTGATCTCCTTTTCAGCCAGGCTGGCTGGCTTCAGCAGTGTAGGAACTAGGGTACGGAGCTCGTCCTTAAACTCCTGGGCCACGTCTGAAAGCAATTAAACAGCCCACTGCATTTGCATTTCAAATTTAACGTGTAAAACTGGTTTAACACCATTTCATTTCACTGCCTGCGTATTTTTAAATGACAGTGAAGTTTGAATTGTTTTGACCTGAAGTGTGCGAGGATGTCACTACTGATGACAGACAGGAATGTACAGGACAGACGTCACCATGAGCCGTGTGGAAGTGATGGGAAGGCAGCCGCAGTACCTCTTAGCTGCCCCCGGAACGAGGGGCTGGTGGCCACCTTCAGCCCTGGGTGCGGCAGCAGGAAACAGGAAATGGAGTTGAAGCAGGAGTGGATATGCTCTCTCACTGACTGCAGCTCCTCATGCTGGGACTCTTTTACCTACATGATGGCACAAACACACACATTAGCGACCCTCCTACTGATACACACACACTCTATTTAAGCGCTTCTGCTGACTCTGTAGTCATACTGACAGTGACTGACTGCTAGACATGCAGGGTGACACTGAGCAATCAGAGGGGATGATGCAACTTTAGCTAACAAATGTCTGGCTGTTTAGAAACAGATATTTGAAAATATGATCTTCAGTAAATAAATAAATAAATAAATCTAGCCTGGCTGAGGTCCCTGGTGATTATGGTAATGAAATAAAGACTTGCCTTATATTTCTGAAGGGTTATCAAATTTCAAAATTCACACTAACATAATTCATGTGCCATTTCAGTTCCATCAATATTTTCTCTGCACCAGGATTGTCTGACTTTGATTATCCTACATAAAGTATCAGTTAAATAATAAATCCTGTCTCCAGTGTAATTTTAAAATACTCTGATGTTAAATGATTTGCCCGTGGCTTTATTGAGCTCCAACAACCAAGCTGCTCACTGTGAACTTTACCAGAACCACAGGGGTGACCAAAGGCATATCATGTTTACAGGTCACTCACGGTGTACAGTATGTGCAAGATTACAAATTCATACAAAACCCGAGATTCACCCTATTTTCCAACACAAACATGCTCTTTGAATGACAAAAGATAAGTATTAAAATCTACACGGTGTCACTTACGTACCATCAAAGGACTACAAAACATCCCACATGCGGCAGACTATGCTAATATCTAAAGGAAATACCAGTACTACTAATAAATAAAATTGCATAGAACCCACCAGCCCTATGATGCCATATATAACTGTACTGGACTCCAAACATCTACCTGCAAGCGTTTGTCCAAGAAGTCACTGCCCCCCTTCAGTCCGTAGGGATACTCGTAGGGGAAACTCCAATCTCTGATGAGGAACATTAGGGACTGGGTTTGGGGGGTGGGGGTGAGATACAAGAAAAGTGAAATAATTTAATTATTACACGTATTCACGGCACGTAAACAAACTGGCACCAAAATGTTAGCCCTAGGAAGCTCAATGCCGTGCGCCGTCATGACGGAGCGTGACAGTGACGCCGCTGAGACTCAGACTGCAGCCCCCACAGCCCCCACAGCCCCCAGCCTGCACTGCCACTTTGCATCTTTGGGCAGATGTTGTGGTTTGTCCACTTTGTTAACAGATAGCGTCGGGGAATTAGCACTGCTGCTAGTTTACACTGATAGGCTATTACACAGCATAAACTCTAGTCCAGGTGTCTCCAACTCCGGTCTTGGAGAGCTACTATCCAGTCGGTTTTCAATTCTACTTGGCTTCTGATGAGCCACACCTACTCCTGATATTTACCTGAGAACAGGTGTGGCTCATCAGAAGCCAGGTAGGATTGAAAACCGACTGGATAGTAGCTCTCCAGGACTGGAGTTGGAGACCCCTGCTCTAGTCAATTCATAATAAAAAGCTTAATAAGGTCATCGGGTCACAAGAGGCTTTTGGGGGGAAAAAAAAAAACTATAAGTATAAGTAAACTTTTAAAAACAGTATTACTTTAGTTGCACCGCTGAGCTACTAAACATCTGAAATGAGTGACTAAAAATGCAGTGGTAACATCTGGTTAATGTCTTTGTACCTGAAAAGGCTTCAGGAAGATCTCATCCATGGCAAGACGACCATACTCTGTGAACAACTGAAATGAGGTGCAGAGAGGGAGGATTACTGGGCGTTGCTGGGAACAGGCATCATTTCGCGCTGGAATGCGCACATGGTATGTATGTAGCGTGTGTAGCGTGTGTAGCAGATGAGTAACCTGAAGCTGCTGTAGGTCATCCTCCTGGATATTCTGAGAGAGGTTGTAGATCTACAGAAACAAAACATGTCGCTAAGTTCCAGACACGTTGGAAGTTCAGGGTTTGCCTGCTACAAAATCAGGGATGCAGAAGTAAAATGGCACCATGACTACAGACACACACATGCACATAAACATGTACACAGGTAGAATAACAAAGAAACCAGACTGGGGGGGAACCCTGACACTGAAGGAGAAAAGCAGGCTGGCAAGGTGAAGATGCAAAACATCAGGCAAGACTAAGAACCGTCCACATGCACAGACAGACACACAAAAAAAAACAAAAAACAGGACGAACAGCATGTCAAAGCCAAAAACATGGCTGATCAGACAGGCCACACCTGTATGGAGCTAGTCATGGTGCTGAGGGCGAAGATGGTGGCACAGTCCTTCACAGTAGACTGGGCGTCAAAAGCCCCCTGAGTGTCCATCAGCACCACTGCCACCTGCGAGGGGCACAGTGCAGACGTCACACAGCTGCCTGTCCAGGACGGGCTAATATGTGTAAAGTAACAGGCTCTTCCACCAGAGGAATTTCCAGAGGGTGACTTGGTGCCCAAAGCAGTACAGGCATACAGAAAACATGAGCACACTCCCTGAAGGAGTCTGTGGCAATTATGTGCTAAAAGGCGTAATGCAAAACCTGTGCGACTGCACATGAAATTACATAGCAGCAGAAGGATCATGGTGCATGATTCATTTATAGAGAAAAAGACATTTTCAATTTGTAATCAAATTCATCCATTCATTCAAATTTAGGGTTTCAGAAATGCATTTTCCAGCTTAAAATGTGGGGTGTCTTTACAGTAGTATCTATATGACATCTTGTCACTGCTCCTATATTTGGTGATAATTTCTATTTCCCCCTTTTACCGCTTAAAACATGGCACTCTTTACATTGCCAGCAGTGACACAGAGTCATACACTTCTCCTTCAAAGGTCGCTTCGGGCTGTACCTCAGAGCCGTCCTGCTTTTCCACCAGAAAGACCTCACTCCACAGCTGGATTCCGGTGGTTTCTGGTTCTGAGCCCCCCCTCCAAGAGAAGCCTGTCAGGGGCTCATCCTCTGATCCCAACCAGTTGTCCTCAGACTAAACATGTGGAGAGAAAAAGGCGGGAGTCACAGTAGGCAGCTGGGGTTACTAGATTAGGCATTACTGTGCTGTGTGGCCAGCTGGGACACACTGCTCTAAACCAACAGCCTCTCCCCGTGACAGAGAGCAAACTCGCTCCGCTGCATCACGAGATTTGTGCCTAAATCTCGGACGGCAAAGATGAAATGGCAGTACAGCCACAGAGATTCTCACATGACGCATGAACACTAACCTTTCTGTACATGTATCGAAGCATGAAATCCAGAATGAAGCTTTTGCCCTTGCGGAAGGCGCCGGCAACTGACAGCACCACGACATGCTTGTCTCGGACGTGTGGGGACAAAAGAACCCGTTCCAGGGTCTCTGTGTCCAGCGAGAACGAGTGATCCTCCTTGCTAACAGTCACAATCTGGACTGCACTAGGCTCGCTACTCCCCCTCATTGGTGAGACACTGGTACTTCCCGTGCGAGACAAACAGAAAACACTAATTTCAATGACAGTAAAAATAAGAATGGAAAATTAACAGCATTATTCAGAAAGTACTTTACTACATACAACAAACATCCCGGCAACATTAAATCATAATAAACCACACAGTAAAGACTGCTCGAAATGCGACAAACCATAATATAAACATACAAATTTACTTATAGATCGCTGCCAAACTACCTTGGTCACCGGTCATTAAGATTAGCACAACTACATCATGTCTGGCATTGTTAGAATACTACTTAAGATTTTTATTATCAAACACTTGATATCTTTAGAACATGGAATGCATTTGATGTAACACTCATGTCTAGCCATTGCTTAATAAGATCTAGCACAGTAAACAGCCTCTCTAAGAGGTTGGGAGCGCATCCGTCCTGGGTAGCTCCTGCATGGCTCTGCTGGCGTATGATGAAGCTCCCTTGCCGATCAGACAATACTCCTCTGCCGCGAACGTTTATGAATACAGCTCTTTGTTACACCCCGGCTCGTCGCTTTTATCCGTGGGACAGAACACACAAGCAAATTGCTGGAAATGCTGCGATGAAAAAAATCATCACAAACTGATGTCACTGCTAAAAAGCAAAGCCGCAGATTGCGACTGATGTAAAAGTCGCCGTGAAGTACGCGATCTATGACATTTGTCACGACAAACGTTCCGTAACGTGCTTAAGTTCGGGAGTTGTGCTGGCTTCTGTTACACCTTAGGCCCGTGAAGACAATTTGAGTATTACCTGTTAAAATGCATAAACGGAATAACGCCATGACACTTGCAATTGTCCACTGGTGGTAATAAAATGTTTCGCGTTACAAAATTACATTAGTATATGGGATGCAACAACCACGGATTATATATCAACAAATATACTCTCTATACGCAGCATGCAGCCACAATAACAGAGCTCAACAAATCTTATACAATACTCTACAGCTGATGCGACAAATATACCGCGATAAACGCAAGGTAATTTAAGAAATTTTAAGTCCGATGACAACATTACAAAATGGCTCCAGATCTACAATATTAAAAATGAATTACTGCCGACTATAGTCAGGTCTCGAAATGTTGATAAACGCAGCATCCATCAAGGTACTACAAAACAAACGCTGTAGCCCAGAAAAATCTAAATTACATGTTAGAACTACGCAATCAGTACATTTTTCTCAAATTATCTATACCTTAGGTATCCGGTTAATTGAAGCGGAGGCAAGCACTTTTCTTTTAATGACTGTAAAAATATCCAAAACTTACAGCTACCAGCGACGTATATCTTGACATTCCCTTCCCCACTGAATAGCCATATAGGGATTGTAGTTCTGAGATTTAAAAGTATCATATAACTCAAACAATGTGCGGCAGCGGTTAAACACCATCTCCCAGGGTGCACCCCGATAAGCGAACAGCGCCTCATGAATCATTACCAATGCGGAAGGGTGGAGTGCAACACGTTCTTTTTCCGTTATCGTAGTCAATTGACGGCGGTATGAGTAGCCGCGACGAAGTAGGGGTTCGCCCCGGCGTACACAAGATGCAGCCGCCCCTGACTGGAAGTGAAATTGGAAGTTTATCGTTGCTTGTGCTTAATTTGAAGCCATTGTTAATTTTTGTTTTGGCGCAAATTGCATTTGATTCACATTTAAAGCATATAAACGTAGATGTACTTTTAATACCATCTATCCAGGGCTGTATCATGATTTTTTAAATTCCGAGGTCAAACCCTTTATAGATGTTTCCCATGATGGATCATGGCTGTTGGAGTTGCAGAAAAAATAGAGGACTTGACCTTGGTGTCCTCAGTGGTAGATCTGGGTATGCAACCGTCCTTCTTCTGCTGTTCATCCGGGTCACGGGACAGCAGCCTGATCAGAAATCCCCAAACCTCAGGGGGATAAGATAATTCTGCACATGCATTCACATGTATGTAACAGTTTTTACCTTGTAAATGGTCTGTAGGGTTTGCAAACTGCCCCATCACTATTGATGTAGCTAATTTTAGGTTTATAATGGAATAATTCAGATTTGCCATAAGATTTCTTGTGTCAACGTGAGAGTCCGAAAGCGTGTCACGCCAGATGTGTGACATTTGGCAACCCTGGAACCTCCATCTCCCCAGCCACCTTGTCCAGCTCCTCCATGGGGACACCAAACCATTGGGTAGATGTTTTCAGTAATAAATGTATCAGTTATTTATTTCCATTCATGTATTATAACTGAAAAAGGTTCTGCAAGAAATACAGATCAACACCCCACATTAATGTAATAAAAGCCAGTAAATTCCATTATTATGCATAGTAACATCGATTTTCTGTACCTGCTTGTCCTAGTCAGGGTTGCAGGAAGTCCAGAGCCTATTCAGGAGGCTACTGGTGCCAGACAGGAAACCCAGGACGGGGCACCATTCCATCACCAAGCATAAACACCATTCACACCTATGGGCAATTTGGTAACTAATTAACCTCACCATGTTTTTGGAT
>JAODJU010000002.1:24400016-24410693 GCA_026776725.1 Gnathonemus echidnorhynchus | reverse complement strand
GGGGGGGGGGGAACTAGAGTAAACCCCATGATAACCAGAGGAAACATTCAAATTCCACACACATAGAACCATGGCAGAAACTTGAACCCTGGTCCCAGAGGTGAGATACCAGTGCTAACCACTGCACCACCACACATATAGTAACAGAAAAAATGAAATGGATGCACACTGGGCTCTAAGAATCTCAATAATTCTTTATTGTTGACAGAAAAGAAACATTTAAAATGAAAACCTTTATTTCATTCAGTTGACCATGCAAAATTGTTTATAGCTGGAAGATTTACAATAGTTAGTGAAACTAAAATATAAAATTTTCTACGAATGAACTAAAAAGTATTTAGCAGTTGTATGTGTATCATAACTTAAAACTAAACATTAAAACTTTATCTGGGCCCTGAATCTCTCAGTGCTGGCAGTTAATTTTAACACATTGAATAATCATATTTTTATTGCGGAAAATCTCACACGGCAGTCTTGATTATTAATAAAATTTGAGTATATCAGCCACCCAGATTTGTCTTGGATAAAGTTGTCCTTTAATTTTCAGATGTCCCACATCATCAGAGTCAAACAAGATCTTTTGCTGAGTTGCATCAAATTCTGCATGCTGGTGTGTATCAGAGAGCAGCTTTAGGTGATAAGTATTAAATATATCACTATGTGTCAACATGTCAATAGGACTAAGTGAGGCAGTGCAAGGCTCAGTGTATGACACGTGCCAGGTGAGACAGATGTGCCTCTTTCTGTTCAAGTTTCAGCCAGAGGATGTTAATGTCCACCTCCTGCCAAGTCAAGCAGAGACCCAGCGGCCTCCTGGGCTTCAGCATCCAGCTGCAGAATCTCTACCGTCTCCAGGTCTAATTCAGTCTCCCCTGGAAGCACTAGGTACTGGTACTGATGATACTGGTAGTAGTGAAACTCAATGTAGCCACTATCTGTTAACGGGTCTTTCTCTCCATCCTCATTCACTTCCTGGAGTTCTATGGTCTCCATAGAAACCAGCTCTTCTTGGTCAGCAGCCAAATGGACAACCGTATCAGAGGGCAGGGCAGGTGGGGAGGGTGAAGAGAGCAGAAGTGTTTGGGACAGTGAATCTGTGTGAAAGAGAGCAAAACTGATCAGAAATGAACAAGCAAACACACTTATGATCACAAAATATGCAAAAACAAATTAACGCATTAACAGTCCACCTGCATAAAAATGTATGTCCTATTTACACAGCAAATATACGATTATGTGCATTCGACTCTACAGTAACAGTGAAAGTCGGTCCTTGGCATTAAGTGAACAACAATGAACCCACTAAAGACACAGTGGTATGCCATCTGGCTGTGGTGGCTCAAGGTTGCCAAGGAAACAGCTGGCGGTTGCTAGGGAAATGGCATACAAACGCAGAAGATATGCAACATGCAGCGGGATCGAGCGAGCATGGGAGAGAATGAAATTAGAGGTAGGGTGAGTTGTTGGACTGTAGTGAAGAAGGCACTGTGCAAAATATGCATGCCTCACGTTTTAACCATGAAAAATGAACTTCAATCATTTTTACATTTTAATTAATTAAATCTAATTTGATTAAAAATATGTAGAAGGTTTTTTTGCTTTGCCTGTGTATATGTTAAGCATTTAGTACAGAAATTAATTACAAGCAAGAGATACTGACCTGAGATCTGTATAGCATCACTTAACACTGGTGCCCCATAATCTACTTCCTCAAGCCTGGTTTCAGGACAAAAAAAATAAAGAACATTTTTAAAAGCTGTTACATTGCTGCAAATAAGTATCATTAAATACAGATTTGTGCTGTGAAATCAGTTAGGCTGTTTCTGATTTTGTGTCAAACTTTGGAAGGGTCATCAAACACACAATGAAGTTTAAGGCGTCCTACACAGCTTTCCATGTCAGAATGCTGTAACTCAGTGAAAGTGTGTGTCACACCAGTGTGAATATTCTGAGAAAATCTACCTGACGATCATTCTCAGTTCCCAGAAGAATGTCAGACAAACCTATTGTTGAGTCTTTAAAAATGCATGACGACATGCATATCTTGTGTCTGGATTTAACAGGCTGCTCTTTGGAGTGATGTAACAGCAACACTGGCAGTGGTTAATATAAAGAGGAGTGTGGGAGAAAGTAGCTATAAAACTAATCAAATTACTTTCAACTTTTTCAGATTCCACGCTTCTTCAGAGACATTTTGGTCAAGGATGGATGATTTCTTGACCATCTTTTCCTTGTTTAACTCCGAATGTGGGATTTCCCCTTTTCTTGTTAAAATGACTCTAGATCCTTTCTAAAGGAAACTGTCCATATCAAACGAAAGGTGCACATTGATATTCCTCCTTTTTAATTCACTCTATGGGATACATGCTTTATCTTGACTAACCACAACCTATTGGGAATCTGGTTGGACCTGTCAAGAGTCCTGTCCTCACATAAATATCTTCATCACAGATGGGACTGAAATCCCCTCTTTAAGATCCAACATCTTTAATAGCTAATACTATCAATATAGGAAATACTGCCATAAAAAGGTTGCTATAATGACTGTCATCTATACAGTAAACACCAAGAACACATGCTACTAGTTGAACTCTGCATAAAAGGAGGCTGCAGCTATTGCTGTGTTCTTCTTGTGGGCTTAAGCACTCGTGTGTATGCATTATGTGACCACAGGAATATTACATAATCCAGAGGTTTTCCACTGGCTTGGTCGCAGGACCCACATTTTTCTTGGTCATTAATTTACGACACAAAAGAAAGCCATTTACTCTCTGCCACCCACTTTTTTAAAGTCAGCCAGTTGAGGAACACTGACATAAGCCGTAACAGCCGTGCAGTTAAAACACACATCGGAGCAAGGTTGTGTATAATTTGCGAGACTTGTTCATTTCGACTGTAGATGTAACATAAGTAACCGGTATCTGCGTGCAAGTAGACTCACAGAAGAGGGCTGCAGTTCAGGTCGCTACTGGCGTTATGGTAGTGCTGACTTTTCCTAAGCACCTCTAAAAGGGCAGGTCTGTACTCCGGAGACACAATCCACAAGGATCCTTTGCCCACTGTCTGGAAAACACCCACTCATTGTTATTGAAATGCACTACAATGGCACACTGCATGCATGTGTTTTTGAATATATGTATAAAAATATTAATATAGAAATATATGAATATGTTTCCATGTAGCAAAAGGAACCAAAATAGAAAGACAACACTCATTATTACTAGTTATTATTAGTTGAATTCAATGTAACATCATTTTCATGATAGTATTGGAATATATTCAGTTAATGTGCTACTTGGTCTGGTGAGAGAGTTTTTTTTTTTTTTTTTACCTGGCCTTTCTCTCTGCGAATCCGGTGAAAACATTTACTCAGTGACAGATTGTGTCGCACCGAGTTTCTCCAGCCACCAGGGGCTGCCCTGTAGTAGGGGAAGTTGTTCACAATCCAGTCATAGATGCCCTTCACTGGTAGCCTCTTTTCTGGGGAGTCCTCAATGGCCATGAAAATCAAACTGCTGAAGGAGTAAGGGGGCTTGGAAGAGCAAAGGGGCAGATGAGGGGTTGGTATGGAGTCTTGGAGTGTTAGCTGGGGCAGTGGAATGGTTTTGGGTAGGGGCTGCAGGGGGAGTAAGTCGCCCCTTTGGTGCAGCCAGCTGAGGCAGGTCAGGTCATCCTCTGCAGCGGAGGTAGGCAGGCTTGGGCAGTGCGCGACAGGTCCTTGGGAAAGTGGGGGAGGAGACAGGCGATGACAAGAAGCAGAGAGCAACTGGGATTCAGAGTTCAGGACTGAGGGAGAATAAGATGTAGGTGATAGAGGGAGTGAGTTAGAGGGTGTCAAAGGAGAAAGGGGCAATGAGGCAGGAAGAGGAGAGGACGATGGCAGGGACAGTGGCTGGGACTGGAGGGAGGGGGACACAGGGAGAGCCTGACAAGGAGTGAGAGTGGCGTGAAGAGAATGAGATGGTGGCAGTGGTTGAGAGTTGGTGTCCATCTCTCTCCCAGCTCCAGATTCCTGATACACTCATCCAACTATTGACCTGTTCAGAAGTCAACAAAGTGATTATTCATCTTATTTACAAAACAAATTATTAGATGCTCTTAACACGACAACAATTATATACAAATATCGTTAAAGAAAGCCGTCATACATAATGAGAAAAGAATATGTTTGGGGAAAAAAACGACAAAGTATAAAAGTTAGCCAGTCTGGTCAGAGTCCGTGTCTGTCATTCGCAGTCCACTTTTCCTGTTAATGATTTAGCAACCTAGCTAACCAACAGGTGCACATATTTTATGCTGCAAGATGCATATATATATTTATACACCGTGTAAACGCACGTAGGTAAAAATGAGCGCTTATTGCACCGTTTAAAAAACAAAAGGGACGTTGGCGCATCTTATGAAAATGGCGCTAGAATATACAGTTACACTTTGCACAATTAATGAAACAGGCTTTGTCCATTGCCCTCTATCTCGGTTTCGAGTAAAAGAAAGGTAGTAAAGAAACAATTAAAGCATACGGTGCTTACCTTGATTACAGAAAAACCTTAAGACAGATATGTAAGTGTACAAGTGTTAAAACAAAAAATGTCTATTTTTGTAATTAATATAAAACGCGTTTTAGCCGAATTCTCTCGTCTGTCCGCGTTCCAACCTTCCTCACGTTTCCTTAGAAACCAAAAGGACGCTTAGAAACCTGCGCGCGTCCAGCGCGGCCACGATTAAAGGGGAACTACCTCGAGATTCTCCGCTACTGGGTTTACAGCATGGATGCACAGTACACACCCAGAACAATGATTTAAGATAACTTACAAATAAATCCAAGCACTTGGAGTTGGAGACGAGTGTAGGATGACCATATTTTGCTTTGCAAAAAAAGACTGCACTGGGGGCAGGACGCAAAGATGCACACAGAAAGCATTCTGACTGTAGAAACAAACGTCAACATGAAACAAAGCGAAATCCCGGACATGTCAGGAATTTTAGGTCCCAAAAGAAATGGAAGGATCCGGGGAAAATGGGACACAAGGTCATAGTAATTAATGTTCACATATCATACAGCTATCGTATTTAAGGATAGAAAACCGATTCAACTAAAGAAACGAAGACAATTTTCAAAACTTCAGTTTATTTTTTCAAAAGACAATTATATAGTATCGTTATTCATGCTAAGGTAACAGCACAGAGAAATGTAAAATACTAAGTGAAAGGAAAAAACTGAACACAAAAAACATCATACCATTTAATCTCGCCGTTGTTTATTTAGATCAGCAGCAATGTATTTTTATTTGGGGAACTCAAATTCATGTGACGTTTCAACGTCAGCAGAATCATCCCTTTTAGCCCATATTTCGTGTCAAATACAGTTCACAGTACTGCTGAAAGCTTTTTGGGCAAAGTTTTGTATTTTATTTCCAATATATTCATTGTTCTACCAATCTGTCTCTGCACTAGCTGACGTTGAAGCCTAACGAGCTCCCCCTCGTGGTTACAGCTGAAAACGGGAAGTTACGTCCGTTCTTTTATTAAGCGCGTGGCAACACGAAAAGGGCGGGGAGGGAGAATGCGTCATAATCCCGTACTTCTTGTTTGTGGAAAAGACCATATTAAACCGAAATAAAAACTAAAACTTTAATCCATTACACAATGACCAGTTACAATCTCATCTCTAATAGCAGGTCTTCTTTTTGGATGGAAATGCCATCAAGCAAAATGCATTTCCTTGAAGGTGGAATTAGTCAATGTGTGGATTAAGGTTTTAAAATTTGAGTCTGTCCTCCATTAAACCATAGGAGTCGCTCTCTTTTAGGTCACCTGACCAGATGGGCAGTGAGCCAGTAAATGATGATTGGCTGAAAGGCAGCAGTGGCTACAGTAATGTAAAGACGTAAGCGGGGCTTGGCACTGGCTCCAGTACCCACGGAGTCAGGAGGGAAGGAGGAAAGAATCTTCATCCGGAGGGAGCGGACCTGAGAGACAGAGTTTTAATGTCAGTGAGTTGTGACAATCTTAATGCAACGGAGACTGCATCACATAACAAAACCTAGACCGATCAGGAAAATTTGGTTCATGAAAAGCACAAAACTGACACAATGCAGTCATTTTTAACTTGCTTAAAATATAAAGTGAAAACAACAAACTTTTAATTCCAAATCGTAAAATCCATCTATAATATTTGGTGTTCATGATATTACATCGCGATCTAATTTCGATTATAGGCGCATGCGCAATAATCACCAGGGCTTTAGATGACGGGCATAAACAATTTAAAAACATTTGTCCAAACATTTTCGGTACTGTACGGATGTTTACTTAAGCCCACAATTTGGTAATCAGATTAGTAGTATATCAAAAATATTGTTAGCCGTATTGAGACACCCAAACATTACTAATTTGTTTAAATTCAGCATATCCTTCTGTTTGTTTAATTAGCAGAGCTTGTCACATACTGCTATTTTGGTATATCGCGGAAGCAATAAGCACTTCAGTTGTTAGAGAAGAGAAGAATGGTTCAACACCCACATATTTTGAAAGAGGAGATATTGTTTTTAAACAAGGTGAAAAAGTCACCGGTGGTGTGGCGGAACACGCCTGTATAGTACCGAAAAACCGGCGTCTGAGAAATGTTTACATCCATCATGTACAGCCCTGTTGATTATTGCGCACACACCATATAACCACGACGTGATATCAAGCAGAAGAAATTATAATTAATATTCTTTACAATTTACTTCCAACAAAAGGGGAATATTTTTGAACTTTCACTGTACCAATGGAAATGGAAAATTGCTTTGAAATATTATTTAGTAGATAGTTATTCAGAATAATGTAAAAAAGTTGTAAAAAAGAGGTAACTGAGTATACAAAGATGGATGTTATTGCTGAACAGCAGATTAAAAAAAAAAAAAAAAAAAAAAAAAATCGATGCTTTAAAAAACTTACGATGAAAAACATGAGGGCACAGGAGGACCAAGCCAGAGCAATAAAATAGCCGTCGCTGCCAAAGAGCAACCCACAGAGAACTGTGAAGATCATCCTAGGAGAGACAGAAACACAGCTATAGTGAAACACAGCTATAGTGAAACACAGCAGGCCAAAACAGTATGTATTACAACGATTAAGACAACAGTCTGCACTTGAACACAGAAACTAAAAATCACATTTTATTAATCAACCAATGTTCACTTCTAATATTTTAGAATTCTGGCTGTCAGAAAACTCCCAGTATGGCAGAAGGACAGGTGTCAGGCAAGCAGAATGTGTAGCTGCCTACCACAGTATACATGGCTCCCTGCAGATTTATTACCAGAGGACATAAGTCACATATCAACCAGATGGTGGTCTGAACTTCCTCAAGGAGAGGAAACACCTTAATTACTGATTAGTGAAACCAACATGAGGATGATCTACTCCAATAACTCCTTCCTGGTCTAACAGTCAGCTGCCCAATCCAACCCCAGATTAAAATTATTGAGTGGGGGGGGGAAAAAAAAATTCAGAAAGTTCCAAAAACTAAAACTTGACCTTGCCAAGCACCAAGTGCTAATTGTAAGTGTGATTTAGGTATTTGGGTAGGCTATTAATTTCATTAATAGTATTAGATGCGGGGGCGGTGAAGAAGTAATGGGGCTTCTTTCATTTCTTCCAGCTGCCAGTGTTCCGGTTTCCCGTATTGGCAGGGCTGAATGACAAAGATGCTCTCTTTTCTCGTTTACCCACAATGCTTTTCAGTGCCCGCAAAGAATGCTGGTTAAAATTTGATATGATTCGAAATCTTTAGAGTGAAGGTAGAAAAGTCAATTTTATTTTACACTATCAAGTAATTTGTTTGGCTGCTGTATTTTACCTTATTTGCACTGTATTAGGTATTACAAGTAATCTAGAGACAATTTAAAGTATACTGAAGGATGTGAGTAACATATGCGAATACTTCGCCATTTTATGTAAGGGCACCGGGGGGGGGGGGTGGGTGGGATCCGGAAAACAACACCCCCACCACCCAAAGAAATGGAGGGCCAACTGTAAATAGCAACATATGATGAAAGTCATACATGAATCAAAGAGTCTCACCCCACATATTTGTATCCGCTGTAGGCAATAAGATCAAAGGTTGACAGGTCTGAGTGAACGGTGAGTAGATAGAGCCCCAGCAACATGAGCAGAACCTCGATGATGACCCAGACCAGAGCAGTGCTGGCACAAAGGCCGAGGACTTCAGGGCTAAACCTGAAAATTAAAGAGTGACAGATAAATTTATAATTCATCTGACTGTACGGTTCAAAACATATTGTTGCGGGGGGAGCCTTAAATAAAACCATAAGTAGGGCTAACCTTTTCTGAATACCCAGCGCCATACCTGCCAGCAAGATGTATGTGATGAAGGCCATAGCTGTGGAGCAAATGAGGTGACGATGGTCAGTATGCTTTTTAAGGGGTAATTACACAAGCTGCATTAAAAATTTAGGTCAACTACTCACTAGGTATGTAGAGATCAGGAGCATTGACGTCATGTCTGGGAGTAAAGGGAGTGTCTCTGTGGTAACGCACCTCCCAGTCCTAATAACATAAACAATAATAAAAATTAATTTAAAAAAAACATTTGTTTTTGGCATATTTAGTGGTTCACATGTTGTGAAATGCAAACTGGCTAACACCGAAGAAGTTAATAGATATTATGTTATGTATATTAATCACGTGGGTATTCTGGGTGGAATGTATAAGAAGGAACAGGCACAGACAGGAAATGAGGATCTACATTCCAATGACAGGATATATGAGCAACACTGAGGTACTTCTGTCTTTGTTAAACTACAAAATTAGGTTCTTGTAAGTTATGACGAAGATGTGCATCTTTAAGCAAGGCATCATGCAATTCAGCAGTCTGCAGATTTTTTACTGTAAAAGTGGAAGATATCAAATTGCCAAATTGAAATGTGTAAGACCGTTAGAATGTGATATAAGCCAAAATGGGCAACTGTTTTAGCGACGAGTGACCAGCAAGACAGCCGGCTTACCTGATGTGTGTATGGAAACATGAGAAGGAGCAGTTTTTTCATAACGTATTTTGTGTCAACGGCGAAGAAGTACTTTAGCTTGTTCACTGACATAAACCGGCTGATCTAGAGGTTAAACAGAAAAAGCAGAGCATTTCACTTCAGGACAAGAGCCACGGCAACATTCTTCAAACTCCATTTCCCCTCTCACCTACCAAACAGACACCTCTAATTCACTGCAATCTACCCCCGCCCCCCCCAAAAAAAAAAAAACCCCTCACCTCCTTGTTGACCATATCCTTCCCCTGTGTGGCCAGTGACGAGCCATACATGACAGCAGCATTGGCCATTGGGTCAGTAAACAGTTCATTCATCCCACTGTTTCCCACTCCGCCACCAACTGCACTCATGTTGTATCCCGAGCTGTAGTACCCCTGATGTCCCATAGGTGGACCTGAGGAGCTGGTGTCCTCGAACAGCAAGGGATCGCCAGAAGGGGGCGCCGCTCGAGCCCGAGGCTTTGCTGCTTGGGAACAGAGGGATGAAGTAATGCTAAAAATGTATAAACTGATGAGGAATGTTTTATTAATATTAATAATGACACTGCTACACAAAGTTAAATCGCTTTCTGAGGAAAACCATATTCCTCATTTTCCCCAAGCTCAGAGAGAAGAGTGTGAAATGAGCCACTCACCACAGCAAAATAAGCACTGTTCTTGAGGGACAAACAGTTAAACTTAGCCATACTATTCAGTCCTTGTTCATATGTCTCCTACATCATGGCATCCCAACTTATTTTAACCAATAACCTTTCCGAAATATGCTGAAACACAGACGTCAGTTTGCGGTCGTTTTAACCGCAAGTATTCTACATGGTAACTTTTTAATAAAGTAGAAATCCAAAAGGTTGTGGATGGTACCTGTCAAAACCTAAAACTCCAACCTAAGAACAAGACCACTAGGCAGGAATCACAAACCGGACGCAGGAATAACATGATGAATCTTACTTGTACTCAAGTTCAAGCAATACACAAGATTTATCTTTAATGGAATACATATCTTCAATTACAAAACACCTGCTTAAATGGAAGCTGAATTTTGCCTTAAACAGCAACTCATAGGGAACCAGGATATCGGGTAGATGGACAGACAGATGTGACTAATGCATAAAATATGCTTTACTACTGCGTCCAGCGTTCAAACCAAAGCTTAGATAAATATTGTTTCTTTCAGTCACTGTTCATATTTGCATCGGTTCTCAAACACCATGAACAGAAAAAACTACGCCAAGAACATCAGAGAATATGGGAGCTAAATGGTCATGCCATTCTCTTTAGCTCACATTATCATGCATTATCTGAGTGCATCTGGCGTGACACTTTCTGACTCTTGCGCTCACACAAGAAATCTTACAGCAAATCTATATTATTCCATTATAAACCTAAAATTAGCTACATCAAAAGCGTTGGGATAGTTTGCAGACCCCACAGACCATTTATAAGGTAATAAAATGTTGCATACATGTAAATGCGTGTGCAGACTTGTCTCGAATTGAAAATCTCACTCCAAGAAGCTGACCAAACGTGGCTAACGTGTAATCTTATTATACATTAGGCCACTTAAAATTAATAAATTGTTTTACATAGCCGCCCGCCTCAATTTTTTGGTGCCGCCTCGATTTTTT
>JAODJU010000002.1:24385188-24398758 GCA_026776725.1 Gnathonemus echidnorhynchus | reverse complement strand
GCCTGAGAAAACAGATGGCCAGATTTTAGTCAGGACATCACCCCTACTTTTTCCAAAAGATACCAAAAAACCCTTAACAAAGCCTTACCTTAAAGAACCAGGATCTTCTACAAGGGAGGTGGCTGGATAGCACAGTGGTTAGCCCTGCTGCCTCCCAGCCCAAGGACCAGGGTTGAAATCCCAAACACAATAAACACACCCAACTTTCCAATAAACATATACTGTATAGTTGCTCCTAATTACTTCAAGCAATGACATCAGTAGAGGCATAAGTCAGTATATCTACTCCCCTTTTGCAAAATGGCACACCCCAGACATTGAGACAAACCATTGTGAGTACTTTTACTTAAAAAATACTTTAAAGTAAATTTAAAAGTAAGTACTTAGTACTTTCACTTAAGTAAGATTGTTGATGTAGTACTTCTACTTTTACTTGAGTACATATTTTGCAGGACATTTGTTCTTTTACTTAAGTACTAAGCTTCAGTACTTCCTCCACCACTGTTTATATCGTGAGGACATCCCTGATATTTGGGTCGCGAGACTTGAGCATTTTTTTTTTTTTGGGGGGGGGGGGCACATCATCAGACTAAATGACTGAGTGTTTTAAATGTTAATGTGTTCCAAATGTATGTATATGTGTGCATACACAGGAATGTTATATACATACTGTAGTTGACTAACTTAACCTTTCTTAACCCCTCTGTTGTGTGTTTGAATCCTATCTCCTCTGTTTTTGTATTTTGTTCCCTAGTGTTTCATTTGTATGAGTTTTCTAGTTCCCATGTCTTGTGATTTGTATTTGGTTTTGGTCTCATGCTTTGTGCCCACGTTTATGTTTTTACCTGTCTGTTATTCCCCTAGTGTAGTTTCTGTTTCCTTGTTTCTGTCAGTCTTGGTTTTCTCCTCCTAGTTCCTGAGTTAATTAGTTCCACCTGTTGCCTGTTCTTGTGCCTGTCCTTGTGTGTTTCCTGATTGCTCGTTGCCCTGCACCCTCCCTGATTGGTTAATTGTCCATGTCTCACTCCTGCTGTCTCGTTACCCAGTTCAGTTTTCATATTTAAGTTCCTGTCTGAGTTCAGTTCCCCTCTGGTTCTTTGTTTGTATGTTGTTGCAGGTCTGTATGCCACTGGTATTTCTGTTACCTGCCTGACCGCCTCTTGCTGTCCTGACCCATTTCATTTGTATTAGTCTTTGTTTTACTTTGACCCCTTGTGGTTTGGTTTTGTAGTTTTTTTCCCCCAGTGTTCCCTGTCTTTGTTTAATAAACTCCTGTCCTGTGAGTCGCCAGTGGGTCGTCCAGCTCTCTGCCTGCATCGTGCCTCGCCATCGCCCCAAGTCCGCCCTGATCCTTGACAGGAAGTGCATGTCCTCCCTTGTGCTCCCTAGATATGCTCCAGCCATGTTATGTTGCTGCACTGGATAAGAAACTGTGGAAAATGTTTGACGTACGGTTTGACTTACGTATGCGTCTTATTTTCATTCATATCAGCACTACCTGATTATGGTGAGCAGAGTAATTTTAATTGAAATTTGTTCTCCAATTATCACAAAGGCAGCTAGTTAGGAGTCGTGAAGATTATATTGATATCTTTTTATACAATTTGGAGAAGACATTTTGAGAACATGGTATAATACACATTAGTCCAATTACTCAAAGAAAGGAAATGCGGAGACCGGCAGGGTACCATGTGCATTTCTGGTAAAAGTTTAATTTCCCTTGGGTTCTTTGCAATTTAATCAGACAGATAGAGAGGGAGGCATGGTGATGGGTACAGTGGATCCATTTTATTCCCACAAACTATTCCTCAAGCACAAGTATTGAACTTGATGTACTAACAAATACGATGTCACAGATGTGACATTGCACCTTCATGAGTATTAAAGTAAAAGTGTCTGAGAAGGTGTGTTGTGACCACTGCGTTTCAGTTGGCTTGCATTATCTTTACCTTTGACCTACATTGTATTTTCGTGACCAGCTGCAGGGAACGATACACTCTACAACCTGGTCCCCAGCTATTTTTCCCCAGGGACAAATTCAATCAGCAACACAAAGCTAAGGTTCACTGCGTCCTAGAAAAAAAAATGCCGACCGTGGGGTGATGCCGACAGTAAAATTTGCCGAGCGGGGGGCGGAGGGTCCGGATTCATTTTTACCTCGGGCCAGATGCGGATCGGAGTCCGCACGTTGGTGATCACTGGTCCACAATATCAGTGTATAGCCCATACAAAACGCAAAATGTTCAGGAAATTAGATACCCGCATGACACATAAAACAAAAATGTCAGCCATAAGAAACTCCCCACTTTCGCTCATGAGACATGACTCATACGAACTCACTACTTTTATTTATATAACATATTCATTTGTGTAATAAAGATGAATTTATGATAATTCTGAATCATATCTTATTTATTATTGAAATCCAGGTAGATAACTTGATGGTGTTATATGCTGTTGTATCATTGAGGAAATGTCTTTTTTGTACTTGCATAAACACCTTCATTAAAATCCTTTTAGATAAATACGCTTGGAAATGCTTGGAAACGAAAACGATAACTTTCGGATTGCAGATAGACATATGTTGTAGTTTTCATACTGCAACTCAATATTCAATGTGTAATGATGATAAGACAGAAAAGCAGAAGAAAAAAAATAAGGTCAGTTTCTTGTAACTTTCGTCAGCAAAACGTAGCTGATGGTATCCGTAGTCACTGGAGTCAACGCCATTTGCTTAATAACTAGGCATTTTTTCCTGAAACCTAGTTAATAAACAAAATGTGTTGTAGGCCTCTAATATATGTCCAAAACTAGAAGTAGTATTGCAGTTCGCACCTATTCACAGCATTAATAATCTCAGGAATTAAGATTATATAAAGTAAAATGTGGGTCTATCGACTAATTCTTTAAATTACGCTGCACAGTAAAATCCTGTATTTATATTTAAATGTTTTTTTCTGCTTGCATTCCGACTTTTAGATCATATAAGACGTATCAGAAGTCAAAGTAAAGTTATTCACAGCCAAGGACATTTTGATTGTTCACTCACCTTTCGTACTGACGTGTATGGTTGTTCCAAGTTAAAAATTGTCCCAAGCATTTCAACATTAAGCTCGAGTTTGAATCTTACTTTCAGATTGATATCGCCGTATTTTTATCAGGATCGATTCAGTGTTAGGTATCAGTGAAGTAAATATCAGCATGGGCGTACATTACGATGGGATGGGGGGGTTTGGAGACCTCAACCCCCCCCCCCATGTTCAAATCAAAGCCACGCTCTTTAATATCTCAATGGCTCATAAGCCATATTTTTCAGTGTCATTAAATGTGTATTCTTTATACCAAAACAAGAAGACGCATATGGTGTAGATAATTCTTCAGCAATATTGTATATTTCTTTATAGTCATGATAATTTGTCAATTTACCATTATCCTGTTGGAAAAGGGTTGCCTTATATATAAAAAACCCATACGTGGCTTCTAGACACGTTATTCCTACCCATGAGGTGGGGGCAGTAACTGTAACTGAGAGCCACACTGTTGCTCATAGGCCATTAGGCTATACACAGCTGAGGAACCCACCCTTGGCGCTCAATGTCTAGTCCCTAGAAGTTGGGGGGCTGCTTAGGGACGCAAATGCATATTACTTTACACCTATACTCTATGTTGCTTCCACAAATTAATTAAAATTTAACTTTTACCTTCTTTTGTGGACCGTTGTCAAATTACAAGACAAATGACATAAAATCCCCAAATAATATAAAACGACATGTATATGTATAGAGAATAACTATGTTGTTAACTTTTTTTTTTCTTTAGATTTGTAAGTATAGTTGGTAGACAAATCGTTCATTTTGTTTTATTTAAACCTCAAAACCCATTTAGAAGGGATAAGGAATGAATGGACGGTTGGTGAAAAATAGTTCAGTAGTTCCGTTTCATTCTTTATCACTGAATCATTGCCTGGTGCCCCAGCCATCTAACCCTAGTGGTTTCAGAGCACGTTTGAAACAATCTGCGACGTTGGCGACTTTTCTCGTGGTCACTCATTCATTCTGCTCTAGCGTTTTTACTTTTCAGGAGTTTCACATGAAATATGAAATAATAAGTTTCTTTTTTTTACGACAGACTACATTCTCATTTCTTGTCTTATAGTTATAGTTTTATATCTGCTTTGGATAAATTCACTGTTATAAATCAGAGCAGACCATTTTCGTTTTAGTACTATTATAGTTCAGAAATAGGTTGAAGCTTCTTGACAAAAATAAACCCGAAAGAGCAGACATAACAGAATGCGAAAGGCGTAGTCGGGAAGGCAGGTAGGGTGGGGGGCGGAGGGTCGGAATAGAAAGTTGTGTTCTGGTTTCTTCTGTCAAAAGAGGAATCCCTGTAAGTCAGAAAGAGGAAAAGATCCATATATGGGTTAATACGTCAACCACACGTGCGCAACATCCAATAAACGATCGGTGCTACCATCTCCTGACAATAAAGAGGGGCGCAGAGGTATTTTGGTATCATTTTCGGCCAGCTAAAAATCGTTTGACCACATCGACAGACTTAGACTTAATCTGAATATTTTAAATTAATTGTTTTTTCCTGAATGTCTTGGATGGTGGAGGAGTAGTGACGATTGTGTAAATATTACTTATTCCATATCCACCCTTCAAGACTACTTCACTCTAAAGCGCTCTGTGAAGAAAGTGGATTTCCTCACCTTTGAATCAGTTTCTGAATATTATTTGGAGGTATTGGCAAGTGTACTACGGGACGACTGCTCAACGTTGCGTTAAGATTAGTTCAGACAAGGGATAGATCTTTCCTGGGATTGAATTTGATTACAAGATGTATCATAATTACAAAAATATGAGCGAAACGAGCGACCAGTGCTTCTCGGGAACTTCTGGTACCCCACGAGCAGGATCAAATCCCGGATTACTGGAACCCAGCATTTCATCTTCAGAACAGCAACAGGTATTTATCCATATACAGATATTTATCCACACACACACACACACACACACACACATACACGTGCAGTTAATATTATACAATTTATTCTATTGATATAGAGATAAATCGCGATTAATCATGGCTAAATATTATACTTCTGGGTGTTAAATGTATGGACATTATCAATTATAAATTATATTTTAAATGTATGTATAATGAAAAATGAAAGATCATTAAATTATAAAACAAAGATTTTAGGAGTTTGGTACACCTGTTTGTTGGTGGGTTGCTGTTAGGTAAACAGTGAGTATTTCAGTATGTTCTTTTTTTCCAGTTTATCTTCATATATGGTGAGACATTGGTATATGGTGTGAAATTCAAACTGTAATTACATTGACTTTATGTAGTATATGTAAATGGAATTTGGAAATTTAAATTATTAGCTTTAAATTATCTAAAGGATGATTTAAAAATATTCTAGTATTACATAGAGTATACTTGACTGGGTGTAATGGCAATTCAAACACTGGGTGTGTAAGTCCCTCTCAATTTCTCATTCTTAGCATAAGTTTCCTGGAACTGGGGCTGCTCAGTTTGTCCCCAGCCTCAATACCATCACGTCCAGCCAGGACCTTCAGTGGCTCGTCCAGCCTTCGCTCTTGCCTCCGCCGGTGATTCCCAGACCACCAAGGCCACCTCTACCACCCCCATCAGGACCTCTGTCACCACCCCAGCAAGCATCTCCGATGCATCTGTTGCGGCCAGGGGTCATAAGAGCCGCTGGAGAAACAGGCGCTGTAAGACGGCGGACTGACGACTTTGTGAGTTTCATGCTATGTATACATGTGCAAGTGGAAAGGAATACCAAGGCATTGGGGTAGACATATAGAAATGTTACACATTTTTTAGGAGAAAAGATGTTCACTTTTTTTTAACCTCTCGTTTAGAACTAATGCCAAAACAGCAACAATAGGAGTTTGTTGTTCTTAAGTTTTCAGAGTTGATAAAAAGGGTGGTAACAAGTTGGACAGTTGAAACTTGAGTCAGCATCAATTGTATGTGTAACATCCTGTAGTATGACTCGTATATGACATTACATACATTACATTTTTGCCAGGTTAATTAGCCAGAGGGGCTTCCCCAAACATAAAGAATTATGAAAACACTTTAGAAGAAACCACATCTTGTTGAGCTGTTAGGAGGCTGGGTAGCTGTTTTGATTAAGTGACATACAGAGGAATCTTACAAAGAAGGCTGAGAGTAATTCCAGCTAAAATAGCATTTCTTATTTGAGAGAAATTTATACATTACATGTTTACACACTCAGAGCGATTTACTTAGATACTATATGTGGCAAGATATAAATTTCAAATTAGTGGGGAAAAATGTGTAAATCAACACACAAGGGAAGCCTTATCTCTCCAGTAAAATCTGTGGTTAAATGTTTATGGTTTATAGGCTGATAAGTTGTTTGTTGTAATTCAGCCAGAAAGTGTCGTTTCATTATTATATCAACTGCCTCCTGCTCTGTGAAAACAATAGGTTGTAAAATCAGAAGCTATATTTTTTAATATATAGATATATGGGTTTTTCATAAAAATCTGTAGAAATAAAGGTTTCAAATTCAACATGTGACATACGAAGTACTCGTTACGGGATTGAGAATGATGGGACAGGAAGTGTGCTGTCATGTGACTCATCTGGGCTGGTCATATGACTCACACCTGAGTCACTGTAGCCTGAACGTGAGTCATTGCTCATAAAGGCGGGAAAAACAAGGAGCAGACGATTAAATTATGAATGAGATAAGCTGGAAGTAACAACAAAACGTGTAAATGACAAAGCAAAAACAAGGCATTCTAAAACATGTTTGCAGTTTAAGGTGTAGTAATATATTATAGTCACTAGATGACGCTGTTACACTCTTATGTGTACCATATTATACACAAACATAAGTTCAGCAGTTTCTTTTTCAACAATTTGTTTCTGAGGACTGTAATAATAATTAAATATATGCTTGCTTTTTCCTTATTTTAAAACGAGCACATTTATTATTATTATAAACTAAATGTCTGTGCCATACCTTAACATTACATAACATTTTCATCTCATATAATCCTCATCCAGTTGTCCCCAGAAGAACTTGAAAGACGAAGAATGCGAAGGGAGAGGAACAAACTGGCTGCTGCCAAGTGCCGGAACCGCCGGCGCGAGCTGACGGACTCTCTTCAGAATGTGAGTACAGCCCAATTCATGAAATTCTTGCCGGCAAACGGGATTGGCAGATCCTCATCTGTCTAGCGGGTAGCATTACATTTCACAAAGTCAAAGGTAAACAATAATTTCTTCAAGCTTAATTGTATCATCATTTCACTGTATTTCAGCATATAGCATTAAGTTACTGGAAAACCCCTGAGCTGAGAACCCCTATCACGCCCATGTTATATGCACGGGACCCCACTACCACTCTGTGCCCCTCCCTTACTTTCACAGGAGACTGACCAATTGGAAAGCAGTAAGACCAGTTTGCAGAAAGAGATCTCTGAGCTGCAGAAGGAGAAGGAGAAGCTGGAGCTGGTCCTGGAAGCCCATCGGCCTATTTGCAAGATCCAAGACTCAGACTCAGACTCTGACTCTGACCCAGACCCGGAGCCACCTTTGCTTGGGGCTGTGAAAATTGAACCTGAGGATCCAGATCTACCTGGGCCATCAATCAGGCAGGACAAGCCTAAACCCAAGATAATCCTCCCATCCACAGTCCCTGCCTCTTCTTCCTTTTCTGCGTCAGCTATGCCCGCTGAGTCTGATTCCCTGCACACCCCTATCCTTATATCAACACCCTCTCCAAACACCTCGGCCAACCTTGTTTTCACCTACCCATCTGCCCCACTGGATGCGCCAGCCGCTGCCACCTCCCACCATCTCGGCCTCCTCGCCTCTTCTTCCTCTGCCCCCCACTCTCAAAATCCCCACCCTTGTAGCGTAGCCCATCGCCGCAGCAGCAGCAGTGGGGATCAGTCGTCAGACCACTCCCTTAACTCCCCCACCATCCTCACTTTGTGATCGATGGACACCCACCATAGCAACAGACAGTCACCAGGAGATGGCGCTGAAGATAACAGTTATAAGCAGCTACATTTCATTTTTACTTAAGTCTTTGCTCACAAAGAACAGTTTATACTAGGTTTGGAAGTGGCTATTATGTTATATTATTTACTAGTAATAACTAATATATGAATTATAAACAGGACACCCACATTGCTCTGCCTAGTTATCATACGGGGATATAGTAATGCATGTTAAGTACATCTGGCATATGCAATCCTTTAGCTATAGTTATTAGAAGTTATTAACTTCATTTAGCCTTATTCTTTAAGTTATAGCACTACAATACATAGGACAGTATTTTAAGTAGAGTGTAATTTCTAAGCTGTGATGGGAAAATGAAAAGCGATTGATAGCATGTGTGCAAGAAAGCAGAAGTTATGTAGAAGTTTAGTTAGTTTTGTTTTAAGAATGGAGGACATGAAAAACTCATCATGTGAAAGGTAAATAATATACAAAATGCCATGCATTTATACGGAAATCTCAAATAACAGCACGATAGTCATTATAAGAGTGTTTTCTCTCTTAGGTTGTTGTCTGAAAAAAAAATTGGCATGTTACTCACTTTTGCACGTTACTTTGCACATACTTACACACTGTCGTAATATACAAGAACATTTCAGAGAACGTTCTAGATTTTTTAACAGATTGAATCAAAATGTACTAAGGCAGGACCTTTACATGAGAGCATTTTACTTTGTATTATTTATTTTTCATTTGACTGAGATATGGAGGTAATGCATGTTTGTGAGTACATGACTGCAGTATTCCACTCGTAAAGGGCAAATTAAACAAGCTGAAAATAACTCTCTTTGTGTATCCTGGGAGTATGACATCTATTTAAACCAACTCCTCCCTTAAGGTTGCAGGTGCACACACATGGCTACCACCATTTCCACAGGAACACGGCATCAAGTTAATCTCTCTAAATTCAAATGTATTTTCATGTTTGGTATAACGTTACCCTGAAAGGCTTCAAGGCAATCTTGGTGATACTGATATTAGTGAAGACAACGTGCAGGGATGTTCTGAGGAAAAAGGAGAATGTCAGTTTGCAACTTCCTTTTAGTATGTCCTGAGTAGACACCAGAATCCACAGAGAAACACACGCAGTACATTCTCTTCTTCTCCAGTAAACATCCATCCATTCATCTTTCATAACCACTTTCCCAGTGTTGGGTCATGGTAACTGTTAAACATACTTTTTTTGTATCTGGGTATACTGGAGAAGCTAGGTGAGACACAAAAAAAGGAGCAAATGCAGCAGATGTGGGTGGGGTCTGAGAGGTTGTGGTTACAAGCGACAGGAGGAATGTACAGTATAGATCAATAACCTAGACAAGTCAAGAGTCCATCTCTCTCAGTAAACTGGAGCCGAGCCTATGACCCATATTTTAAATATGGAGTATGTCATCCTCACCATACAAAACCTGCATACAGCATTGATAGCTTTGGAAAATATTTAGCTGAATAAATGTGTTGCAGATCAAAGCAGATATGCAGCAGTCCAGAGATGGATAGTTCAGGTCCATCCAGCCAGAGGAAACCCCACAACGACACGGGGAGAACATGCAAACTCCACACGCATGGAAACCTAGTGGAGACTTAACCCCTGGTCCCAGAGGTGTGAGGGAACACTGCTAACCATTGGCCCCCTAGTTCAGGTCCAGGAATTAAAAATCCAGACCAGAATTTTGCTTCAACCAGCCAGCTGAGTACTACATGACTGACTCATCATACTCAACTGGTTGGTGGAGACCTGAACTTTCCACCTCTGTCAGCGGTACCCCAAGTGAAAAGGACAGTAAAGGCTAAAGATATAAGCAGGGTGGGGGTGTAGATGTCTGTAGACGGGAGACACTGTTGAGATCAGGAAAGAAGGGAGCAAAAAGCAGAAAGCGGATGGTAGTAACAGAGGGCGAGAAAAAGAGAAGGATGGAAATGGAGAAAGGATAATGCTGGAATTAATTAATGTGACTTCAGGCCCTGGATACAGACTTCCCTATTTCTCTCTCTAAATTAAGTGACCTTGGTCCATAAGACCTGGATTAACTTTGGAACCTGCACCACTGGAGAAGAGATTTAGCCAAAAGATGAATATGCATTCCTATCTGAAAAGGGATGGTAATAGAGGGATACAAAGAACACTATTAATTCCCAGAGGAAAGCTGAGACTCTGAGACATTGATCTGCCTCAGGTTTACTCCAGGAGTAACGTCCCCCTAGCACTCAGGCAGGAGTTAAACTGTAATCAACCATAAAACACATCTCTCCATGCTTTCATCCTGGCGGGCGATCAATCATGACACAAAGACCACGTGAGAATGTAGTGTGACTCTGTCACTGTATTTAAAGCTCTTCCCATTGCCATCATCGGTGCCCATAAGCAGAAGCCAGCAATACAGCCATTTCAGACTGGAGTCTCTAAAAACAAAAATAAAATCATTCAAATAATACTGATTGGGGTGAATATCTTGTAAAAGACTTGAACACAAAACAACACCAATTCATAAAATAGACTCAATAATAACCTAAATGGGAACACAAAAATAACACAACAAAGGTAATACCAATAGTTGTAGTAGCAGTAATATTAGTAGTAGCAATAATAATAATGTAAATCTAACAATAGTAATTAACACTTAGCAGTGGTCTTAAAAACAACAA
Source organism: Gnathonemus echidnorhynchus (assembly GCA_026776725.1). Taxonomy (NCBI): domain Eukaryota; kingdom Metazoa; phylum Chordata; class Actinopteri; order Osteoglossiformes; family Mormyridae; genus Gnathonemus; species Gnathonemus echidnorhynchus. The sequence continues at coordinate 24,388,036 of JAODJU010000002.1, read as the reverse complement.
ATGACCACAGAATAATTGTCACTGTGACATCAGTTGCATCCAGAGATTCCCAGTGTTTGTGCATCATACTCTTCCAGTTCCATTTTACAACTACAAAGCATGGTTTAGCACAAATGTGCGCTATTGCACCGTAAAAGCATCGTATAGGTATTCAGTGCAATGTGAGTGTAACAGCTGAGCTTAGACCAACATCATGCTGCATCAGTTCATTCACTACAATGCATAATGCAAGTTACTATGGTACACTCCATTCAATTTTCCAACCTAGAGAGAGAGAGATGTATCCTGGAAAAACATGATCTTTTCTTGACACCTGGCCACAAGATGACATGACCACATTCCAGATGCAGTGCAAACAGCGTTTCACAAAGTAGATTTTCAGTGGTGAGGAGATTTTATTCTGTCTTATTCCACCACGTGTGCATTGTGAATATGCCATCTGTATAGGTGGGATTTGATGCCTGTTTTCCCAGGATAATCTACTTCAGTTCCTCCTGACTTTGCCCTCTTGTAAACATCCACAGCCTGGCTTTCAGCAGATTTAAAACATTTTAATCCAGTATGATTCCGCAATCTGGCTTTGTCTATTACAGTGCATGAGAGTCCAGTATAGTCTAATCAAGACAGTGCAGTACAAGCAATTAAACCTGGTCTAGTTCGGTATTATGGTTTATAACGCCTTTATAAAGTAAACTTTTTAATCCGATTCCCACCCTTTATGTAACCCCCTTCACAAACTTTTATACAACCCCATTAAAAGACCCCCCCCATATAACAAATTAACAAATTTGCATCAGCAATAAATCATTCACATTAGGATTTTTAAAAAGTCTGTGATTAAAGGCAATATCCACTAACCCCATCCAGTGCAGCCTTTTTTGTAGCTACTGCTCTGCCCAGTGTGATTCAGATACCAATCAATTATTTCTTACCATTGTCCTCTTTTAACTTTATAGGGCTTAATTATTTGTCAAGTCCAAATGCCCAAAGAAACAAACGTCTTCAGGAAGCCATTATATCACAAAAATTGAAGTCTATGATCTAAAATGATTACTGTATGAAAGAGGCCTACATTTTCTTGGTGTTGGCATAAAATCTTCCACTAATTTCCTGATTCTGATTTATTTTCCAGGACATGGATCTTCTTTTGAGTAATAAGCTCTTTAGTCATCAGGCGAGCAAACCAGGTGCAGCTGATCTGGACTACCAACACTCCCAGTACTGGAACTGCCGTCACCCAAGTCTCGTGCAACCATACAGGGCAAATTCAGCTCTGTGGAGCCTCCAGGACTCGAATCGCTCCTGCTTACACATTCCTCCTCCAGCACTAAGCATAGTTCCTTGAGGTCCAAGTTCTCTTTCACCAGGCCGTCTTGCAGTCGCTCAAGGTCGGAAAGCTTCTTGAGGTAACCACCCAGATCCTCGCGCATCACTTTGGCGGCGTGGTGCCCAAACAGCTGCCATTCGCGAGCCAGCTTCTTCACCTTCAGCCGGTCGTCATCCAGAAAGCAGCACAAGTCACGCAGTTCTTGGTTCTCTTCCTGAAGGCGCTGGTTGATCACTTTCAGCTCCCGGATTTCCATAAGATGTCCCTGTAACTGCTTGTTGACCTCTTTGATCAGCCGACCACGCTGGATCAGAGCTGATATCTTATCGGACTCCTCTTTGCGAAGTCGACTGATAAGCTCCTCTTTGGAACAGGCGAGCAAGTCCTCGTCAGACATCTTCGACAGTTCTTGGCTGTATATTTCACCGTCGCTCCCCATTAATTATATATTTCACGTCAGATCCCTGATAAATATTATGAAAAACACGGATGTTTGGAGTGGACGAAGAGATGTGCAGCGACCTACAGAAAACAAGCCCATCAATAACTTGAATGCTGAAATTTTCTTACAAAATCTCTTAGGACGACGCAAAAAGATTTTCCACGATATAGCGCCAATTATTTTAAATGCACAACATACATTTCCCCTGCTTTCTGTTAAATCGTATCTTTACCATTAAGCTCCTTTGTCACTCTTCTTCCTCTCCTCTTTCCCAAGGCCTCTAGTGAAAGTAGGTTATTCAATGCATCCCATTCCAGTCTTAAACCGAGGATGGGAAGGGCGGCTTTGTTTTGCTGTACATTTGTGCCGTTTAATTGACTGCAGATGCACTGTTTACTAAAAACTAGGCAGCCATAAAAGAAAATAGTTGATGTCAGCGTCTAGTTATCGCAGTCGTAAATGTACCCTGCCTTTCTCATAGATGCACAATATGAGTGAATCGGATGTCCCTTTAAAGGTAAAGATGCGCCCCAAAGCCAACTTCATACCCAGTCACAGCATACAAAACAAATAAGCAAAGAATAAATGGCGATGCGTCCAAACCTGGGCCGATATTTCAGTGCCGGTCGGTGGTCAGTGAACACAATGTCCGCTGTTCCTTTCCCCTTCCTCTTCTCCCTCGGGTTTCGCTAATTCAAATGCTGTAAAGATGGATGCCCTATTTTTGCTGGTGTTTAGAAATTCCCAGTTTGCCAGACGATTTTCCGAAAAATGTGAAATAACCGCGGAGCGTAAAAATGTAGGACAGGATAAATCGATGTATTGCTACTTCTATCTGTATCGAAAAAAATGCAGGCAATCATGCAGGGAAAATACAGTATTTTTTCCTATGATTTATATGGATAAAATGTTTCGCAACTGTCCTGTTTACTATTTAAAAAACAAACATTATTTTACTAAAACGCAAATATTTATTCACATTCTATTGCATGTTTCCTCCTGTTGTGGTGAAGGTGTTATTAGAAATGTCGCCCCCTCTCCCCGTGTCCCCCTCTCCCTCGCCCCATCCGCCCCACCTC
>JAODJU010000002.1:24374422-24385088 GCA_026776725.1 Gnathonemus echidnorhynchus | reverse complement strand
TCCCCCCCCTGCCCCCCATCGCCTTCCCTTTACGGCAACGTGTATTTTATGTTTTATTAACTGCGAAAGAAATGACATTACTGCACTTGGGGATGCATTTTCAAATTTCGGCCAAATCAAATAAGGAGCCTAATTCTGAAAACTCGCTGCCTTAAGAAAACGATGCTGTATATAATTTTAGAAACAGACACAGGCAAGTAATGATTTTGGAGAAGGTTGCAGTGGGGATAATAAAGTTTATTTCTTCCACACCGACACTTCTTATCGCTTTTTACTTGATTGCAGTGGCGATATCCTTCCAGTGTTACCGAGTTGGACACAGGAATGGATTTAGGATTCTACATAAAAACCACATCAACCTCCATGATACGCACACACACACACACACACACACACACACACACACACACAGACTCAAACGGAAAGTGTGACAATAAACTATTCTGTGCCTAACAGAGGTATTTCACGGCTTCCTTCCACCAGTCACTCCTACCCCATTGTCACTGGAACTCCATAACAATATGGGGTGTTATCAACAGACAGAAGGCTGGAGGTAATGGGTAGAACTGTGGGGGTTGGGGGCAATTAATTGAGCCTGTACAATAACAGGTTAGTATATAAGAGAATAAATAAAATTACATAACTATGTAGTATATTTTACAATACAAAAAGGATGGTAGGTTGGTTTGATAATAGTTTAGCCAATACCTATAGATCCAAGTGTGCTTTCTTGGCTACCGGATTATACAATATCTAAATATTCGGCTGTAGAGTTTAAGCTCTCAGAAACACAATTGTTCTTATGCATCCTAATTTATAATCGGTATAAAACGATTAATAGGCTATTGCTTAATTGGCTGTGGTTTCAAAATGCCGTAAGAAGAAAAAGTCAAAGTCAAATGAGCATAATTACAGTCCTGTAACAATATAGACAGGCACTCATTACTCCATGTGCGATACTGTTTTTTCAAATTGTTTTCAGAAAGATGAATCGATATCCTGCATAGAAAGTGAGGTTGTTAACTTCACAATAAAAACTGCACTGTCCTTTGAGCACCTTTTCATATATAGGTAATATATGTGCAGCACACGCAAGAATATGGAACTCAGCAACAGACAGACACTACGTACAGCACCTTAAAGATGAAAACCCTTATAACTCCTGTAGACGAATTAATACAGATGTGCTGCGAGTGAGACAGATATAAATTTAAATAACGATACATTTTGCCGCCTCACATACCCATGCATCAGCATACCGGTTTGCCAGATGGCCAAGCCAGTCCAGTCATGTGTGACAACATATTTAAGAAAACGTGTCCACTGTGTTAATACAGTACGTATTAATGTTAACATATATCATTGTATAAAACAAATTAACAGGTCAACGTACTTCTTAGGCAGTCAAACTATAACATCTGGATTGGTCATATCATTAAGCGCTTCTGACCCACGCGGCCATGACGTTAAAGACGTAACTCATAAAGTACTACGTCTGGAGTTAATTGCTGAAATGGATGATTTGCTGCAAGTCATGCAAATTAAATATACATTTACAGCATTTAGAAGACGCTCTTTTCCAGAGCGATTTACAACCGATTTGATACAAATGATACATTCGATATGTATTTGGTACACAAAGGAAAGAATGCATTTTAAACCTATTTAAAATAGAATAACAAAATTTCCTCAAAATATTTTTTAACTTCTTAAACTCCAAACCTTTTCAACAGCTGAAAACACATTCCCCGTGCATTGCTCTGATGGCATACATGTGTCACAGCAAATGATATAGATATACCATATAATTCTGAAGTAGAATACAAACGCAACTACTGAAGACAGAAATATGGCGAACACTGCACCCAGTCATACTTATTGGTATTTTCACAGCAATGTCCCGGTATAACACGGCACTGACGAGCATCAGCGTTGGAAGCTGGACTGATGGATGTACGTAAGCAATAATTTTATCAAGATTTTTTTTTTGTGCTTACCGAGTTCTGATTTTCTTACTTATACTGGATAAAACAGCACCCATGATAGGATGTGCGTTAATTGAAATTTCGATTGAAGTTGATTCATTTAAATGGTAGAAAAATTTTAAAACTCTTGTTGTCTGAAAAATTGCTGTCTAAAATTGTAAATTCATTGGTTAGATATCAATAAGAATTGCTTTTTAAAACGCACATTAACTACGGTAAACATTGTTTGCCATGAAATTAATATATGTGCATTCTATAGGATCTAATCAAGGCAGTTAGGTTGGCTGTATTTCTGTAAATCAGGTAAAACAAAAAAGAAAATGTGTTATTTAACTCGCATAGGCCAATGTTTATTAATTATATGATATAAACGGCAGTGTTAAAATAAGTTACTATTACAACACTGCTTCTGAAATTCACCCAATGAGTATCACTCTCAGGATTTTTGCAACTTTTTGTTGCAATTTGGAAAAAAAAAATCATTGTCTATTTTTAAAAAACAAGGTGTTGGAGAATTACTTTAGCGTATTCTTAATTGTGATTTAAAACGTCATTTCTCCTACTGGTACAGTGCCCTCAAGCGGCACTTCCGGTGATGCGGTCTATGTTGTTGTCGCCCTTCTAGTTTATGTAGTTCTATGTTCTAAACAGGAACCAACATTCAGTGGCAAGAGAAACACCATCGGACGGTGTGTTTCACTGACAACGGCCCGGAACTGACACGAGATTTAACTGCAATTATAATATCTGTTTTTATAATACAGCGATTTTATTTTTCCGAATGGGCATATCTTATATATCATAACTGCCATTTAATATACATCATGGTCTCCATATTAGTTAGCTAGATCTCTCCAGATACTGCTTCAAGCAAGGGTTTCTATAATTAACTCGATCCGGTATTTTACCCTCATATATGAAGTATTATTATTACTTCAATGTACCTTTGGTGTATAGGAATAGTGACACACCATCATTAGTTAAAACTGAAGCTAAAACAAGAAGACGTTGAAGGTAAGGATTTAACTAAATTCTAGTTAATCTGTCTAGCTAGCGACATTAACCAGTTAGTTTTATTTTGGACTTTTAATATATGTTTTGTGAAGTAGTGCAAAGAATAAAGATACATGTTTCACAGAAGACACGTATATGGCTTTGTTTATTAGTATATATATATATATATATATATATATATATAGTAGTATATATTAATGGTAGAGTTTTTGTATTCAGGATTATTAGATGCATAAAGAGGTTGCAAACCTGGGAGTAACCTTTTTGTTTTAGTAATACTGAAACTCAGTAACCCTGACGTCACCCCATATGCTCGTGTGCTGTTACGAAGATGTCTGTAGAGCTCGATGTGTTTGTGGGAAACACCACTATCATGGATGAAGAGGTCTATCAGTTTTGGCTGGATGGTTATACAGGTTTGTCCCTCGCGCATATGTAACATGCACATTGCAAAGCACACTTGTACACATCTAAAAATGCAGGCATTGCAGGCTAGGCTGAAGGACCCACTTGACTGGCTGTCTGCATGTGCTCCCTCTCCAAGTGAATGACGCCGTGAAGGTGAGGATGGAAGGAGGAGTGCTGGAAGAATATGAGGCGAGCACCGACGTTCTGCTCAGTGACACCATGGACCAGTTCCGCACCTTCCAGATGTGCGAGCGGCTCTTGCACACACCTGCCAAACTGGCCAATCAGCTTCTCTTTCAGATCCCGCCCCATCGGCAAACCATGCTGATCGAGAGGTTCGCCTTTACCTACCTGTGATTGTATCTCAGATCAGCGTCTCTGTGTCTTCAGGTTTCGTTTCTCTGTTTGGACTTTCAGTTGTTTGTTGCAGTGTTTCTCAAGCCAGTCCTCGACGGGCTCCCAGAAGATCCACGTTTTTGCTGCCTCCCAACTCCTAGGGAATTAGGGGAGAGCAAAAACATGGACTGTCTGGGGGTCCCTGAGGACTGGTTTGAGAAACACTGGTGTGTTACCTGTGTTTTTCCGTACCAGTGTGTCTTTTTTTGTGTCACACACAGGACATCTAATGTCAATATTAAAGAGGGTAGATCAGTGTGTCTGTGTGAATCAGGGTGTATCTGAAATGTGTTTCCAGTATATTTTTTTGCTCCTTCATTCACACAGGGTTTCTGTAAGTTTTCTTAGCTGTGGTATTAGAATTATTGTTACTGATAATGAAGAGTTATTGGAAGATGGGATGAAAATAAGGTTTCCGTGCCATTTTGCACAGTTTAATTTCTTGATTGTTCTTCATTCATTTTACTTTATAATATTGACTGTGTTGCCAAATTAGGTGTGAATGTTGTGTGTGAGTGTGGCCCGTGAGGGGTTGGCGCTCCATCCTAGGTTATTCCCTGCCTTCCACCCATAACTTCCACGATAGGCTCCTGATCCCCACACCTGTGCATAGGACATGGGGATACAGAATATGTATGGATGGATGGAATATTCACGATAATGGTGGTAACTTAAAAACAAGTGTGCCTCATAAACATGAGACCTAGTGAAGCCGTTTAATGGTGATGGATGGTGACTCTGCCATACATTTCCTCGCACTGTGCATGTTAACGCTGATCTCGGGCTGCGTAGGTACTATGCCTTTGACAACGCATTTGTGCGTGAGGTGCTGGGAAAAAAGCTCTCGAAAGGAACCAAGAAAGACCTGGATGATATTAGTGCGAAGACTGGGATCACCCTCAAAAGCTGTAGGCGTCAGGTACGAGAGACGGATGATACTTTGTAGCTAATGTATTATGATAACCGGATAGTTTGGTGGTCAACAGAAAGGTGAATGCACTTGAGTTCATTGCCTTGTCTTTCACAGTTCGATAATTTCAAGCGTGTGTTTAAAGTCGTCGAAGAGCTCAAAGGCCCCCTGGTGGAGAATATACAGCAGCACTTTCTTCTGTCAGACAAGCTAGCCAGGTGACTAATTCATTTACATCATGACGTATTGGACATTGCCACCTGCTTTTTGGGATAATTATCCACTCCATATGTCTGCCTGATATGGCCTGATTTCCCGGTCACGCTTTACATTAACCGCACCTTCGTAATGCATTCATTATGCATTGACAGGACATTCAGTGCACCTTCATAATGCATTGATAGAATATTCATAAGCATCATGTAAGTGAACCTTAGCATCCTAACATACCTTCACAGCTTTAATATACATTAATGAACATACAGTATTTGATTATGCATTTATGTTTGTTATTGTCATATTTGTTATTAATGTATATTAAAGCTGTTAAAGTATGTTAGGGTGTTAAGGTACTTACATGCTACTTATTAATGCTCTCTGAATGCATTATGAAGGTGGACTGAATGTTCTATGAATGCATTATGAAGGTGGACTGAATGTTCTGTGAATGCATTATGAAGGTGGACTGAATGTTCTATGAATGCATTATGAAGGTGGACTGAATGTTCTATGAAGGCATTATGAAGGTGGACTGAATGTTCTATGAATGCATTATGAAGGTGGACTGAATGTTCTATGAATGCATTATGAAGGCACTGTGAAGGTCCAGTTAATGCAAAGCATCACCAGTTTCTCAGGTAATCTCTCATAGACCTTTGTCCCCCTCCCCTTTTCTGTCCCCTTTCTAGAGACTACGCTGCCATCGTGTTCTTTGCGAATAACCGCTTTGAGACGGGGAAGAGGAAGCTGCAGTTCCTTTCTTTCCAGGACTTCGCCTTCTGTGCTGGGCAGCTCATCAGTAACTGGACCGTGGGGGCAGTAGGTAAGATGCAGGAGCTGGAGAGAGATACTGAATCAGGGGCAGTGAGGCAGCTTCTGAACAAGCAGGCCAATGAAAAGCATCCAATATGTACCAGTGAGGTTCAGTACAAATTATGAATGTGTCTCTTATAGTGAATAAACAATTGCAATTGTTTGTAATTTACGCTTCATTCATTTGGTTGGTGGCATAATGAAAAATTTAAGGTTACTTGGGAACGTTTTAAACAGACTTGTAGTTGGGGGGAAAAAAGGTATCTTCATAAATGTGTATCATAACATCTTCTTTAGATAATATGGTGGAGGATATGGATGTGGACTTGGATAAGGAGTTCTTGCAAGATCTGAAAGATCTGAAGGTTTTAATCAATGATAAGGACTTGCTTGATCAACACAAGAGGTGAGTGTTATAATTAATAGGTGCGTAAAATTTGAATTTAAAATAATGATCATATTCTATATTCTGATGTGTTAACTTTTGTTTAAAGATTTGTGATTTATGGGCCTCTGTCATTAATTCTGAAGTGCTCTGTGTTCCGCAAAGTAAATGTCACCTTTCTTAAACTACTCATCCATATTTTGGATCTGGTTACTTGTAGCCCAGAAAGCCTGTGATCATCAGCACCTGTGTTCTGTCAGCATGGCATAATGCCCTGAACTCCCATTGTAGTGAATCCTGTTTTCACCTGTGTATTTCACCACTGTATAATTATATTTTCAAGTGAAACTTTATTTACGTCTGCTTAATGCAATTCACATTCTTGTCAACTTATGCAATGTTTTGTCGAGGCGTGGGGTACTTCAGCTTCACTGAAACTTTTTTCCTAATTGTTATTTAATTTTTCAAGTGTTGATACGGCTTTTTATGCCATGTCGACTGTTTGCCTTTGATACTTTACCTATACAGCAGAGAATAGCTAAGTTCACTTTAATTTGAATATTTATTTCTGGATTAGTTTCTTTGACATTTCCCTTATTATTATGTAAAAGGTTGACTTTTTGACACTAAGACTATGTTTTGATTGGGTTTTACCACTGTATTTATGCGGGTGAGTTAATGTGATGTATATCTGACCTTTCTTTTAGAGAAGTTGTGGAACTTAGTTAAACCCCACAGCACAAAATGGCTTAGAAGCAAGGTGAAGACCTCAGAGGTCTGTGTTAGATTGGTTTGAGAATAATGTACCTAAATTGAGGACCACACATGGTTGTGTGTGTGTCATTGGCTTGAGATGATTTGTTGTCTCTTCTCTATTAATTTCTATATTCTCCCATTCTCAGCCTTGTGTGCACTGCTCTCAGGGGAAAAACGAAAGTGTTCGCCGAGATGGAAGCAAGCTTCAAGGTGAAAGCTATGACGTCTCTAAATGCTGACACTAAATTAAATGCTGCTCTATGTACAGTCCGACGCAAAATCGCATCTCTGACAAAATGGAGCTGTGTTTAACGGACATTCACATCATTGTCAAAGCTTAACAAAATGATGTTAGGGTTTTACAAACATATTACTCTTTCTCCGCCTTCTGTCTCAGACCCTTTCCAGGGCCCTGGTCAACATAGCTGCCAAACTAACAAACAGTAAAGATGTCAGAGACCTGTTTATTGACCTTGTGGAGAAGGTATGTTGCATATTTCTGCTCCCAGTGTGTCCTGCTGGTTGCATGGTTTAGCAGGCAGCCTTGCAGTCACAATCTATGCAAATGTAAACTCAGGAGGTGCCAGGATTGCAGTTTCACTCTAATACTTACACACATTAGCTAAACGCTTTTATCCAAAGCATCTTACTTTAGGCTGTAATTGTTTTAAGTGGCAGTTAACCTGAATTGCTCTCCTTAAAAACATACAAGCAGTGCCACTCCTGGGGCCTGAATTGCGATTAAGTATCAGTTTCTATAAATGGAAATGTTTAAAAATACTTTTAGTGTTTCTCTATATTGCCCTTACAGAATGGCCACTATATATATGTACACAGTGCATGCATGGAGTAAGTTGTTTTCTTCCCTGTTGGTTTTCTTGGGCTGAAACGCGTTCTGAAACGCGGCTGAAGGGTTACGCCGGAATATTCCTGCTCTCACTGCTTAGCCGGGGTAGGCTCTGTTGTTCTGATGATTTCTTTCTTGGGCTCTCTTGGGTCTTTCCCTGTTTCTCCATATCGTTCCCCCCCCCCCCCAGTTCATCGAGCCCTGCCGGTCAGACCGCTGGACGTCCGCAGACGTCAGACTCTTCCTCACTCACTACACCAACTCGGCGCGGACCCTCGACACCTTCAGGTCAGTCTGTCTTTCCTCCACCGCCCCTGCATGTTCCCGCCATTCATGTAATCAGGATCTGCTCTGCTGTTCCCTGCAAAGCGGCTTCATCCTTGAGCCCCGTAGTGGCGTTTGACGCCAGTGGGCGGCGCTGTTTGTTTTTTTTTTTTTTTTTGTGTGTAATGGCCCTGTTTTTCCACTTGGGGTCAATTACAGCTTGCAGTTTGTCCGTTCTGAAACGCGGCTGAAGGGTTACGCCGGAATATTCCTGCTCTCACTGCTTAGCCGGGGTAGGCTCTGTTGTTCTGATGATTTCCCTCCCTCCTCCTCTGTCCAGGCACCAGGTAACGTGGGACAGATACATGGACGTCATCAAGAGCTGCATCCTAAAGATGTACCATGACTAGTTTGACTTCTGCTCATCCTGCCGTTCTCTTGTTTTTATAATGTATAAAGTCCTCAGCTGACACCCAGCCTGTTCTCATTTCCCCCACTTCTGTAATTTCTTTAATGTCACCCTTTATTTAATTTTGCCCCAAATGTTGATCCCCATAACCCTCCAATCACACATTGCCTGCTTCTTTGGCTCCACCCTCTTTTGATTTCTACCCAATTAGCTCCATGTGCTTGTAAATACACGCCCACTGTCCCCACCGTAAACTGTGACCTACCTGAATAAAAGAGCTTGATGCTGCGTTGCTGTGTGCTGTTTACAGAATGTGCCCCTCAGGACACGAGGTGGCCGGTGGTATTGAATGTAATGCACGGTAACGAATACTTACTGCCTCAAAACTCTGGTGCTGTCCTGTCACATTCAAGTTCAGAGCGATTACTGAAATTACCCAGTACCTCACAAGGTAATGCTAAACTCTGAACAACACTAGATGTTGTTTAGCAGGGGTTCTCAAACCTTTTGAGCAAAGGTCCACATTAGATTTAAGTTAGAGGTCTGGAACAATTTTAAATAAAAGAAAGCAGCATTTAGTAAACTTTAACGAGTTAATGATAATTTTGTGAATTAGAAATCAAGAGTAGTAATAGTGGAAACGTAACGAAAAGACCGGCTTAATATTCATGACTTTCTGTCGGGGGGGGGGATATGACGAGTTATGTATGTATGTAAGTTTCGTGGTTCTACGTTCTATTTTTGTACTTAGAACCACGTTAAGCGTTTTTACGTTAACTTTATTGATTGATATAGTGCTTTATCGGCTGGTAACTTGCGGTTCGGTCTGCATACGGCCCACAGGCCAGGCCATGGGGACCCTTGTTATATGGTGTTTTATTTGTAAAATCATTTTTACAACATAGAGAGAGAAACATGCCGGAGTAACAGCATAGTAAATACTGGCATACCTGGGTACTCATTCCTGTTGCAGGCATGGCACCCTGAAAAAGGGCAGAGGTGCTGTATGAATGCGTCTGTGTACCGGGAGGGAATGCCACATCTTGGCACCGTCACGGAGTTGGGGGCATCTAACAACAAGCTCAGCGATTTTAAGAGAAATAAGATCAGGTCAGTGAATATATATTACAGCATGTCCGTCCCTGGTGCTGTGAAAACAGTTACTTGCGTGACACATGGTTTACAGATGGTTTTAAGTCATTTTCGCTGGAATATGTTGCTGCTGCAGGGATTATTCCCGCTAAAGGAGGCCTGGTGGTGTAATACTGTCCAGAGTGAGCGCCGAGTTTGTTTGTCTGAAATCCAGCTGAGTCGCTGATCTATACCGAAGCTTATCATCTACAGGGTCCTCTTTAAATATTTGGGCATAAAAATAAAACGCTTTTCCCGTAAGATGTGTGCCACTCACTCTCTCCCCTCTTTCCCTCACTCTCTCTTTCTGATTTTGGTCCACATTCCTTGAGCCTCGCTCTCAAACTATAAATATCCTACCATCTCCCAGTGAAGGGGGAGAAGAGATAGGGGGTGACTGTGGTGGCCAGACATTGAGAGGTGGTGAAGCATGGGGGGGGGGGAATGGGGAGGTTTGCGGGGGGGTTAGTTAAATGAAACCAGGTGTGTCACAGAACGGGGGTGAATCTGTGCACTGTTGTTCCGCCTGCAAAGAAGACGGATGTGGAGTTTCGGAATTTGGGCCACAGACCAGGAATTTACGTCCTGGAGGGTCAGGGAGGGAGGAAAGGGGACCGAGGGGGTGGGGGATAGCAGCGCAGGGGAGCTGGAGGGGGGTAGGAGCGGGCCGCCTTCTTTTTCTCTGCACTCCCTTTCTCTTCCTCCCTCTCGCACACTCACACTGTGCCGTCGACCTCCCCGCTCGCTCTTTAAGGGGCCCGAGAGGCAGGGAACGGAGACCAAGGGCGCCTGCGAATTACGCCGCCGACGGCCAGGGAGAGAGAGCGGGCTGCGCGGCCACGTGAGAGGCGGACAGGCTTCTGTTCCATTTTCATGGAAGAGGAGTGGCGAGCAGGGGCCCGAAAGCTACTCTGCGGCAAGCTCAGAGGAGTCGGGGAGGAAAGAGGCGAGGCAGTCGAAGATATAAGAGGCCGGAGAGGCTCTGGAAGGGCAGGAGAGACTCTGTCCGGTGAGTAGGACAGGCGGCGAGTGCTGCTAGGGGACACAGCTTTTCTGGGTGTCATGGGGATTGGAGATGGGGTGGGGGGGAGTGAGCAGCGTGGTACGTGACATGGAGCGCGTGGGGGGG
>JAODJU010000002.1:24333716-24369168 GCA_026776725.1 Gnathonemus echidnorhynchus | reverse complement strand
TCCCCTGCAAAACCCCTGCATTTTCACTCGCATCAACTATTTAATTGTTTATCCAGAGCAACCCATTATTTAGTCGTTTACGTAGATTGATGGTTTTCTGTTTACTGGATCTGGTGTCTTGTGGGACTGGAGCCAACAACCTGTGGGTGTTGAGCTGAGTCAGCCACAGCCGCCCCTTCTTTTGGCAGAGTCCCCTCATGGTGTCTCTCTAAGCTGCTGCTCCTCTCTCACCAGATTCCGAGATCACCCGGAGTGCGGACTGCTTTCCCCTGTGACGCCAGCCCCCCCCCGCCTGCCCTCTCCCATCGCTCCGTTTGGTCGGCCTCCTCCGGCGCTCTGTCCACCCGGCTGTGAGCATGCGGAGTATGTGTGTGTCACCCCCCCCCCTGCTGCTCGCCGCCTGCGTGTCTCTGCTCCTATCCTGCTCCATCGCCCAGCCCCCCGCAGAAAGTGACACCTACACGGTAAGGAGTCTACGGCCTGGACGCCTCTATATAAACCCCCGTCTTCTCCTTTAATCCTCCTTTAATCTTGATAGTCTTTCTCCTCCACAGGACTATATCAGTTCATCTCTCAGGTTTCATATCTTTGTTTCTTGCTACCTGTCCTTCACCATGATCATTTTTCACCTTCCGTCTTTCCCCTGTCCGTTCTTGTATTTACGGGACTTTTCGTAATTTGACTCCTATTTAAAGTTGCAGACACAGTTTATTTCCATACTAACTAAACTCAGAACTTGGTCTTGCTATCTCCATTCTAATGCTAATCTCCATTGACTTAATTTTTCTTTGGATATTTTGTTCTTGATAATCTGCTGATTGTTCTTGATAATCTGCTGATTGTTCTTGATAATCCGCTGATGGTCCAAACAATGAGCAAACTGACAGAATCCCACTCTGACATGGTGGCTGTTTGCATTTGCCATCAAAGTCATACTAATAGTTATATGTAATGATGTTTATACATAAAACTCCCTGCAGCTGGACCAGGGCCAAAGCACGTCGTCTCACTCATCCTGATCTATCCGTAAATTTTAAAAGTCCCAGATCAAAATTATCACACATTTTTCCATCTAGCTGTCGGTCACAAATTGCTTCATTGTACTGCAACGTTTCGCCACTTGTCAGTTAAGTAGATTTATTATGTCAGAATTACAACACATTGTGTAATTAAGACTCAAAAACATCGAAGGTTTGTAGTTCAGCAGAAAAAAAGATGATGCTATTTGCGATTGAGCTCTATTGAGTGTACAGTTGTATTGTGATGTACAGTTGAATGTGCAGTTAAACTGTAATGCGTGTTTAAAAGTTTATTCACAGCAAATCGGCTAAATGCAAATTGCTCCCCTTCCTTTACAGGAATGTACAGATGGCTACCACTGGGATCCAGAGAGCAAGCACTGCAAAGGTGGGATGAAAGCCCTTTTTCCACTCTTCCTCTCTTTTCTTCTCCAACCTGCATTTAGTTTAATGCCCCCCTCCCCCCTCCATCAGACATAAACGAGTGCGAGACCATTCCGGAAGCCTGCAAGGGCGAGATGAAGTGCTTCAACCACTATGGGGGCTACCTGTGCCTCCCGCGCTCTGCCTCCGTCATCCCTGCCCCCGAACCACCCAGCCAATCGGAGCAAAACTCCTGTCTCCTTGGGTACGAGCTGCAGGGGGACAGCTGTGTGGGTGAGTGGGGGGCGTGAAAGTTAACCTGTACTTTCATAGAGGTCCAGAAAATGGGATTATGACTGGGACTGCTTGGAATTCCGGGTACCCGAAGAATGGCAGGGGGGATGAGGTCATGTGACATTTGGGCATTCAGGAATTCTGGGAATGCTGATTTTCGTGGTTTTCAGAGGTCAGGGAGTTTGGATTTGTTGCTATGGTTTAATGCACGAAGTAATCCTGCTAGTGTCTGAGGGTGCAGTGGAAGGCAGAGGTGCGTGAGATGGTGTCCCTCACTCTGCTCACTCTGCCGCTGACCTCAGACGTGGATGAATGTGAGCAGGACACCCACGACTGCCAGCCGAGCCAGGAGTGCTTCAACGTGCCAGGAGGTTTCACCTGCCAGTGTCCTGAGGGCTACCGCAAAGTCGGCACCGAGTGCATTGGTGAGATCCGACTGCCGGCTGCCATCTGTGTTCCAGGGCATCCTACCAGTCTCATCTGGCCTTTGTCCCCCCTGTCCGCACTGCTCCTGTCCCTAACCCGCCTCCCTTTGCTCTGTGTCCCCTCTCTGTCCGCACTGCTCCTGTCCCTAACCCGCCTCCCTTTGCTCTGTGTCCCCTCTCTGTCCGCACTGCTCCTGTCCCTAGCCCGCCACTCTTTGCGCCTTTCTATAGACTCCCCTGCTGCAGTACCTGATTCCCTCGCACCATCCAGTCGTAGTCACTCGTGAGTTTTTGCTTCTGTCTCTGCCTTGTCAGCCATCACCCCTACCACTTTCCCTGTTTCTGCTAACTATGAAGTTTTTCGACTATTGCCCCTACTCCCTTTAACGTAGCTTCGCACTGCGTTGCTGTCAATCCACTGCTTATTATTGCTTTTCACAAAGTGATCGATTCCCCTGATCACATCGTCGTCTTCCTCCTGTTAAGCCCCTCATGTCTCCCTCTTCCTGTGACACTGTCTGGCGCTCCATCCCGCGCCCTTCTGTCTGACACGTCGCTCCCTGCCTCTCGCCCCCCAGACATAGATGAGTGCCGGTACAGGTACTGCCAACATCGCTGTGTCAATGTTCCTGGGTCCTTCTCCTGTCAGTGTGAGCCTGGGTTCCAGGTGGCCGGAAACAACCGCTCCTGTGTAGGTGAGGCCCTCAGAGAGGTCTGCTTGAAACCAGCCTGCAGCATCTGTACACACAGTACCTTCATATTGGCAGGGATGTACAAAACTAAAATGCAAGTACAGATTCACCTTTAAAAGCGATACATGCGGCAATCGATTGCTGTAACAGCGCAAATACATACTTATTTTATGTGCATTGGCGCATTTTAAAGTTATTGCGTATTTTAACCTTTATACTGTATGCTAATTCGTATAAAGGTTAGAAAGCATGGTTATTTCTTGTCATAGCAACACAAATGCACATAAAATACAAACTCATTTGAGTAGTTATAACAGTCGATTGTCGCACGTAACGCTTTTAATGGTGAATGTGTACTTGTGTACCAGTTATGTGCATCCCTGTATATAGGGGACGCTGTGGGCCTCTCTGGGTTAAAGGTCTATGTCCGTGACCATCTAATTGAGCAAGGTCTTTAACAACCCAGAAAATACTGCTCCAACGTGCTGGACATATGACTGACCCTGCATTGATCCTAAGCTTGACTCTCTCCCGCATATGTGTGTGTGTCTCATAGGAGGGCAAGATGGGATATGTGATGATTACATTTTGTTGTTCTTGATTTCACTTCTACAATAACAATAAATAATTATGTTGATGTGAGGTAAAAATTATTCAGCAATCGATTTTCTGCTTTTCAGTGAAATATATATACATATATTCACAGTAAACAAAATAATTTTATTAGACCACAAATATTTCATGTGTAGTTTGTAACTGTTTATTTTATTGCCCCCCCCCAGATGTGAATGAGTGTGAAATGGGGGCCCCCTGTCAGCAGAGATGTTATAACACCTACGGCACCTTCCTGTGCCGCTGCCAGCAGGGCTATGAACTGGGATCTGACGGCTTCACCTGTAACGGTAAGTGGCGCCGAATAGCTGGGCTCCTGCAGGTGGCGCCCTCTTGATCCGCCACGCCGAGACGGCCTGCTCTGTCGGAGTCAGGGACCAGGCAGTGGAGTGAGCCTTTAACGGTATCCTCCTCTCCTTCCCTGCCTGCTTCCTCTCTTTCTGCAATTCTAGTTTTCCCACATATGACCTACTTCGATAAGCATTCAAGCCACTGATTCCTAACCCAGTCCCACAGACGGCCCACGTGTTTGCTCTCTCCAAGCTCCCTGCCAGACAGTGCACATTTACTGGGAGCTGAAACGTGGACCATCTGCGTGTCCCAAAGGACCGGATTGGAAAACACCGATTTAAGCAAAATGATCGAGAGAGCCGGAATCTGTCAGCTGTACACCTTGGCGGTCGTGTAGCTTGTTTGCGGGCCGTTTGGGTTCCGCCGCGGCGATGGGGGTGAGTGCTTCTCGTAGCGCTGACGGATCGCTGGTGTGATTCTCCCCGATGCGCCGTGAGGCTTCCCTGGAACCGGCAGGGCTGCTGAAGCATACCAATGGGGTCGGGTTTCTGTGTGTGGGAGGGAGTCCGGCTATGGGCCGGTGTGACTCATGGCTGGCGGCGGGCGGGGGAAGCCTGGCTGGTGGGGTCCGCCCAGGCATAGTCGTGACCCCATCCCTCCAGTTCATGAAGGGGGGGAGGTGCCCAGGATTGAACTGCAAAAAAATGAAACATTTTTAACTTCAGGATTATTTTACCATTACTCAGCTTATCAACCTGAACCCTCTCTGTGCTACAGTCTTATGGAAATACAGCTTAATAGCAGTAATAATGTTAATTATTGTAATTAACACCATTACCATCTTCATGTTTATGGGCTGCCATAACAAAAATTAAAACTAAATTAACTATTTATCTTTCATAGAGTTATATGAGATTAGAGGTTAATTATAGTGATATATTTATATAAAATATATAATATATATTATGTGGCATGCAAACCCCACCAGTCCCTTACAGTACAGTCTTGTCATTTCCTTTTTTGGGTTTAACCCACAAATTACCAGGCTACTCTAAACTGGCAGATGCCGCTTAATAATACCATCATTTCCCAGAAACCCCCAACAGGGACGACCAAAACCCTGATCACCAATCAGAACCTCTCTCGGCTGTCTGTCGAGCTGTGCCTTATTAGTATCTTTGCCGTGACACAAAATCTTCACGTGTCTGCGATGTGTGTGTGTGTGTGTGTGTGTGTGTGTGGACGTGCATCAAGTGTAAGTCAGAGTGAGTAAAGGCACTGGCTCCTTCAGTTGTGGTCTGTGTCTGGGAAACTGTTCCACCCACAGGAGAGGCTCATTGACTCAAGAAGAGATGTCATCACATCTAGTTAGCTCAGTCCTGTTGCACAATATCACACTGCAGTCGTGTGGTCCCATTATATCAGGGCTATTCAGATCACAGTCCTCAAGGTCCAAGCTGATTTTCCAGCCTTCCTTTACCTGGGAACCAGGTGTGAAGCCTCTGCGGCCAATCAGAATCAATAATTATTAAACTAACTACCTGGGAGAACTGAAAACAAGGCCCGGATTTGGAATCGAGGTCCAGATTTGAAGAGCCCTGTATTATGCTGTAACATATGAGTTCATAACCTTGAATTAAAACTAAATGAAATGTAATGAATTGGACATGAATGAGAAAATTATTAAAATAAGAATATTTTTATTGTTATGTAATACAAGGCTATGAGAATAAAGGAAGCAAATGATAAACGATTTATAGTTATAAGGCTTATTGCTATTTGTAAGCAAAGTTTAATGGCTGAATAGTTTTAAAAGTGCCTGTTAAAATTGAATTTTTCCACGTTTTTATGATTGTCATTGGCAATGCTGTTCTGAATCATATTGCATGATGTGCGCCCTCTTGTGGCCACCGTCTATAGTATACTTTAGAGCAGTGTCTCCCAACTTTTTTTGTACTACAGAACATTTTGCATAAAGCTGCTTTAGAACTTGCGCCGGCAGTGACTCTAAACTCTTCAATCTGCAGATATCGACGAGTGCAGCTACTCCAGTTTTCTCTGTCAGTACCAGTGTTTGAACCAGCCAGGAAAGTTCACGTGTGTATGTCCGGAAGGGTACCAACTGCACGGACCACGCCTCTGCCACGGTAATCATCCTCATCATCTTATTCATATCTTTATTTATTAACTGTATTTAAAACTATTGCTGACATCTTCAGCTTATTCGTTTTCTTTTTTTAATGCAAACCGCTGAAATCGGAGATCCGCGGGCGTTTCTTTCAGGTGGTGCGCATCGGAATCTCGGCACGATATTTACTCGGTCTCTCTCTCACACCCTTTTTCTGCCTCCCCCGTCCCCAAGATGTGAACGAGTGTGATAGCGGCTCGCATCTGTGCACTGACGGACAGACGTGCGTGAACATCCACGGCTCACATAAGTGTGTGGACACCAGCCGCTGCCGGGAGCCTTATGTGCAGGTGTCTGACAAGTGAGTCGCGTTTGCAAACACACCGCCGTGCCCGTGCCAAGCATAATGCTTTAACCTGTAGAGAAGCGTCAGGACTAACAAAAAACAGCCATAGAGCCACAGGCTTAGGCAACATAATTACATGGAGTGGAATGAATGCAGATGTCGATGTTATTTGACTCTGACCTGCACATTGTCAAAGTCTTCACCATCTGTGAGTGCATTCCTAACGTCATTATCAAATCGCTGTTTCCTGTTTGCCAATCCTTCACCCTGTTACACGCTTCCCTCAGCTGACTGTGTTCCAAAGTCTATCCAAGGTTGGTTGGAGTGTTAAATTGGGAGCAGCTGGTGGGAGTGAGGTTAATTTCAGTCATGACATTTTCTTTGCCTCCTTGGGTCAAATATTTTGAGAATTTAGCCACATGTGTTATCAATTTAGCTTTTCTTTTTCTCTTGTATTGACTGGAGACGTCTGGCTTGGCATGGAGCCCTTCAGTATTCCCGTGGGTTATCCAACATAATGACGGAGGGTGACACTAACCTCACCCCCGCCTGCCTGCCCGCCAACCCCCAGCACCTGCCAGCCTCGGCCAGCCGGACGTTGCGAATGGCCGACGGTGCCAGGATGTGTAATTGTGGTGGCACGCATGACAAAGTGCTGCAGCTCGTAGTGGGCAGGGCTGTGAACAAGCCGTTGGTCAAGTTACCGTGACTCAACCGTGTTCACCAGGCAGGCTCAGTACTCTGGCATGCTTGATTTGTTCAAAACGTCGATTAAAATTGCACCTGTCATGGGGCTTCGAGTTTCACTTTCCTCTGCTCTAAATTAACTAAAGCCTTCAATACCAGTTAAAAGTCTGGATATACCTGCTTTTAATCCATTTCCTTGTATTTTAGCGACATTATTCATGTTATAGTGAAAGGCCTCAAGGCAATGAAGTAATACATATCAAATACTGCAATGACCAAGAGAAGTGTTCAACATCTCAAAATGTTCTTAAATTTTAGCCTCTTAAAATAACCCCCTTTTGCTTCAATGACGGCATTGCTGACTCTTGGCCTTCTTTAAACCAATTTCCTGACGTAGCCACCTGGAAAACTTCTCCAACAGTCCTGAAGGAGATTCCACAAGTTCAGGGCACAAGTTGGCTATTTTGCTCTTACATTTCGATCCTACGCATCCCAAAGCAGCTCTGTAAGGTTTAGGTCCGGGAATTGTAGGGGTCAAGTCACTTGTAATCTCGAGGTGTGCTTGGGGTCGTTTAGTTGGTGTATCTGGACCATTATGTATGTCTTACTTCTGTAAGGGTTTTAACTCGTCTCTCTCTGTTCCCTGCCCCTGGTCAGCCGCTGTGTTTGCCCCGTAACTAAACCCGCTTGCCGCGACGTGCCTTTCTCCATCGTGCATCGCTACATGAGCATCACGTCCGAGCGCGCCGTCCCCTCAGACGTCTTCCAGATCCAAGCCACCAGCGTCCACCCCAGGGCCTACAATACCTTTCGCATCCGCTCTGGGGACGACAACGGCGATTTTTACATCAGGGTGAGTGGCATGGCTGACCTGCTTATGGCTGTAACTATACCCCCTTGGTCTAGGGTGACCACCGAATCCATGTCAGGACACTATGAGCTACTTCAGGGTTTACAAACTATTTTAAAACTCAAAGGCCCCCATGCTTGGTTAAATTGTTTGGTTCATCTTGTACTTTTACCGGTTTGTTTCCTTGTTCAAAAGATGACTAAAGGAGACTGACTAATCAGAATTGAGCAAGAACTCAATGCTTAAGTGAAACGTGGATCCTTTTAATTTTAATCGTTGAAATGGTAGTTTACAAACCCCGTCGTAGCTCATAGTATCCGTCCTGACATGGATCAGGTGGTCACCCTGCCTCAGTCCTGTAGGCTTAGACACTAGTAGAGTCTCTATGTTAGATTCACATCAGAATCATCAGCTTAAACTTGCCCCCCATTAAGGGCTTTGGTTAAACCTAAACCCACATATACTCTAACCCCCCCCCAGCCTGCCATTGCCAGACTCTTGCTTGATATCAGTTGAGGGTTTTGTAAATTGTCAGTGCCTTAACTTGTCCAGTAATGGTTCTTGTTTTGTCCATGACTGTTTCTTTCTTGCAGCAAATTAACAACATGAATGCCATGCTGGTCCTGGCCCGTGCTGTGACCGGACCCAATGAATACGTTCTGGACCTAGAGATGCTGTCCGTCAACCGCGTCATGAGCTACCAGAGCAGCTCCGTCCTACGTCTGTCCATCTACGTGGGACCGTACGCTTTCTAGGGAAGGAGTGGCCAGCAGGGAATAAGGGAGTGAGAGACCGAGGCAGGAAGGATAGAGTGGAGAGATAGTGAGAGGGAGGGAAGGATAAGAGGGATAGAGATCAGGGGAATGTTGGCGTGGCCAACGAGGAATGGAAGGACAGAGAAACTCACATCCACGTTCACCCACATTCAGGCCTTTGTCTGCTGGTCCTGTCTGGATTTAGTCAAAACCAGTGTGATGATATCAAAGAGTAACTAATGTCAGGCAAATCTCCAGTAGGGACCAACCATGCAACCATTACATCACACGGCAGACGATGGGTTTAGTGATTCGCGGCAACAAATTTGTGAGCGTCTCCTGAACAAGACGAGCACCGGACTGTGACGGCGTTCCAAGGCCAAACCCTGGTTTTTCTTCAGAGAAGTGAAACATACCCTGTACCAGTGGTTTGGGAAATTGAGATGAGAATAAAGATGAAGATATTTAAAATCCGTAAAGACACTAATAATAGCAGTGCTCATGCGATCCCGGCCAGTCCAGCCTGGTGCCACTTAATTACCATCCCCAGCTCAGGAAAGGACATTTAATAATGCAGCTTTATGTGTCTCAGTGTCTCAGTGAGGTTCCGTGATGGCCACGAATGCAGTCTCCAGTCGGACTCCTCCTTCCTGAGCCTTCAGACTGGCTGGCTATGCTTTATAGTCTCGCCTCTCTCTGCCGTTGTCCCCCCCCCCGTCAGAACAGGCTTTTGTCACCAGCTTCCAACCATCCAGTCAGGCCAGCTGCACCCATCTGCCATTCATTGCCAGCACTCAGAGTCGCTGACCAGGCTTCCCGCTTGTTTGGAGACCGCAGACCCCCAGCCTCACACACAGCCTTACAGCCGAAGGGGTCCAGCAGCAGTAACCGCCAAAGGATTATGGATCAGTGGGTTATAAGGGGGGGGCGTCATTCTCAGTTCTGCCCGTCATTCATGAGGTCGCTGCCCCCGTCCAGCCGCCCCCCCACCGCTGGCAGTGCCAACTCCGTCTCCCTGCTCTTTATCCCATTCGCTGAGCCAGTCCCAAACTCATGTAATATTTACTCTCATCTACATATTTAATAACCACTCCCACTCTGCCCCCGCTTCCTGTCCAACCCCCCTGTTCCCGCCTTATGCCTTAGTTATCCTTCAAACCTTCCTTAACATTTTTAGTTTTGATGTATTATGGAAAATATTGTACTTTTTTTTTGTTCAGAAAATAATACGTAAATAAAAGGAAATAAGGTTAAAATCATGCATAGTGCCTTTGCTTTTACTGTCTCGCCTTGCCAGCCTTTGTTCATTTTTTGTCTTCTTTTTCCTTTATCCATCCTTTTCTTATTTCTGTTCTCCCCCTCTGTTCTTTCCTCCCTCTTCTCTGCTCAGGTGCCCACTTAATTCCTCCACCCACTCACTCCCCACCCGCTCTCTCTGCTTCTAAAAATAGCTCCAGAGCCCCTTCCCCTCTCCATCACCCCCCCACCCCCAGTTTGTTCCTGAAACACCGTGTTCCCCTCTGCAGCTGAAGATGATGCCTCCTCGAAAGGAACGACGGCAGAGTGAATAAGGACATGCGCAGAGAGAGGCAGAGAGTGACCAGCTAACGTGGCCAGTGTTCACCTTGGCAACCAACCTTGACAGGCGAAAGAAAGGGGGATTTGAATGAGGAGATCGACAATGTACCAGTAAAGAATTAGAAGAAAAGAAACTATCAATTGTATAGTGAAGTGTGCGCTAAAATTTTAGCGGGTTTAGAATCCCCTCGCCAAAAAATAGGGAAAAATCGTAACCTCATTGTCTTTTTTACCCTGCCTGGCTTGACTCAAGGTTGATGAGTCACTCGCTCATCCTTACGTAAGTGAGAGTGACTGCAGTACCACTAAACGTCCACACGAGGGCAGTATCATATACAAAAGCAGAAGGGACATTCAGATAAAAATACTTACAACCCAGTGTAACTACTATTTCTAATCCAATTTACGCCGAGGCCAGTAATTCTCTCTGTATTTGACTGTAATTAAAGTGTCATCCTTTTTCTGGGACAACAGGGATGAAATTAAGTTCCAGCGTAGGATCAGTGAGTAACACTGTTGCTCCTTGTTTGTGTGTAGTTTCTGAGTTCTAGCCCTGCTGTGCTAATTTCCTTCCATAGGCCAAAGACACACAGTTAGGTTCATTGGTATCTAAAAATAAGCCACAGTGTGTATACATACTGGATTCTGTAATCCATCCATCCATCCACCCATCCATTTTCCAGCCAGCTTGTACTTCTGGGTCGCGGGGGGTCCGGAGCCTATCCCGGAAGCTACGGGCACGAGGCAGGGAACAACCCAGGATGGGGGGCCAGCCCATCGCAGTGATTCTGTAATAGACTGGCATCATAATAATAACAACTTATTGATCTCCAAGGGGAAACTTTCTTCTTGCCTGCCCCATCTTGCTCTTCATAGCAAATATATAAGTGACTGCAAGCTTGGCAGTGAAAGGCAGCCACCTGTAGCTGCACCCATGGAGTCAGGGCTCACAGATACAACTATTCTGTCAAGGCGGGGTTCAAACCAACAACCTTCTAATCATAGGGATAGAGGCTTAGTCGCTGAGCCACACGCTACCCTCTGCTGTCTGGGGTAGGCTCCGGGCCCACATGCAACCCTGACCGGGATAAATAGTTGGAAGATGGATAGAAATAGCATAAATGCTATATATAGCAAACATATATATGCAAAAGTAGTGGACAGAACTAAGGTGTCACCGTTGACAGTAGTAGGGGATGTGGCACACAGTAAGTCGTATGTGTGATGATGTCTGTTCTTGTGACAAACGCTCGATCTGCCTTTCGACGTGGCACGTACACACAGAGGCACGTACACACAGAGGCACGTACACACAGAGGCACGTACACACAGAGGCAGACGAGTCACCTCAGTCCCTGACGCTCAGCCCACAGATTGCCCCGTGCGTCTCCGTGGCCGCCGCGTTGGCGGGGTCCGGACGCAGGGAAGGGCGAGCGGCGTCTCAAGCTGTGAGGGCAGGATGGGCCACGGGCATCACGCGTAGGTGTCGCTGGATCTCCACGGGGTCCCAACTGGGGGTTTTTCCTGTTTTCCGGCTGCAAGGGATGACTAAACAAGTGGCTAGGAGCACTATGCTCCACCCTGTGGGCACAGCGGTCTGTAGTGTGTGGGTATAACAGGGAACGACGGCCAGGTATGACCTCATTAGCGGGTGAGTCTTGCTCAACGTCCCGGGAAGGGCCAACAGAACAGTGATCCCAACATTACCCAATGAGTACGTCAAAGGACCGTAACAGTTGTTATGTTTGCAGTGCCATCAGTTGGCTTCCCCATCCACAGCCCTGAGGGTTGGACTCCTTGGGTGGTATGGCGTAGATGATGGATTAAACACAGAGCTCTTCATCTGTTAGAACTTTTTCAACAAGCTACCTTCAGCTGTCCTAACACTCATGTCCCAGCCTCCCACATCACATCCTGCCTTACGCCATTCAGTGTCTGTAACGGTTCCCTCCCTCATCTGAACACTAAAATTATCTTAACTGATACATAAATGACATTATGAAGCATCTTCAACACTTTGCTTACAGTAGGGTTACCACATCTGGTGAGATAAAGAAGAGGACATGTCCGGGGATCTGAATATTAATCATTTTCATGTTCACTGACCAATCAGGTAGTGCTTCCCTTATGAATATTAAGATCCAGTTCTACAGCCAGGACTTTACTGAATGCTACAGGGTTTAAACCCAAGCATTTAAACAACAGAACAGTTCTGATTAAGAAATTAATCCTTATGTCAGACTTCTGCTGTAGAGTAGATGATATATGAGACCCCCCCTAACCAGGGGTGTAGGAGGGGCATAGCTACCCTGGTAGATTCAGGGCGCCCAGCAGTTCATAGGGGGTCTAAATTCAACTATGCCTCCCAAACTGACTCCTCTCTCGGCAAAACCTACAGGGGGAGACCCAAAGTGACATTTTACCAAGGTACCCACAATTCCTAGCTACGCCCCCCGCTCCTAGCAGTGACTATTCAGGAGAAAGTGCTCTTGGAATGGCGGAAAAGGTGGGCTTGGCTCAAGGGGTTTTACCCATTATGGCCTAAGACTGCTCCAGATGCACACTGTGATGTATTTTATTAAATGTGCCCTTGTGTGGGAAGAGGGCCCCAAGTGTGAAAAGCCTGACAAACGGTTTATAGCAGCCTACTCATGCAGGATGCTAATTCCATTCCAGCCCTGTTCTCCAGCACAATGCTACACTTCACGTCTAGCTTCATAGCTATGTCCCCATGTCCTGTTACGAAACCATCACCGTGTTTACTGTAATAGTCATGGGTATTTTTGTATTTCCTGGGGGGGGGGGGGGATGTGAATCCGCTGGTTCAGGTAAAGCGGTGCTTCATTCCACCCCCTCCTTTGGCTGTCAGGATGAGACCATTCATAAAAAGTGCGATGGAACTGATGAATGAAATAACATTGTGCGTCCTATCAGATATGGTGAGCATGTGATATAACACGATGTTATATGGAGCAGACAGAGGGATGGGTACAGTCCAACATGTCTGTAAATAACATAATCAATATTTGACATTGTATGAAGCAATTGTGTCTGTGTTGGTTTCCACAATGCAAGAAAAACCTGTTATTTTGACTTAATGGGGACTATTTTTTTGGTCCCCACAAGGGGAAACTCAGTTTTATGCAAATTTGAGACTGCAATCAAAAAACTAAAAATGTCAAAAGTCTTGTACTTTGTTTGGTTACTTATGTTTAAGGTTGTCATAGTTAGGATTAGAGTTTTTCCAATAGAAATGAATGGACGATCCTCACAAAGATATGAATAAGAATGTGTGTGTATACACAACACCAATCAATGGTCTGGACACACCTGCTTTTAATACATTTGTCTCTATTTTATCTATGTTGACTCTTCAAATAGCCCTGTTTTTGCCTTGATGACAACATTGCAGACTTGGCATTCTTTCAACCAGCTTCCAGACGTAAACACCTGCTTCTCCAACAGTCTTGAAGAAGTTTCCACAAGCTCTGGGCAATCCGAGTCGGCCACCTTGCTCTTACTCTTCAGTTCAGCTCATCCCAAAGCAGTTTGATTTAGGTGGTGGGATTGTGGGGGCCTGGTCATCTGTAACCTCCAGGTGCGCTTAAGGTCGTTATCTTGTTGAAAAACAAATGATTTTCAGTAGGGGTGTCTGGACTTTTGACTGGTGCTCTATATAGGAAAATAGGAGATGGATTACTTATCTGTTTCCAAAGTCTATATAATTTGTAGGAATGACTTCTAATTTCCTCCAAAGTCATATTTAATAGACCATAATCAGGACCAGAAACTGGCAAGCCATGCTGAATATGAACAATTCAGCATAAAAGACGTACCAAAGAATACAAATGTCAGAATGTTTTATATTTATGGATAAGGTATATTTATAAATTATAAGTATATGTGTAGGTGTCCACTTTATTAATCAGTTGCTACTGCCACCTGGTTGTCATTCTTTTTTACTCTTCTCCACTCTCGTCAATCCTAACCCTTTATATAAGCCTTCAGGCCTGTGGTCAGAGGAAATACCAAATATTATGCTATAAATCACCTTTTCTATGGGATCCACAGATCCCCAGTTCGTCTTGGTCTTATAGTCCATTTTTTGGCATAGTGGGTAACCCAATGATGTGATTCTAGTTAAGTCGAGTCTGGCAGATGCATCGACGTGACGTCAACATCTTTAACTGCATCAACTCTTCAGGCTACGCTTTTACTATAATGCAAG
The DNA here is from genome assembly GCA_026776725.1 of Gnathonemus echidnorhynchus. Classification (NCBI taxonomy): domain Eukaryota; kingdom Metazoa; phylum Chordata; class Actinopteri; order Osteoglossiformes; family Mormyridae; genus Gnathonemus; species Gnathonemus echidnorhynchus. Next base: position 24,354,900 of record JAODJU010000002.1, on the reverse strand, counting down.
ACAAACAGAGACTTAGCTCTCACCCATATATGTGCATGAGAGCACGATGCGAAAACAGAATAATTCTTTTGTACCTGTCCTTATGGTTGTGTGAAAGGTAAATGAATTACCTTACACCATTTTCACCACTCAACACAGAATTTTGGATAGAACATTGAAAGAATAATATCAAAATTTGTTAAACTGAACTGGTACTAAAAGGTCTTGACCAAATGAACTAGCCCACTAATTCAAGAGGTAATTTTTTAAATCATTATCTGATTAAAGAAATAGTGCACCAGTAAAATATACTGCACTATGGTTATATAGACAGAAACTTCCAGTAAATACTCTCCTGCATTTCACACATAACATTGCTGGAGCCAGGCAATCTCACAGTGCTTCAGTGCCTAGCAACAGCATTTTAATAAGCCTGCCATTACTTTCAAAGGTGAATTTTTAGCATGCGTCTACTCTGGCTACCTGTCTCACCTCCCCATAGAGAAAAATGTTTTGTAACTGGTTTTTTTTCAGCCCCCTCTCTCGAATGAAATGAATGTCGCTAATTCTATAGCCTTACCTCCTTGTTGTAGCTGAAAAGCAGATCTGTCCTCACCTGCTTTTGCCTCCGTGCGTAAATATGGTTACTAAGATACGGCAGCGTTGTTGCTATGGATGTGTGGGTGTAGTGAAGAGAGGGGCCTGAGCTGAAAGAATGTTCCCGCCAACAGAGAGGGCAGAAAGAAAGGAACATTTTTAGTAAAAACTGGGCGACGTGCTTTCTAAAGACTATATCAATCTTAGGGCATGTTTATTTCTTCACAGCAAATAATACACAGCTTAATAAAATGTCAAAGATACAAATTTGTCATATAAATAAATTCAAAGATACAGATTTATTATTATATATTTATTATATAAACCAGTGCAAAAAAAATCTTTACTACAATATGCCAATGTAGCCCAGGAAAGACAAAACACGGACCTTATTAAACGAGAAATTTGCCACTTCAAGTCCTGAAGAATTTCTCATGTACACTGCTGCCATTAAGCAAAAAAAAAAAAAAAAATTAGAAATTTGTCACATGTAAAATACACCTGACATTTAAGACGTTTTATCTTGAGTGATATCTGGGAGAAGGTATTCACCCTGTTTCAGTAGCAAGTTAATGATACTACTTTTCAGCTGATAGGGATAAAGCTTATATTGACTAATGAGATTTGAATCTTTGCATATCATGATTTCTGCATATCTTTGGGCAGTTACATCTAGGGGCGTTATGGTGGCATAATACAGCAGTGATGCAGTCATCACAGGACCAATAAAACCTCTACCATCTCACTCAGCTGTTATTGGCCCTAACCAGACAATTGGGGATAAAGCAAATAATTAAACCATCTGAAACTGCAGACAAATATTGATCACTGGGGATTGAACTCGACTTATATTAATTTGTAAACAATTGGATATTGCACAACTCTGGTTTAGAGGGCGGGGTTGTGTTTGTCTCATTAGATAGTGGGCTCATTAACAACAGGCCTTTCTGCTCCAGAAGGCCGCCGTTATCATGGACATTTCTGATATAATAAAATAAATTTCCCCCAGAATACATCACTGAAATCTGCAAAGTGAGAAAGCTGAACTTCAACACCCACCAACCCCAAACTCTCCACAGATGGAAACATTACTTGCATCCAGAATCCTGTCCCAAAGGGATCTCCCAGGGATGCAGTGAGCTCCCTTGAAACTTGGCAGCAAGGCATCGTGGGAAATTTGTGATGTTAGGCAGAACACTGCGTGTGTGGGGGAGAATATTGGACTAATATTTTACTGCAGTCTAGATGCAGTTTAATAATATATAACATAATGGGACTGACCATCAATATGTCACAAATCTGACACAAAAAATATTAAGATAATGTGTTTTTGTCTACCTACCCATCCCACTGTCCAGGGCAAGATCATGCAATCTCATGTTTATCCCAGGAATCACAGGGCAAAGGGGCATCCTGGATGGGATGCCCATCTATCACAGGGTGAACGTGGCCTATGTATGTTTTGCAAAAAGCTGATGAAGCGGAAACATTTTCAAATACTATGTAAATAAATACTGCATTTCATCACTGTCTATTTAGTACTAACTCAGTTTTAAAAATGTCAAAAAGACGTATAAATTCCAGCCCTCTAACATAAATTTGCTTCATGTCATGTACCTTAGTAAAATCATTTGCACTGTGACTTTATACCAGACAAAATTGCAGCAAATGTCCACGGTGATGAGGAGCTCATGACTGACTCTGCACTGGTTACAGCACTGAAGGTGTGGGAGTAGTTTGGCTCAGTGTTACGAGTTTTACACTTTCTAACTGTGTTCTGAGAAATGAGTCAAAGGAATTGTAAATCTGTAAACTAAATTCATTCTGGCCACTTAGTCATGCGACCTGTGTAGAAGATGCACTTGGTAAGGAACTGTTGATTTCATCTGTCCTATTTACACTTTTAGGCTATTATGAACATTTCAAGATCTCATGATGAAACTGTAGTTATGAATTAAATTGGCTTTATAATGTAGATTTTGGCTGCTTTATCCTTCCAGTGTTGTTGGTTGCCCATTTTAAGACATAGCCCTGGGGTATGTCATCCATCCATCTTCAGATGCATGCAAAAATAGCCACTTGTAATTTGCAGGATTTGCATCTGTCCAGGGACTAAACATCTCTTGAAAAGGACATGAAACTGCAAGTCAAATAATTCCAGTTCCGGAATTAATATCAAACAAGGAAGACATCTAAAACTGTTCAGAAATGACCATTTTTTTTATAATGCATTCAAGTATGTCAGGAAAATATTAAGGAAAGTAATGTCAACCAACTGAACTAGGTTTGATTTTAGGTCACCAAATATTAGTCCTTTCACAGAAAATCTTGCTCAAACAACTTGCAAAATGCACTGTAACACTTTACTTGAAAGGCCACAAATACATTCTGTAATGATTATGGCCTTTAATTAATATGTTTACAATTAAAGATATAAATACAAGGGTTGACAACAGCACGGAAACACCACATGGAAAAGGGCTTCAAATTTGAGCTGAATCACAATTTAAAAACACAGCTACAACAGTGACTCATATGAGCTTGAATGTCCATTAGCTGTTTTTGGTAGCTATAAAAAGAGGTCTGACAACCGAGAGCTTGATATGTGAGCTTTGAAAGCCATATGAGGCAACTAACAGAATTCCAAAGGGGCTAGAGTGTCTGTGTCTGAATTACAGGTGCATTGTTCAAAAACTGCTAAATTATTTTGTATTTAAGCGGAGCAATCTCAAAAATCTTGGGGGCATACAGTATGTAAAACATAGACGTGACACATCAGCAAAGAGGGGCATGGGACTCTAATAGGGTGACCACTGGACTGACTCCGAAAAGGAGGACATGTGTCCAAGAAGGAGGACCAAGGCTCAGAAAGAAAGACACCCATGAGTTGTTGTTGAGCTACATACTACAGAAGCCAAGAATTGTCTTGTTATGTCAATAACGGCATAAAATAATTAATTCCGTGCATGGCTCTTCGGTATGAGTAGTAAGTGTTTGTGGGTGTTCCACGTTTTGTGTGTGACTGGGGGGTGGGAGACTGGCGCTAGTTGTTGACAGGGAGGTGGGTAGGTGGGAGGGATATGGTGGACAAAGGGGCAAAAAGGAGGAGACCCAACAACAGACCAGACAGAGGGCTGGAAAACCAGACTGTCTGGATGAAATTCGGATGAGTGGTCACTCAAGTCGCAAGTGAAAGCTCGGTGAAGGAGACAGATGGATACTTAACGGGATAGTTACTAAACATCACAAGTACAATCTCAAACATCAGACTGAATCAGTGCTTCTGTGACCCAGGCTCAAGAAGACTTTGCACGGTGTGAACTTCATAAAACTGGTGTTTATGGCAGGACTGCTATTAGGAAACTGGAAAATTTGGATCCATGGCTAATGCATGAATCCCACAACGTGGGGTACGGAGCACAAAACCTGGATCTCTCAGCAATGCAAACACACATATGGATGGGTTTAGGTTTGGAGAAAAGCCAAAGAATGCATCCAACTTTGACGTGCTTCAGTGTGGGCAGCCACTTCTTGGGAGTCATTTGGTCTGATGACAGGTCATATAATGGCCAAGCAATATGGGGGCATTTGACGGAAACAGTTGCACCCTATGGGGCAAACACTGACTTCTTATGATGTTCCTACATTTCAAGGTGATAATGCCCCCATGTATACTGCTAAAGAAATTCAGCAGTGGTTCATGAACTCTAAAAGTAAGTCAAATGTCTTCCATAGTTTTCTCACTTTTATGGAGCACAGGATGGGAAGTTACATTTCCACACTTTGCATCCTTCAAAGTGCAGGAGGCTTTTCTTGTTGGAGAATGGTCTAATATCCCAAGTTTAGGGATATACTTATACAAAAGCATTCCAACAATTATTGAAGCTGCTTATTAGCTTCTTGATATTAACTTATTGTTAGACATTTGCACCATTCTGTCTCCCCCTTGTGTAAATAAAATTGTTTATGTTATATACTCGGCCATTTCCTTGCCTTTTACTCTGTTCTTAGAGTAGGCTGGCAGCTTTCAGTGTAGCTGCGATGGCCGAGTGGTTAAGGCGTTGGACTTGAAATCCAATGGGGGTTTCCCTGCGCAGGTTCGAACCCTGCTCGCAGCGGAATGCAGAACTCCGGGGGAGTTGTGCACCTTGGTGCATTAATCCTGTGACTGGAATAGTGCCAGCTTGGATCCTATCCTCTGCTTTGCAATCACATACCTGTTGGGCCCTTGAGCAAGTTTTGCTCTCAGCTGTACAGATGCATGCTTCAAAGGAGAGAAGGTGGAATATTAAAGCTCTTAACCCCAACTTATGGATTTATACAAGACATCAGAGCCATAACATTCATAACATCTTTGAGTAGGTTAAAAAAAACTGTAAAAGTAAATCATACTTCTCAATTCTCTGGTATTAAGTGGCTTCTACTCTGGTAATGCAGCATATTGAAATCATATAAAGCACAACTTCTTCGGACCAAATATCTTTGCCGAATACAATGCGAAAACTCATCTGTTTAAGGACATTTAACAGCACCCACTATAGTTCCTGAGCTCCAAATTCTGACTGCCACACAGTTACTCACTTATTACTTAGGTGTAGTAACTGGTCAGTAAGAATTAGTCAACTCACATGGCTAAGAACTATGCCTGAAAGCTATAGCTAAGTCCAAGCTGTGTGAGAAAAACAAAAGAAAAGACAAAGAAATAGTAACAATAACAAGACCACACAAGTTATTGTAGGTATTAAATCATAATGCAATAAATTAACAACAATAAAAACATAGCTAGCCCAAATATTACTAAAAATCCCTCCAACATAAGTAAATTTCACTAACATCACCTACCCTGTGGGGGTACCCTGTGGCTCACTAAATGCACTCCAGCTTCATTGAGGATCAGATCCCAGCCACTAACTCCGTGTGGAGTTTCCAACATCTCCCCATGTTCACGTGGCTTTTCTCCTGGAATCTAAAGACAGGAAGTTCAGAAGTGCTTCTTGAACATGTAGTGGATTATATAGTGAGAAAGTGGATGTGGAAAATGGATGGATGGATTACTTCTCTGTCACTCAGCATTTAACCTATCAGTAACATGCTGGAGGCCCAAAGAACACTCCAAACAAACATTCCTAGCTGGCCAAAGTATAGTATACTCAACTAGTCAAAGTAATGACCATTTGGTGGTCTTGGAATCTAGACTTCGGTTGAGTCTAGTTTCATATCGCATTTGCGTCATGCACCTCTCCACATTCCTCCTCTCGCTACCAGGCTCCCACTGAACTCTCCAGACTATCTCCACCTTGCTGTAATCAGCACAGGAGCTCATCACTTTCTGAGGGATTGCAGACGACCTCCATTCTGCTATAGCTCTGTTGCCAATGGTACAAGGCTCTTAGTCAAATAATGATTGCAATTTGGAGATCTTGAAAAAAGGGAGCAACAGAGAAAAGCAAACAAAATTAACCGAAGAAAGGGAGCAATATTTTGGAAAAAAGAGGGTGTGAAACAGAACACCAAAGACAATAATATCACCTTCAGCCTGGAGCTATAATAAGGGCGGTCTAGTACGGTTCCACCCTCACTGCGTCTCTTACACGTTACCACTCCTCGTCTTCCTCTGCCACTCTCGCTCCCCCTCTACCACTTACATAACATTCTAATAAGCCTGTGATAGTCCTTGGTCTTTTTCATTGATTCATTCTGTCCGTCTCACTTTCATTATCTAACAGTTCCTCTGAAGCGCACAAAATTTGAGAAAGGTGTGTATATGATTCTAAAATGCACGGAAGCACACATGCTCACACCGAAACACATCGACCCTTCTATTGATATTCCTACAGTACATGCGTAAAATGATCATAAACATAATACATCCATCAATTAATGCATGCAGCCATTCATAGATTTTTGATAAATGCTTTAATTGCAAATGAGTATAAATCTATTCTGCAACATAATCATCTCTGCAACATAAAGAGGTGTGGTTTTCTTATGTCATATGTTACAAAAAAGTTTGCTTCATGTGAATAAAATGTTTGATGGTGGGAGAAGGAAGAGAGGAAATATTAAATAGTTATTTGCTAGGCAGGTACATAATATGATACTCTGTGGGTTTCTATCACAAGCTGGTGTAATTAACAGAAATTAATTAAATTAAAATTGGGTAATAAGCTTTCTAAATATATATTTCTGTTTTTGAGATGGACATTTTTCATGGTACTGAGCCTCTGGCCATGAAACACACTTAAAAAGACTAAAGCAGGAGAAAAAAACTGCTAAGACTTTTCTAATGATGTCATACAACTACATCATATCACCATGGCAACCCTGCATCAGCACCAAGTTACTGAGAGGATAACAGAAAAAGAGAATTTGAGGTGAGGAAGGAGAGAGAGAAAATGCTCTGGTTTTAGGGTACATGCAGTACTATAAGTTTGCTTCCAAATAATTTTTAAAAATAAACTCTATACTCATGTTAAATGCATTCTTGAAATATGTCAATGACAAATATGTCAGCAACATTGCTCACTTTCATACATGTCAGTGTTTATGCCTTCACTTACTCACTTCTCCTTCATCACAATATCTAACAGTGCTTTCTAAAGCTTGCTATTTTTAGCAGTAAACTAAACATCACAAGTACATCCTCGTGATTAATGCACAGGCAATGTCACTGAAGTGATGCAGGCAATGTTGTCCAGCATTTTAACTTTTTTTTAGGCTCTGCATTGTAAATTGAATTCTGTCTCTGTTTAATAGCAGTATGATGTGCATTTGCGTGGATATGTAAGATAAAAGCAGGACATATAATGAAAAAACATGAGGGGTAGCAGACACTTAACAACTGTTACTCCAAACACCACCCTGAAGTTCTAAAAATACACTGCATAAAAGAAAACAAAAAAAGAAAGTACACGGCCACAAGCTTCGGAAACCTCACTGACAGAAGAAGGGAGGGAGAGAGGGAGGGAAGAAGCGGAGAAGGTTGGGTTGGGTTGGGTGGGTGTTCATGCGTAGGCGTTTGTTCAGCTCTCTCAAAACACTGGCTCTCTCTATGACCCTCGTCGCACACTGAGAATTCAAACGCACACTGCTGCATTACACACATGTATAAACAAGCACACACACATAATCACGCACTCACTGACTCACCTAAACATGTAAATTTGCCTTCTCACAGAAGTAAATAATATTATTCATATGAATTCCAGCAAATGTAATCAATCCAAATCCCTTTCTTTCAGCTACATAACCTGTCTATATTTAAGAAATTCCCTTTTCATACTTGTCTTTCTCTATTTGCCCGAGTCAATGTCTTTACCTAGCTCTCTCTCTTCCTTTCGTACCTTTACATCTCTATACCTCTGCATTTCTCCTCCATTTCCCTCTTCCACGCTCCCTCTCTCCTGCTCTTCTCTCTCATTTTCTGGCGCAGTAGTGGGAGGTGTTGCTAGGCAACAGATTAGAACCTTTCTTTCAAGAAGCAGAGAGAAGACCTTGATTCTTTCAGTGTAAAAATAAACAGAAAAAAGAAAACGAGACTTGGGGAAAAATGGACAAGCATCCTTGAACTAATAGGGGAGAAGAAGTAGATGTTTTGTTTTGCTGAAATAAGAAAAAGTGTTTTGCAACTCTCTCAGTCTCTATCAGTCTCTCTCAGTCTCTATCAGTCTCTCTGTCTATCAGTCTCTTCTTCTCTTACCATTCTTACACACTCTCTTTCTTTCAGTGCCTTAGTTTTATAATTTCCCTTTATAAGTTTATGTATGTAAAGTAATGCACAAATAACTGTTTTTCAGACACAAACTCTCTCAATTGATAACTACATTTCCTCGTCAAATACAAGAGAATTCAAATTGCGACATAAGGTAAAGCTTTCTTTGTTTTCAAAGTTAGAATAAAAACATAATGTCTCTCCAACTTAAGCTTAAACTTCAAATAATGACATCTTTCAAATATAGAATTGTGTTTAAGGATTCTGAGGGACAGCTAGACAGTGATGCAGTGTCACTTTAATACTGAGAATAATTATTTGAAATCACTCAGGTTTACTGTTAAATCAGCATTTCTGCTCTGCGCTTTGTCATGTCCAAGAGTTGTACAGGAGATTTGTGTTTCATGGAAACCAAAACGCCACTTTGGAAAGTTGCTCAGCGTATTTGCTCAGAGGGATGATTATCATTAATCACAATAGAAATAGAATCCAACTGTTCTTACTTTACTATATTGTAATATTATATTTATCCAAAGCTGCAGTGAACATAATTCATTACACTGCACCTATAATATGCAGAGTACAAGGCCTGCAGTACATCAACTGTTGTTTTTCTCATGCTCTTAAAGTCCATGTGCATTTTTGCTATGTCCTGCTACTATTTTGCATGCTATTAAGTCTGTCCGTCCATCCATCCATCCATCCATCCATCTTCCAACCACTTATCCTGGTCAGGGTCTCAGGGACAGCTGCTATGTGAAAAAAATAAAAATTACCTTTCCAATTCTAGCCAGCTTCTGAAGATCTACACACATAGAATAAATTCATTTTATTGGCCAGAAACAAGCAGCATTAGGAACAACTGAACGTACCTGTGACACTGAGCTATAAAACCCACCTGTGAGAACCTCAGCGCTCCCATAAATTAAGATCAGAGGGGGGGGTTTGCTCGTCTCTTCTGTTTACTTGCATCCAGCTCCATCCCCATTTTTAACAAGATACCCATCGATCGAGATCAGTGATAATAACGGCAATTGTTCCAAATAAAATTTAACAAGCCTTAAAAGGGGAATACAATGTGTGAGACAGGCACTTTTAACCTGGTGGGTAAAACAATGACTGCAAAGATAAAGCTTCACAGTTTAATTGCCAGAACATAAACATACCGTCGCTAGCTGGAAAAATCTACAGTATTGACTGGTAGTATGCAGTGACAGGCCGGCAGTATGCAGTGACAGGCCGACAGTATGCAGTGACAGGCCGGCAGTATGCAGTGACAGTGTGGCTCATTAAAATAATTTCATGAACTGAAATGAATGCTTATGCATTTAGCATCGATTCTCTTATAGTCTAATAATGTAATTATTCCTAATTTGTTGAATATGTGGGGTAGGTTGTGAATTTGTGCAATAACAAAGTGTGAGGATGCCCTCATTGCACTTGTTATTTTGGGTTGTTTACTTAGAATCATTTTCATTCACTTTAAATAATTTACACATGTAAGGCAGCTGGTTGAGTAAACTGGTGTGTGTAAGTTGCCGCCAAGCTGTGTTTCTGCGTGTGAGTATGTGTCCAGCAATAGCAGGTACTGCATCCAGATTGCACTCTGCCCTCGGCATTCTGGGATAGGTTCATCATTCTGGGATAGGTTTCAGGCTCATCAGAACCTGATACTGGAAGCAGTACAGCCAGTAACGGAAAGTGGGTGGATGAAAAAGACATTAGGCAGATCAGTCAATTTCAGGTTTTCTATATGAACACCGCAAATTAAAATTAATTTCCCCCCCGGTCCTGTTAATTATTTGGAAATTGTCTACATAAACTCTGGACAGGTTCTACTGTCATGTAATACACCCAAGTTTCCACACAGCTCATCTCCGATTGATTAGACTGGAACATATTGTGCTATAGGACACATGCTTGCTGCGATAGGTTATGGGCAGATCTAGATTGAATAAGTGTGTTTTTATTGGATGGATTAATTGTTTAAGGTACACGGACTAACGTGAAAATGGCACTAAGTCCATGATGTTAATTGAGTAAATAGTCTTTAACATGAATCACATAAACGACAAACATCATTTTCAGATTACGTTGCTATAATATAGTGTGGCTACGTGTCAAAAAACGTGGGAAAAAGTAACATGAGTTATCCTGATTTTGAATATACATGCAAGCAAAATGTGCACAATGTTGGCTGAAAATATAAATGTGTTCTCGAAAACAAGAAATGCTTCCTAAAAACAACACTAGACTTTCATGTACGGTTTGCGCTTTTGTTAAATTTATGTTTAGAAAATCAGCACAGCAAGTCACAAAAGAACATCACCATTATCTGGTTTGAGACGTATATCACAAACAGTAGCTGCTACTCTGCACTGCTGTTAGTCAGCTCAGTTGATCACTGTAGACATTACATATTTGCGTAATTTTAGAAATGCGAATCATTCGAATCGCGTTGATTAACGCACTTCATGCATTGAAGAAACCTCGAATGAATTCAATAGAAGGAACCCCAGTTATTACAAACTAATCATTTCGTAGGCACTTCCATTAATTACGACAGCAGATGCAATATCTGACGATCCAGAAGAAAACATGTTTACTAGCAAACACGGTGATAAATATTATTTCCCGAACAGGAAGCGTAAATCTGTTACTCACAACATAACTGCATATAACAGTGCTAAAAATAGCATCTATCCCGAGTACGCGTTCTTCGTCCGCCGCTCATAATTCGAATTCATTTGACAGGACCCTTTGTCTAGGGATACTTCTGCACATTTTACACCGTTTGAGCATCCGAATCAGACTGTTCCGCTGTGTTTTACACCACAGTGCTGTACCGAGATAAGAATGAAATACAAACGAATCTGCTTCCTAAAGCGTCCTGGGTCATGAATCGAGGTCTGTTTGATCATTTGAGTGTCAGTGAGCGCGTTTGAGAGTGAAGTCAAACTCCGCTCTTATCGTTCCCTCCGCACATCCAGTAGCTCGGACAAGCCGCCGGCGGCACTGGGGCTTAATAGCTCTGCTTAATAGGAAACCAACAAATGGGTCCAGATTGTATGTGTTTAACATCAAGGTTTCGTGGTTGATCCTTTAAAGGCCACATTTTGTCTGTCAGATGTAAAATAATGAGAAAAACTGACAACGGTAAGGCAAGTCGCAGGAAAGACATGGTTAAAATATCGCCGCCGTGTTCTATCAAAATCTGTCTGCTTTGCCTTATAAGGAAATGGTGGGTTATGTAAAAGATGCAGCTCACTTAAACATTTCTTGATTAAGGATAAAACACCCCCACCTTGCTTGTGATTAGGAATCGTATAGGTTGTCGCTAAGATTTGCTTAAACCCGCATGTATGTATCTGGAGATATTTGCATTGTACGAAACAAGATGAGAAAATACAGGTAGCTCTTTCTTGTTATAACAAACATTCATTTATCCATCTGTCCAATCGGACGACTTTTGTAAATAATTTTACACGAGAGAGAGATTTTCGTCCTTTGTAAAAACACAATCAAACTACAGCCTAACCTTTTCGGAAAACAGAATAAAATGACAGTGCATGAAACAACGCATCCCGGTAATTGCAGGTATAGCATATAGGCCTTTCACTTACTAATTATCAATTATCAACATGTCAGTCACCAATTAAACACTTAATAACTGTGTCATTTTGTGTTTCCAAACTGGGATATATAATCTATCCTAGGAAACTGTAAGAAAAGGGACGCAACGAAAGGGAAAATCATAGCAATGAAATAGGTTAGCAATGATAAGCAAGAGATAGGTGTCTTTTTCGTATGTGTTTCAGCTTCAGCCCGGTGATGCTGAGCGCACCCCCTCCTCCCGCTGCTTACACTCGGGGGCCCGGTGACTCCGGCTCCCTGTATCTCCGCCCCTCTTTCAGTTTTGTCCAAATCTGGCTTTTTGCGTCGCCGGAGCTCCCGATATTACGCCGACGTCATCACCTGGGAGAGAGGACAGCTGACGTCGGAAGAGTCACAGAGAGAGGGGGATCAAGAGAGGAGGGGGTGCAGGGAGAGAGAGAGAGAGAGAGAGAGAGGGAGAGAGAGATGCAACATTACTAACGTTGATGTGTGACATATCAATCCCCCACTCGCCCCCCCTCCCTCTATTACGTTGGTGCTAGCGTATCGGGAGCCCCCCTATGCCGGCGGAGACCCAGCCTATATAACTTACCGGCGTGCAGAGCCACTCCACCAGATACACGGGCTCCCGACATCTGGGCGAGAGACGGCGACTTGTCGCCGACTGACTCACACGCCGATCCGGGGGAGAGATACATCAATCTGCGGCGCCTGGCCGACCGAGTCGGGCGCGGTGGCGGAATCGAATAGCTCCACGTCGGGTCGGAGAAGATTTAAAGAAAAGACAGAGAGACCAAATTCGGGAACATAGCAAATATAAATCTGAAACCCCAAAAAACAACAAACTGATATTAATATTAACGTCAGTGATTATTCCTGCGTGTCCGGCAGAAAAGAGAGCAAGAGAGACCGAACGCACTCCAAAATATCACCATTGCGGTCAAGGCAACTTAGACGCAACTAATCTCTGGGTACTCCGACTGCAATGTATAGGTCCACGAAAGGAGCGTCCAAGGCTCGAAGGGACCAGATCAATGCCGAGATTCGGAACCTGAAGGAGCTTCTGCCGATATCCGATGCGGACAAAGCCAGACTCTCTTATCTACACATAATGTCGCTTGCCTGCATGTACACCAGAAAGTCGGTCTTCTTCTCGAAAGGTAAAAGAAGCCATATAAATTAAATTGAAACGCATGCTTTGCCGCGTCCCCTATATGGCCGATACGGCGCTGTTCTTATATATAAGTGCTGAACAGTGCATCGCTGTGACCGGTCTGTTCATACGGTGCAGCGCAGGCTGAGCTGATCAACAGGTGAGGGAGTCGATTCAGTTTAGAGGACCTGCAAAACGCGCTTGATGTAGGCTATATGAATGGCGCTATATGGGTGAAGCACGTTTTATCTCTAAATTAATGAAATGCTCCGTCGAATAAAAAAGGCATTATGATTTGAGGTTGGATCTGTGCGTGTTGCTGTCCGTAGTGCTATTACTGCTTGACGCTGTCCGAGGTGCTGGCGGACTTGAGAGACCACAGGAAAACTATACCGACGAGCGCAGAAAACCACTTGATTTTTATGACTTAAGTTTTACAATCGGAACGAGTAAGACGCGGAGATCAATCACATCGGAGTGTAAGGAACAGGAGGAGCGTTTAAAAGCTTACATGTTAATTATCATGTTTGTGCATTTTCTCCCTTCTTCCAGAAGCCGTTACAGCTGGAAATGAAGAGAACGCAAGGTTTCTCTCCTTCCATGAGCTGCTGGAGATGGTGCATTCAGTACCAGGCTTTTTACTTCTCTTGACTGGAGAGGGAAAGCTGCTGTACCTGTCAGACAGTGTCGCCGAGCATCTTGGACACTCCATGGTGAGTCCAGCAAGGTGGAACGACATTTTTAAATGTTAATTTCGCTGGGTTTTGTCAGGCAGGTGATTAAGCTGCTGCTTTGTGGCTAAGCATGTTTAAAACTATTGCCTCGGGTTATGGGTTCAAATAGAACTTCAGCTAGGACTATGTGGATTTACATAACTGCAGTGTTCATGTGCATTTTCTCAGTTGACTTTTCCTCCTGAGACAAGGGGGTCCGAAAGACTTACTGTTAATGAGAAATAGTGACATTAAATAGTGACTTGGGAGTATCTGTGAGCGCTTATAAGCACCGAGGGTCCCGTTCGGGAAAAACCCCGTAATATGTTTTATGCTTCCCTGGATTTCCTGTGGATAGCTGCGACCTTAATTGCATGAGTGCGTCTTGAAGATGCATGAATGAAATCCAGCCCTTTAGCCAGACATCGTTACTTTGCGATGGACCGCATGAACGTGTTGTTAATAATTGAAGAAGGTCTCCCGGTGAGCCTGCTATCATTTTAGAAGCAGACACGTCTGTCACTCTCCACCTGAGTGTGCATGTAGTTAGAAGCCTCTCCGTCATCCGCACTAATCAGATGCCGGCAGTGTCCGCGTGGTCTGGAGGCAGCGGTGCTGAATGGCTGTAAAAGGGAGAGTGTCGGGCTATGTCTGATGTCACAGCCAGCACGCTCATTTTGGATCGGTTATAATTAGCATAACTGGAATACGTGCCGGGGACAACGGAGTGTTAGAGGGAAGCGTGACGCATGACTCACCTACACTGGGGATACGAGAGATGCTACCAGACAGAATTAGACATCAGCTGCCTTGCAGGCAGAGACATCTGCAGCATTTGGAACAGCCAAGTGTAAATGTATATGATGTCATTTTCCAGGTGGACTTGGTTGCCCAGGGTGACAGCGTGTATGAAATCATAGACCCCGCTGACCACGCGATCATGAGGAGCAATCTGTCTTCAACAACCACCCCAGACACAGGTAAGATTGGTGTGTGTGGGTTTTTGCATACTGACGTGGGGGTAATCCGGCACTGCTGCGATCCAGTTCATTCAGACCAGAATTCTGCCCGTTTCAGAAACAGAAGACATTCTTTCCTTTTTCTCCCCACTGCAGACCGCCTGTTCCGCTGCCGCTTCAACACGTCAAAGTCCGTCCGCAGGCAGAGCGCCGGAAACAAGCTCGTGCTGGTCCGCTCACGCTGCCTGACGTTCCCTAGCCCCACCTCCTCGCCTGGCTCCTATTGGACCACCAATCCGGTGTGGGTGTGCTTCTGCTCCCCGCTGGAGCCCCACCCACCCCGCTCCGTGCTCACCAGGGAGCCCAAGCTGACCCCCCCAGCTGACCACGGCTTTTTTTTGGCCTGCTTCTACTCTCAGCACAGCCGGGACATGAGACTGCAGGATGCTCAGGACAGGTATGAGGCTAGGAGAGAGGGAGCCGTTACCTTTCAATGTGGGATGGTGGCATGTTATTTACTCGACGCCCCCTTGCTCTCTCACACAGTGTGACGGTTTACCTGGGTTTCGACGTGGCGACACTGCGTTCCCGCTCCTGGTACAGCCTCCTGCATCCAGAGGACCTCTCCCACGCCTCTGCCCAACACTGCTACCTGCGTGAGTGCTTCGGCCACCAGGTGGCGTCGTCTCACACCAGAGGATGCCATCACACGGCACCCACCCAGCACCAGAATATCAGTACTGCATACCTGTGACTCACTGGCTGTTCGGCACCCCACCAGTTCCCATGTGCTGACGCTTTCCCTCCCTGTCATCTTTTTCCGCAGTGAGTGACGGAAGTGAGGGGCGGGTGGAGGCTGTGGTGCGTGTGGAGGCTGCCGACCAATCGTGGGTGTGGCTTTACATGGTGCTGCAGCTCGAGGCTGGAGAAAACGTCATCAACTCCCACAACTATGTCATCAGGTACTTCCTCCTACCATTGCTCTGCCTTAGTTAGATTTATCATGAGACTATCCGTGTCTAGGTCATGAGAGCCTGTGCCGACCTCACTGTTAATCCTGCTCTTGTGGTTTGTCTCACAGTGAAGCTGAAGCTTGGGCCGTCAGGCAGCAGCTATCCTCAGAGCAGACCCAGCTCAGCCTGGTACTGAGCTCCAGCACTTCCTACCAAGACAGCCTGAGCCTGCAGTCTCCAGACACTCTGTCCAGCCCGGATCAGGTCTTCACGCCAGGCAGCAGCGGCCTGTCCGCCCAGTCTTTCGACTTCAGCGTCGCCGTCTGTGCCACGCATTCCTCCGAAGAACCAGCAGGTGGCGCCGCTGAGCCCATGCAGCTGGAAGCCGGCCCACGTTCAAGCATCTCCTCTCTGGAAGACGACAGCTTCTTCCAGCACCCCCCTGCTGGCCCCGCCTCCAGCCCCACCTCAACGTCCTCTCCGACTCCAGTGACTGTTGCCACGGTGTCCGACTTAGACTTTCTTACCCAGAACATATTCCTGCCTCCCTCCTTCCCCCTTGAGCCCCCATTACCTCCTCTCCCTCTACCTCTTCCCCCTCTCCCCATACCCCAATCCCAACAGGGGAAGGAGTTCGTCTGCACACCGCCTTACACCCCCCAGCTGACAGGGGGCAGCTTCCACTTTGGAGATCAGCTTCTCAGCTTTGATCTCACCAGTCCCGCCAGCCCGTCACCACTGGACCCGGCAGCCACTTCCCCGATCTCGACAGCCCTGCCCCCATCTCCCTCTGACCCCATAACCACCGCCAGCAGCCCCTCCACCCCCACTAGGCAGTCCTCCCTCCAGTCCCTCTCGCTCCCTCCTCCCTCCTCCGAGCTGCTCTTCACAGCAGACCCTTGCAGCAGTTCCCTCTACGAGAAGCTGCCCCCCACCCCCGACAGCCCCGGAGATGGCGACTGCACCATCATGACTCTGCCGGAAGTCCGTGGCCCCCTCTACGTGGACGTGCCATTAGGGCCTTTCCATTACCCCCCAGATGGTCTCCTCACCCCAGAGGCCTCCCCAGGAAAACAATCCTGCCTTTCATTCTTCTCCATGGAGAAAGAGAAGGAGAAAGAGAGAACGGAGATTTCTCTCCTCGCCCAGCAGATTAGCTCCTTAGCAGAAGGATTCTACTCGGACCCCACATTTTCAAAACTTGCCCCCTCCTCCCCATCGGCCTCCCCTACTGAGCCACATCCCCCCATGTCACCCCAAACTGAATTCCACCCTGTCAAGTCTTGGAAAGGTGCAGACCTCCCCCTGTTTCCAGACGACATCTCTCTGTTTGAAGAGAGTGTTTTAGATTCCCTCCTCCAGGACCTTTCCTCTTGTTCACCCTCCCCTTGCCCTTCCTCCCTAGCCCCCTCCTGTCCCCCCCCTTCACCCCCTACCCCAGTATGCTGGCTCCCACCCCCCCACATTGAAGGGGGCTCCGTTGTGGGCATGAGCCACATCTGTAGCGTCCAATCGGCGCACTGTAACTGCCAGGCCGGGAGAGGGGCGATAGGCCCTGCCGATTTGGGGGCACTAGGAGGCGGGCAGCCGACGGGGGGGGAAATGATGGAGGTAGAAATTGTGCCGTCGCCACATTTCTCCTCCTCGCCCATCCCAGAGTCACCGCCCTCACGCATAACCGCTAGCCCGACCTCCACCCCTGGCACGCCTGTTGCCCCCGTGGCCCCTGGTCTGCCTTGCGCCCAGTCCCTCCTGGAGGAGCTGGCCGCCCTGGAACCCATGTTTGGGGCAGGTGCCTCGATTGCCCCTGGACTGGGGCAACAACCTGAGTTGTATCAACTCCAATGTTGCCCATCACCGCAGAACTTCCAAAAAGGTGAGGGTCCAGCCAATCGTCTGACATTCACTCTAGCATATATTTTAAGATGCAGCACACCTTTTCTGCTTTAGTCATAATGTAAACCTAAGGCTTTGATATTTGGGGTTAACCTATCCTGTACTGACCTGCTCTTCTTCTCTCTCATTTTGTCTTTCAGATGGAAGCAGAAGCGATCCTCAGTTCTAAATAAGTCTGTGACTTACTTCATAAAGTATGGCACATTGTCATATTTCGTGGAGCTACTGTACTGCTTTTGCCGAAAAGTCAACAACATTTAACTGTATGATTATATACATAATGTATATACAAGCAAAAGGACATTTATTTACCTGTCTGATGCGAACCAAGACTGTCTTCTACTTTTGTTAATTTATTTATGAGTATATCTGAACGATGGTTCAACCATTTGACTGAGTGGATCTGAGCCTGGACTGGGTTGTGTTCCAGTTTGTGAGAAGTCACTTCCCTGTAACACAAGCTTCGGCTCTGATAAGGCAGAGACTTGAAGTCGACTCGAATTGTAAGCACAATTCAGTTAGCAGACATATTTGTATTCACTCGTAGTGAGGAACTTCTATTGTGAACTTTGAAGAAAAAGTTTTTCCATGCTCTTGATAAAAAAAAGCCTGTTTCTAAATAATGCTTGTCATCCAGCAACAAACACAAATGGCAGGAGGTACCTAATATGAAAATGAATCTAAAACCTAAACTGAGCAGCTCAGATCACCAAACCAGGGGATTCCTCAATGGCCATGGCAGAAAGCACAAATACCTTATTCGACCCGTATTCCTAAAAGCACAGTCAAAGTCAGTTCCGAAAGCCTCTGTGCTTTGAGTTTGTGGCTGCAGAGTATGACATAGTATTACTGATTCATTTATGACTCGTGTGTCAATGTGCTGTAAAAATAATGAACGGCAAAGTGCCAGAATCTACTGCAAAAATGGGGTCCCCCCCCTCCCTTTGTATTTTAATTGTTTGTTATAATGATGAAGCTGCCTAGACTGACTGCTGCCCTGAGATAGAGGTCGACCGGGGCTAACGCTGTGTACGTTTGAGGTTGTACGCGGCGTCTCAAAGGCCAAGTCTTGGGCCGTTCGGGTACCCAGCTGGTTTGAGACGGGTTTTTTGTGACATCAGTATTTGCGACACTCCTGGCTTCTCGGACCAGCGTGGCTCGCCCGCCAATCTCTGCTCACTTCTTAGCGATGGAGTCCTTTGTGAGTACTCTGCCAGGTGATACTGTGCCGGCGAGTGGAAGCAACCATTGCATTGTGGGTGTTTCCCTCTGGCTGGTGTCGTGTCCTGGTTGACAGCTGTTTGTATGAATGGTTGATTCTTCTTTTTTGAGGGGAAAAATCAAAAGTTACTTGAAGCTTTTTGTTTTAAAAAAAAAAAAAAGAACTGGAAAACAGGGATGGGGTACTATTTCCATTCAGTTTCTAAGCGACACGGGTTGAGAATGATTCTATTCCCATGGTGTCGACTCGCTAACGTAGAGTTGTCTACGGTAAAGTAAAGGATTCATTCCTACGTTCTAGCTATTTAAGTGCTAAGTTTAAGAAAAAAAAAAAAACTTTTAGAATAACCTTGTATGCGTGATGACTGAAAAAAATCAACGTTGTTCAATATACATGCATTTCTATGGACATAATGTATATGTTGTACAGCGATTCACATGTCGTGGAGCTAAACAGCTGTAAAAATGTGTACATTTCTGTACATATACATGTAAATATCAGAGAATTTTTATTATATGAAATAAGATTATACCGGAAGTATATCCATGATGAATGGACATTGTGGACCAGTGTTCGTTTTTGTGTTGCTGATAAGTGTATTTGGTGGTCAAATGCATTTATATTAAACTGCTCTTGAGGCAGCTTTATATTTGTGTCCTTGCTTCCTGTTACTGGAGTCTTTTCTCCGCACCGTTATCTTCCCACCGTCTTTCCTCCTGCCTGCCAGTATCCGCTGCCTCTCCCTCGCAGCCCAGATGTCCCGCTCCTCGCGCGCCGCCATAGCATTGACGCACTCGCCCATCGTGCCGTGTGGTCGGCGACGCCGGCTGACTCACACTGACGCACACGCCTGTGACACAGAGGCACTCACACGGACACAATCGGCTACCCCTCTTACTGGGCACAGCAGGTGCCTTCAGGCACGCCAAATGGCATCCGTGCAAAATCCACCCCCCCGGCAACCCGCATTTCAACAGCACGTGGCCAGTCTGCCCAAAGTCCATATATGGGCTTTCCGGCTGCTGGTGTAATTCGCAGTTCCTTGCCCCTCCCCTGCTGACTTCCGTCACTCAGATTGGCTGGCAGAAACAGGGCAGGGAGTTGCTGTGCAGATGAATCCTACAGTCATCCAGCCTGTCCTATTCACTACCACCCATTCAATGAAACGGCTCCCTGTCATTCAGCGGGATCCTGCTCTCATTTGCTATTGTGTGCCCCTGCAGGAGAATCACCCACATTCTCCCCTTTCATTACTTCCAGTTCATAAAAATGTATAACAATTGAACACATAAATTCATTGTTAGACCCCTCTGGCAGATTCTTCTCTTTATCCTCTCTCCTACCATTTGTGCAGATTTGGACCTCTCAGGATGGGAATGATGCAAAGATGGACTAGACACAACAAAAAAAAAAGGAAAAGAAAAAATAGTCAATAGAAATTCTGGATCAGTTAGGGCCCAGCTAGGTCTCCCCTTTTTCATTTTCCAGCTGCATCATATCTTCTGCTCCCTTCGTTCTTCTCTGTCGATACCCATTCATTCACCCAGTATGGATGCTGACACAGTCAATTATGTTTTTCCCACCTGTCTCACTGATCTCATTCTCATTTTCCCAGCCCTGACTCTTTCCACTTCTGTCTCACTGACCTCCATCTCATTTTCACTGACTTGACTCTTTCCAACACTGTCTCACTGGCCCATTGTCATTTTCACCGACTTGACTCTTTTCACTTCTGTCTCACTGGCCTCCATCTCATTTTCTCAGACTTGACTCTTTCCACTTCTGTCTCACTGACCTCCATCTCATTTTCTCAGACTTGACTCTTTCCACTTCTGTCTCACTGGCCTCATTCTCTTTTTCACAGCCCTGACTCCCTCCAACTCTGTCTCACTGGCCCATTGTCGTTTTCACCGATTTGTCTTTTTCCAGTTCTGTCTCACTGGCCTATATCTCATTTTCATCGACTTGACTCTTTCCACTTTTGTCTCACTGGCCTCATTCTCATTTTCTCAGACTTGACTCTTTCCAACACTGTCTCACTGGCCCATTGTCATTTTCACCGACTTGACTCTTTCCACTTCTGTCTCACTGGCCCATTGTCATTTTCACCGACTTGACTCTTTCCACTTCTGTCTCACTGACCTCCATCTCATTTTCACTGACTTGACTCTTTCCAACTCTTTCTCACTGGCCCATTGTCGTTTTCACCGATTTGTCTTTTTCCAGTTCTGTCTCACTGGCCTATATCTCATTTTCATCGACTTGACTCTTTCCACTTCTGTCTCACTGGCCTCCATCTCATTTTCTCAGACTTGACTCTTTCCACTTCTGTCTCACTGGCCTCCATCTCATTTTCTCAGACTTGACTCTTTCCACTTCTGTCTCA
>JAODJU010000002.1:24318666-24333616 GCA_026776725.1 Gnathonemus echidnorhynchus | reverse complement strand
CTGGCCTCATTCTCTTTTCAAAGATCTGAATCTCCACTTCTGTCACACTGGCCTCCTCATTTTCACAGCCCTTGACTCTCTCCAACTCTGTCTAACTGGCTTCCTTCTCATTTTCACAACTCTTGCTTTCTCCACCTGTCTCACTGGTCTCATTTTCATATCCCTGACTCTCCACCTGTCTCACTGGCCTCCATCTCATTTTCACAACTCTGACTCTCTCCACCTCTGTCTCACTGGCCATCTTCTAATTTTCACAGCTCTTGACTCTCTCCACCTGTATCACTGGTCTCATTCACATTTTCACAGCAATTACTTTATCTTATGCCCCTGGCAGGAAACCATATAAAAGGAAAATAACAGCAATAAAAGTACCAAATTAAACCAATCGACACATTAAAAAATTCATACCAGACTTACTGTAATTGATTACCTCATACAAATAATTATCTGTTTTTATGTCACATCCATAACAATGATAAAATGCAATGCATTCTAAGATGCTAATTAAAATTCAATTTTTTAGGATTTGTGTATATTCAACCCAAGAGGTTCCATGAAAGATAAACACACTGACTCATTGATATTGAGCTTGGCAAAGCAGAGGCATTTTATTTGCCAACATAAATCAAAATATCCCATCCATAACACTGGACTTATCTGTATAATTAGGAAGCAAACACACCAGAGCTGTACAGCTCTCATGCAGTAATTGTTGGACTGCTTTTAGTACCTGAAAGTAATTCATGGTTAAATACTGCCCCACAATGGCCAAACTGGGAAACTACACTGCTACTGCAATAATTTTCAATTAATATTTAGTCATTGGTGCCACACTATGGCCACATGCAGGTACTGCAACAAGAGGAATAATCCCAGTGATTCCTGCAACAAGAGTAATAATCCAGTGATTCATGCAACAAGAGTAATAATCCAGTGATTCATGCAACAAGAGGTTACAGTGAAGTTTATAGGAGGCAGAAGTTGTCCCAACTGTAAATTAGCTAAATTTAAACTCCTGGTAAGTGCAGGCAGCCCAAAGGTTACAAATGAGATCTGTTCCCTAAGTCACTCTTTAAGTTGAATTTGTAGGTAAGTTGTAAAGTTGGACCAATAACAATACAATACATAATAATGTCACTACATACAGCACTGTACTGTACTTTAAGGCAACAAGCCGTTAAAGCCGCACAATGTTTTCATGAGCGTCAGAAAGTAGTGTGTACGTTCATTATTAAGAGCTATTGCATTTAACTCAGATTTTTAAAATAACAGGCTTTATAGTAGTCTGTTCGTAAGTACGAGTTGTTCGTAAGTCAGATGCTCTTAACTGGGGGACTGCCTGTATTACATTGCATGTATTACATTATTAAAAAGTTCCACAATAATGGTTGGTGGAAAAGCTGCTGTCTACTAGCAGTCAAAAATGAAAACTAATGCACAGTTCAACGCACAGTTTGGCAAAGAGCAGTCTGAAGATGAGAGCAGTAAATTTTTTCTTATGGAGAGGATTCTATACTTCAGAACCTCTTTAAGATAAGATAAGACTGAGAACAGAGGTGACTGTTGTTGGAGAGACTGTAATCATTATGGGGTAAAGCATCTGCTAGTATCTTGAAGCTAAAATACATCAAGGTCGTGAATTTTTTATTGGTTACAAACTGTAGCCAGTAGAATGAAGCTGTGCTGAGTTCAACATAGTTTGAGCAGCTGAGTTATTAATGAGTTAGAAAAAGAATATGCAGGCAATGCAATTGCATATGTAATGGACCAACAATGCTGTGGATCTTTAGGACGTGAAACAAGAGGAATGTGAGAGGACTTGGTCTGTTTTTTTTATTTGCTGACAGGTGAGGTTTTCACGGAGGATGATGCTGAAATATTTGGCAGCTATTTAGGATGCAGCAGTTGTTCAGGGTGACCATGAAATGCAGATGGAATGAGGCACTGGCTGAGATGGAATGGGGCACCAAAAAGAGGCAGTTCCCCGCAAAGAACATTCAGTCCCTCTGATGTGTTGTAACTTTTATACTTTCATGACAGTCAACACTGTGAAATGTACACATTTCTGCGCAGCCGTGGGCTGCAAAATAGTGATATCTGTATCAATTCAGAGGTTTAAAGTAAGTTTCCTTCCTTCCCTCCCATTACCAATACAAATGTACAACCAAAACTTCAGTGCCATTCACTGAACACTTCCCAATTAAATAAGAAAGAAGTACACATTCTCCAGGTCATCTTAAGTATCATTTTAATAGCTGTATTTTTGTTTTGATCCAACCTAACAAAATACTTTCAGCAGAAACAAAACAATAAACAAAACCAAGAATCTAACAAACAGTATGAAACAGAATGAAAAATACATTATTAGGTCACAAACACTCAAAAATATGAGTGTGCGCCTGTTTAGTGAATCGCCACAGAAAGACTCATCCCTTCATGGGACGTCACTTCTTCTTGGCTTGTGCGGCTTCTGCCGCTGCAAGCTCTTGTTCCTGTCGTAGCTTCTCCTCTCTGATCTTCAGAAAGTCCCCGTACTCCTCGGCTGACAGGCTGCGAAAGGGCAAGAGGACCAATGATGGGAGTCAGGACACACAGATGGAACGTGATTCCCACTGCAGAGACCGGTGGCTCCACCAGAGCGAGAGTTTGCACAGTCAGAGGTTTGGCAGGGACAAAGAATGGGTCACAGCACCAGTCCAAGTGTGCGTGTGTGATTAATATCCTGCTGCAGTTTGTAAATAGAGAGCTCTGGTTAGGGTAGGGGGTGTGGCTAGTCAAGATTTCAGAATTCCATTGAGGTCCAACAAAGAACGAAGTAAAACAGTAACTCAACATGTGAAATTCAATACGTATTAGCACTATTAGGGGAATAGAGAACTTTAATGTGGTAATTTTTTTAAGATTCACTTTTGTGTCAGAAAGAGGCTATGCATATGCACAGGCTAAGCTGCTTATCGTAAACATATCTGCTTGGAAAATGGATTCCAATTATAAAACACTGGAACCTCAATAACTACTCAGCAAATTTAATGGCCTCCCAGCAGTGAAATAAAGGGAGGCCTTTTCTGCTTTATATTATGCACTGAACACACAAACCTTTAGAGCTCCTTAATAACAGAACCCAGCAGTTAACTGCTTTAACAAATACTACTTGACTTAGATGATACACAACACAATTCAACTTGATTACTTTTAATGTTCATTTGCCTTTATCAGTTAGCCCTTTGAGTGTCTGTTAAACAAATACAATTTAAACAGAATGAGTTCACTCTGCTGGCTGTTGTATGGAATTCTGTGCAAAGATAAATTAGCGAGAACACTGCTTGGGAAGTGAGCTTGAGCGGTGATTTGATGGGCGTGTGGGTTCCTGTAGCTCAGCATGTGCAGTGTTCCCTCACTGGGGGCAGGAAGGGAGTGCATGTCGCTTCTGAGAGTGAAGCAGTGCTTATGTTCAATCACTATTTTAGTACCAGAAACAATACCATCAGAAATGTGCACACATATGGGTGCTAGGGTTACAGAGGGGTGGAATATTTCTGGAAAATTTCCCGAAACTTTCCAGAAACTTTCCATGGGAAGTTAAGTAGGGGAATTTTGGAAATATTCAGCATGACATCAAACAGGCATATTCAAACTTTTGTGAATAAATACTGCAAAAATATAAAGTAATTGACTTCCTAATGAATACAACGGTGCAGTTGTTATTTATGAGATATAACAGGTGTTTCGTTTATAATAAATGAGCTGAGTCGAAGCATTTCAGCGAGCTGTGGAACTCCACGCGAACTGTCAGATACGACAAAGAAAGCAAACTTTATAAATAATACAACACAGAATATGACTTATAAGCAGTGTGTTTTGATGCAGATGCTTATTTTTCGGGTGTTTTTATGCAAGAATTCCTCAGAAGCACTACAAGCACTTGGTTACACGGTGATATCACAATTAGTGCCTTTAAGATCAGTATCTTGTGATTCTGGTGGTATGTGTATGATTTCTGTGTGTCAAAGGGCTAACTCAGAAATATCGTCAAAACTTACTTGACTGCATGTAGTCCTGGGCTCAAATGCAGTAGTGTGGCTTCAACAGTCCTATTATAGTGTGCAGGACTCTAGAAATTATCTGTGCATATGATGGAGGAATTCACAGTGCAGGGCGGAAATTCAAGTGAACTTCCATTAAATGCTTGTTTTTTTTCCAACTACATTTAAGTACCCTGTTAAAGGCTAACTTGAAATTTAGCAAATTTCCAGTTTATTCCCATATATTCCTATTAATTCCCATGGAAAGTTTCCAACTCTGAAAATTCCCAGAATTCTGCACCCTACTGGGTATCTAATATTTTACATCAGTACTATTGACTGAAAAAATATGCTGCCCTTTTCCAGAAGGCTTCTGGTGTGTTTTGTGCAAGATGCCAGTGCTGTGCACAAATGCCAAATGGGGTTCCTTACTCATTGACCACTTTAATGCCCAGAGAGCGGGCAGAGCCCACGATGCACTTCACCACGGTCTCCATGGAGGCGTCCTGCAGCACGAAGCAGTCGTCCTTGGCTTTGACACGGGCAATCTCATACACTGTCCGTATAGACACCATTCCCGCTACCTCATGCCCTGAAGGGACAAAGACAGGGTAAAGAATAAGGGTGGAAGCACAGAAGCATGGATGGGGTGACAGCAGAGGTGGGGGGGGGGGGGGCAGAAGGGATGTGGTGGTGGCATGCAGGAAGAACAGACGAGGGCAGGGATACAAGGCAGGGAAAAAGGGACGTTTACAGAGAGAGAAACTCTTTTTATAATTACACCTTTACAAAAACCTCCTCAAAAACAAGCAGTCAAAAGCCTATCATTAATAAAAAAAAAACAAATGTTTCACAAAGGCATTTCTGGAACAACTCTGACTTTTATTAAGAAAAATTAAAGATTCTGCACTTAAACATATGAAACCTTTGGGTGAGGCACATTTATTCATTTATCTGGCATCGGCCTTTAGTCTGAGAGAATTCCAAGCATTAAAGCTTATGATACACACATTTCCCCCAGAACCGCATGCAAGCCAATAAACTGTACAAACCAATACTTATCTAATTGCTCAGGCCATTTATTTAAAGCAGATGCGAGAGCTTTGCAAAGGTTTCACATTTAGCCCACTCATGCACTGAAAAGTTTTTGCACGAACTGAGATTTTCTACATTTGTACGTTACTCACTTAACATTTACTAAAAAATACACTCAGTATTCTTCGCTAGCAAATAAATTTACAGTATGTTCACCATTTGAGTACTTTCATTAGAAAGAAAATGTCACGTCTTTGATTCATCGAAGTTACCTCCTCTAGCCGAGAGAGTTTGAGGCATTCTTTCTACAGGGGACGATAAATACTGCTGTGTTTCATGGGATGAAACAGTTAACTAGTGCATTTAAAGTTAACGGACAGCCTAGAATTTGACTATGACATCATCACACAACCAGTTACCAGGATGTCAGACATACACTGTTACATACTCTTCCCATGTTATGAAGGAATATTGTTTTATTTGATTTATATTTTCCATTTATAGTTGTTCATTCAACTTTGTATTGCTTAACAAGAGCAAAAACCTGCAGTTTATGAAATAAATGGAAAAGTGGTAAAAACCTCTGGTGTGCAGAAGCTTCTGACTGCTGGTGCAGATGGGCGCCAGGTTCATACTCCACCCTTCCTGCTCCGAGATGATTGTGCTTTTAGCTTTAAGTCCAGTGTCCTTTATTTTCTTCCACCAAGAACTCTTTAGAACTTTTTAGTGACTTATGATCATGCCACAGTGGAACTGCACATCTTTTACAACCATTGATATATTACTATAAGAACATGAGAAGTTTACAAACGAGAGGAGGCCATTCGGCCCATCAAGCTCGTTTGGGGAGAACTTAACTAATAGCTCAGAGTTGTTAAAATCTTATCTAGCTCTGATTTAAATGACCCCCAGGGTTTTAGCTTGGAAGGCTACTCTATATTCTAACTATACACCATTTATTTTTATTGTTAGTTTTGCAGTTTATTTTTTTCTTTAGTGTTATTTTATTGCTAATTTATTATTTTTTTATTTTTATCATTTTAGGCTATTTTGTTTTTCTTTGTATTGCCTATTTCCTTCAAGAACAATCCAGGGAGCAGGTAGAAAAGCATTTCACTGCAAAGCAGTACAGCGTATGACCGTACATGACAAGTAAAACCTGGATCTCGAACTTGAACCGCATGCTAAGATTCCAGTCACTGTTATATGGAATCCTGCACGAAGCTGCAGAAACTGTTCTCATCCCTGGAACGGAGCCTGCAACTTTCTGATCATGGGTCATTAATCGGCCGATTCGTTTGACACCTATATACAGCCAGACATCCTGATTTTCCCGCGTTCAAGGTGTCCCTGGATCAACAAGGGAGGGGCTTGCGGTTCAGTCTTTCAACCAATCACGGTCTTCACTGCATGACATCACCACATTGGTCCATTTTTTTCTTATTTTCTGACTCCAGGCTTCCAGCCATCGAGCTGGGGCTCAGAAAGCTGAGCCTCTGTGCCTGTGATCGGAAGGTTGCCAGTTTGAGCCCCAGCCTCGGCAGAGCAACCACATGCTCGTGGGCCCTTAAGGAACATCCTTCACCCCCAGCTATTTATTGTTGTTGTCATCATCAAAAACATAAAATAAAGACGCTCCCTTACATTGCTCCTACAGCCTTTGCAGGTTAGCATGTTCTTATGTCCCTTAATGAGAGGCAGATACAATAAAATGGGTCATTTACAAATCTGTGCACCTTGGCACTTAACAGAAAACATTGGTTCTAATCAATGTGGTGATGTCATACGATGAAGACCGTGATTGGCTAAAGAAATGAAACGCAAGCTCCTCCCTTGTTGACCCAGACACTTGTTGAACTAGGATGTGTCCGTACAGCCAGTGAATGCTATGTCACACAGCACTAAGCTGGCATGAACTTATCGCGAGAGGCTGGATGTCTCCCTTCATTTTACCTGTTTTTTTGGCCCCCTTCTCAATTCCGGCAGCTGCTTTCAGGAAATAGGACACCGTAGGCTGACCAATCTTTATGTCATACGTCCTGTCAGGCTGCACAGAAGGAAGACGCAATCACAACCCAACACATAAATGGCATGTTTAATTATGAGAATCGTGAGGAAACTGAGGCACGAAACTGAGGTGACAGATTTATAAGTGACAATTAGATTCCCACATATATAACTTGGATCCTGGGAGCACCGGTCAAAACTGATGCGACAATTCAACACAACCAGGAAGGAGGCGGCACATGTCCTTCAACCGAGGGGGGGGGAGGGGCTCCTGTAAATCACTTGGGCTAAGCCTCTGCGCCTGTTATAAGCAGGTTGCCGGGTCAAGGCCAGCCTCGGCACATCTGCCGGTCCTTGAGCGAGACAATAACCCCCCCCAGCTCCCTGGGTGCTGCTACAGGTTGCTGCCCTTCGTGGCTGGATTGCTCTCACCTACAGAGAGCAAGTTGGGGGAGGCATAAAGAGAATTAAAGTATCTATTATTATTATTATTATTATTATTATTATTATTATGAAATCTCCCAAGGCAGTCATCAGCAGCAAGGAGCAGAAGTGTCGAGTGACCAAGGTGGACAGATAAGCTGCTGATGAGATGGAATGAAGGGCGGCACAATGGCATCAGCTAAAGAGGAGAAACGCTCTATTCTATTTACAGCTTTAACACAGGGGGACTTAATAAAACCACAGCAACAACAGTCATTGGGTTTGAGTATCAGCATGTTATTACCCACAGAGTGACATGGGGCAAGGAAGGCGGAACTCAGTGAGACACAGCGGCCTTGTCTGCTATGATGTACAGCACTGCAGAAAAGTCTTAGGCTGCCAAAGAAAATGATTTAAATAATCTTTATGTTGGTATAAAACTATGATACTATACCTGCCAAAGTGCGCTAGCTTAGCCAGTTCAAAAGCTCCGCTAAAGGCACCCCAGTATTTGAAGTCACCCTCCAACATCCCCCTGTGTTTGTTCACTCATGCGCTAGCATATTCTGTTCGGCTAATCAACACCTAAAGTTATTTAATTAAGTTAATTATTCATGTGAGCTGGTGGTGAAGTGTAACAAATACCAGGAAAGGCTGGGGGTTCCCTGGGGCCATTTTCACACCATCCAGCCACATATTAGAAGCTTTTTGGAAATCAGAAAAAAATTCTCGTCGCTTTTTATTGTTCTACTGTTGAATTGCATGTATTACAATGACATTTTTCTGAGCAAATATACAATCCAGATAAATCGCTACAACATTTTCTTTGATGCACAGCACGATATACATTTCGGAAAAGGTGTTGCATGGGTTGTGTGAGCCAATAATGTCTGTTTTTGTGTTTTTGCAAGTGGGCACGCACCTTTGTGCGCTGACAGAAAGCCAGGCCTCTTTTGAGCAGGCATATGCCAGATGGCGAGAGTCGGGGGGGGGCGGGGGGTGGTTTCTGTATCCTGCGGGGAACGAATTTTGTTTATATCGCCCAATAAAAATTCGCCCTCTCTGCCACCTGAAATCGGGCCTGACACTGGGAGTCTGCATGACTTCAGCTGAGCAGGAAGCGCGACAGCCTTGCATTGTCTAGGTTTGTTAGTGTGCTTGCACACGCTTGGCTAGAGCCTCCTTTGTTTAAATTTAATAAAGGAATTATTGTCTGAAGCCCCATCTATACTTCTCATCATCTGTACCAAGCATACTTCCGCTGCAGCCCTGCTTGTCATTCCTCCTTAGCCAGACAATATGGATTACCTTTTACGTGATGAATGATTCAAGACATACACTTCAAACAAAGGGAAATGCATGGAACATATTTTAAGGAAATCTTCACCCTGTGTAATACTTGGCTCATTCTCAGCAGATTCAGAGAGGTGCGACTCCACAAAGGATAAATAAAATGGGAACAGAGAGATGAACTGTTACAGAAAATTTGGAAATAAGATGACAGGCCCACAGCAGCGATGGAAAACAGAATCAGTTTAAATATTTGTCCAGGCAGTCTGCACCAATCAGTCTGCACCAATCAGTTAAACGGGCTTCAACAATCAATTTGAAACAAGGTTTTAAACTGACTGATGAAAACTGAAAATGACTGGTGTGGTACGGTTGGTTTATGAGGCCAATTACTGAGGGAGAGAGATGTACTGTGAGTGTGCGAGTGTGTGTGTGAGTGAGTGTGCGAGCGTGTGTGTGTGTGTGTGTGTGTGTGTGATCGCTGAAAAACCTAGACTGGCGTTATTCCACCTAAGCTTGAGTTTTATAAATTGTGAAAGTTGTTTCATTTTATGCTTCAAGAATTAGGATAAGCATAGCCCTTAAGCTGCCAGCGCTCTTAAGCTGATGGCAATTAGCTACTGACATTGACATCGTTATTGAGGGAGGAGAGAGCAACATTGTGTAGTGGCAGCATCCAATTAAACCAGCTGTAATTTCAAATTCGTTGTCAAGCCACTTTCATTGTTGTGCTCATTTCAAAATGTTTTACTTCTGATGCGTAATCATTACAGAGTCTTTTCACGCGAAGAGCAGCTGAAGCCATGATTAAATAAGTTTTTTTCTTTGTCATATTATGTTCCATACAGTGTTCCTCATTATAAGATTTATATCAAAAGCTTTATTGATCCAAACTGTGTACATATCTTCCTATTCAAACACTGGAACTCGCAATGTAATCTACCACTTGCCTTAGCAAATGCTACCAAATTTAACAAATCAAAATTTAGGCAGATTTAGAAAAAAAAAATATATTTTCAATGAAACAGGGGCCACTGCTTCCTGATCAGTAAGGTTTAGGTACCACGCTGTACCTCCTTTGAGGCCTCTATTGAATGGTGACCTCAGGTAAATCTGTGTATTAAACCAGCTGTGCTTCATGTTGCTTCTCTGCATTAGCCATTCTCCTTTCCCCATTTCAGGCATTTTGAGTTGCTCTCCGGCATATTGGCCATGAAACCAGCTGTGTACTTTCGATGTTTTTTGCGTCGACTTAAGGCGTTTTCACCTACGCTGAGAGTACGCCTGTACGTGTTTCACTTGTGATTTTAATCAGTTCATGCTGATTCTTACACAATTGTACTAGACAGCTCTTTCAGTGCAAATCTTAATACTTACTTAAAACTTACCTTATCTGGAACACAGACATACATAATTGATAGTTTATGACAAATAAAACCTGCACAATTTTAAACTGTTATCTCCCTTCATCACTTCACATTAACATGGGTGTGCATAATCCTTATCCAGCTAATGCCCTGACTTCTTTGACATTCAAAATCTGTGCGAGATGAAAAATTCATTTGGGAAAGCCGATTTGAAATAAAAGACTCCTTATAATGAATGAAGGCGACTTTGATCTCAACTTTGAGTCATCCTATGCCCTCTAGTGGATAGAATATAAAATACAATGTTATACACTGAAGGAAGAAATATCCAATTAACTCCAAAAATAGATAAGCCTCATTCCTGACGAAACCTCATACAATTTGCTGCTAGGAATGTGTCCCAAAATGAGTAATTAAACAGTATGGAATATATCTAGAGCAAATCTTAAAATGAGA
The DNA here is from genome assembly GCA_026776725.1 of Gnathonemus echidnorhynchus. Lineage (NCBI taxonomy): Eukaryota > Metazoa > Chordata > Actinopteri > Osteoglossiformes > Mormyridae > Gnathonemus > Gnathonemus echidnorhynchus. The sequence continues at coordinate 24,323,016 of JAODJU010000002.1, read as the reverse complement.
CCTGGAAATGTTATGTTCGAATTCTGTGTACAAGCGAAACATTTTTATTGTTAGCCACAATGATTATATAAAAGTGGAAAATGTAATGCACTAATCTTTGAAAAAGACTGCATTTATATCTATTCAAATAATAATGGCTTTCATCAGGGACCATTTTAAACCATCAAATTTCTAATTTCTTATCAGAAGGCTCAATGAATAATGCATGGTTACACATTATGCTCTCTGACATTTTAAAGTTTGACATTACTGCACACAACAGTACCTTCCCTAGTAAATTAATTATTGATAAGAATGTGTTTTATCATAGCACCGAGATACTGTTGTGACTCCCTATGTCTGAAAAATGGGTATAAAGTTGAACTAGAGTTCATTTAAAACTTCTCGGAAAACCATTTTATTGATAAAAATAAATAGTAATTAGCTCTAAAATCATATGTAATTTCGGTCATTATTTGGCATGCAAAAATATTTTGTTTGTTTTTTAGTCAGTTTCAAATGTATCGTTCTTTAGGATGTGTTTACCTGTGTCTGGCGTTTTCCACACCAAAATAATACAGAGGTGTTTTGCGTTTTGATTGGTTGTGTTTCTCTGTAGGCTGCGTGATGACGTGCTTCTTTTTGTGACGCAAGCCAGGTGGCGGCCGGGTTTGCAGTGCTTGTACCACATTAAGCTAGTTTTCCTAAAGGAGAAATTAAAAAAAGAGCTTCAAGTTCGAGGCTCCGGTATATGTGTCTGATAACTTAGAACATCTGAGAACAGTTGTCATGTATCCGTGAGACAACACTGTGTAACTTCCCCTAAAGACAACTGCCCGGATCTACATTTTAATGGCACTAATGTGCAAGCAGTCGGAATGGTTTGCCAAAAAAGTGAAAATCACTTAATATAAGAATACAGAGAAAAATCTAAGATTCATAGATTATTTATCATTGTCTGCTTACTATCTTGACTACTAAATAGCTTTGACTTTGGATTCCTCCCACAGTCTGAAGCCATACAGTTCAGTAAAGCTGGTGATTCTTAACTACCTTAGATGAGTGAGTGAGTGAGTGAGTGGGTGAGTGAGTGAATGTACGTGTGTGTGTGTAATGGATTTATATTCCCTGCTCGATGCATCCTACATTATGCCGCATGCCTATAAGCATAGAAGATATCTAAATATTTTTATTTAAATGCTTTTTAAATGCATACTTAAACACTTTCTTCATATTACTGATCCTGAAAAAAGTGCACCATGAAAATAGAATGCTGGACCAAGTTACTACTCAAATATTAATTAAAAAATGTCACAGGGTTTACACAATACCTGAAGATAGAAAAGACGACTTTAAATTACATGAAGACAGAGTAATACTGTGCCTCTAAAAATACAGTCCAAAATAGTTATTTAGTACCAGTAAAAAGTTTGGACCACAGAAAGGTTTATTTTTACTGTTCTATACATTTTAGAGTAATTAAATGATAAACTATAAAATAACTTACAATTGATTAGGTACTGATCAAAAAAGTATATAAAAAAAAAATCATTTGTTTTGGGGGGGGAGCAGCTCTGTGGGTTTGGACTCAGAAGGTTGCTGGATCAAATCCCTGGGTCAGCAAAGTGATTCCACCATTGGACCCTTGAGTAAGGCCCTTAACCCCAGCTGCTCCAGGGACTGGCTGACCCTACTGTCTCCTCTACACCAGGTCCATGAGGTGGCCTCCTGGGATGCTCTTCCAGCTGTCCTGAAGGAGGTCCCACATACATGCTGAGGTCTCATTGGCCACTTTTCCTTCACTCTCTGCTGTGTTTAGGTCAGGTGACCAGGTCATGTGATGTGATATAAAGTGACGTCAGAATTTACTGCTTGGTAGAAACTACCTGACATTTTCAACAAAAAATAACCTCTGTTTTGGAGATTCCACCCCCACACTTTCTTCAAGGCCATTATAAAAAACAAAAATATTTGTACCTTTCTTTACAAATATTTGTTTTCAAGGTGCACTACATTGAGAAGAAAAAATCTGTTTTTAAAGTTCTCAGGGTGAAATGGGTTACCTTTCATGTGAGCCATATCTGCTATACGCACAGGCCATGAAGAAACGCATTACACTTTATTCAAGGTAACCCTAAAATAGATCAACTTTTTCTGAAAAGTTATTATGAAAGTTTATGTGAAAAGGGCAAACAGCTTATGGAAATGATATATTGAAAATAAACGGCAGGACGAAAAAAAATTCCTGCTATTCGTCTGCATGTATGCGAAAGTAAATATCTAAAAGCGCATTTCGAAATGATTAGTGAAGCGATTTCAGATTCTATTGTCCTGCATCTATATTCCGTGATTATCCTTTTAATCCTGAAATTGCTATGATTAACGATGCCAAGGTCGTCAAACGAGACACACATGACTTTTTATGAGAATTACGACCTACAGAATGTCACGCATCATAAAAGGAGACCACGCATTCCTCCATCCATTCCTCCATCCATTCCTCCATGCATTCCAACCATTTATCCTAAACTGGGTCACAGGGGAGACAAAACATAAAGTAATAGATTGAAAAAAGAACATATTTTTGTAAGAACTATAATAAATACTTAATAAAGAATATTATTAATAATGGATATATTATAAATATTATATAAAATAGTAAAATTCAGTTGTGACAATGTAGCAGAGAATGAAGTTACAGAAAAAAAGAGCAAACCTTGACATTGACGATGGTGGGGACTGGGATGCCGTCCTTTATGTCTTTGGTTTTCTCATTGAAGTCCTTACAGAACTGACCAATGGGGATTCCTCTCTGTCAGTAGTCACAGGCGCATAGAGGAGACACAAAGAGGCTGTATTATTTTACAGTACATCTTCTACATCAAAGCTCAGAATTCCTCGGGAAAAGTAACCCGTTCCAACATAACAGCCTGAGAGCTGTGTGTAGGGTGTGTTAGCATGAGACAGCGTGACAGAGATCCTGCGTGAACGCCACCAGAGCGTGCCCAGAGCCGGTGGACCCAGATATAAACAAGTTTTCATGTTTCTCTGCCAGGCAGACAGAGCGGGGAGGAAGCAAACTGATAGGTGAGATGAAATCAGTGCAGCACACAATTTCTGTCATGTCTGTCAGGAACACATTTCTTGAAGCCCCACACAGGGGGCTCAGGCGAATCAACAGCGCAATTATTTTAAATTAAAGGATGTTTTTCGGGAAGATGAATGCCTGACTAAAAACCCACATATCTGACCTGAGGGGGAAAAAGGAATTCATTAAAGAATTAATAATGTTCAGTTTTAAAGATGTGAAATACGGATTCAAATAGAAATTATTTTACAAATGCGGCGAACTGCCCACATGGGTATTAATTCTCACGAAATATTCTGATGAGGGCTAGCCATGACAGAAGACCGAATACTGCAATAAAATCTTTGAGCCAAGAACAATTCCTAAAATTTATGCATTTTAAAAAATGTTAGTTTATTTAAATCAGCTTTGTCACAGTCCCACGGATACCATAGAGCAGTATGTCATCGATCATTGAGAGTTCTGCGACGGCAGAAGGTAATGGCGTTGTTCAGTGGCACAGAGACAATAAAGATGGCCAGAGGTTTTTCATTTGACCAGCAGAGATTTGTGTCCTTTAATGTTATTGGGCATCCTTGAGGAGAATTTCCTCCTTTGTATGCCACTGTAACACCCATAGAAATTCTTCAAAATTGATGCAATTTTCTCCTCAGTCTTTTCAGGAGTAGAACAATTTTTTAAAAGATACTTTACATTCTACAGTTTAAATTTCACATTACATCCATTTTTTGGGGGAAATCCTCCAGGTAAACTGTGCTTCACAAATCAGTGAGCTGCGCGTAAATAAAAGACTTAACAAAAGAAAAAAAAAGAAAACGTTAAAACAGACAGTGGCAAAGTCTGCGCCAAATAGACAGGGTGAAGGTACCAGCTGACACATACAGACAAAGACACACGCTAAGAGCTACTCAGAATGGCGGAGCAGACCCACTGGGAGACAGAGGAGAGGAGCGGGGTGAGAGTCAGACTGAACAACGAGCCACATAAAGGTTTGCAGTGGTCATACAGTGAGGTGTGTAGCTTTAATGTCCACTTATGAGGCTGCCTGAGACATTTCAGTATGAAAATAAGCAACAGCCAGGACACCGATGACTGATGACAGAGTCGCAAGCGAACAGCCCAGGTGAGAGGGACAAAAGCAAATGGGCAATTAAACTTGTACGCCGCATATAACCCAGTGAACATCTCAGCCAGAGGCCTGCTCTTCATATAACCCAGTGAACATCTCAGCCAGAGGCCTGCTCTTCATATAACCCAGTGAACATCTCAGCCAGAGGCCTGCT
>JAODJU010000002.1:24293402-24311499 GCA_026776725.1 Gnathonemus echidnorhynchus | reverse complement strand
AAACCTTGTGGTAGCCATTGGCCGGGCAGTGTCTGCACTAAGAGGGCAGGAGGCGGCCTATTCGATCTCAATCAGGCCATTGCTAATGCACTCTGCACCTCCTCTGCACCTCCTCTGCACCTCCTCTGCACCTCCTCTGCACCTCCTCTGCACCTCCTCTGCACCTCCTCTGCCCGTCTCTGCCCGCTGATTCTCGGACTGACTGATAGCCATCAAGAAGGGAAAAAAAAAATAATAAATGCAGTGATTTAAGATGGACATCTCTCAGCCTCAGAAATAAATCCTTGTAAACCGGTACGAACAAAAGCTATTCACTATGAGGAACCTCCCGGGAACCGGCTGCTCACCTCTGATTCAGAGGATAATGAATGGGGTGGGGGGGGTGGAACACTCCTCTCTCATCCTTCTTTTTTTCGTTACCTTCCTTCGTATACGGCTCCCACAAGGGTTCCCCCCACGGGTGGATCTCAGAAAAGCTATCAGAGCAGCTGTGAATTCGGACGCTTTATGAGGCCGGGATGTTGGCCGCCCGCGTGCCGTCGTCTGTTCGCCGCGGCTGTGCGAGCCGTGCGAGGGCTCGCGGCTCCTTCGTGACAAAAGCGAGTTCAGCACCCTTTCTCTCATCTCCCCCCCTTCCCTCTCTTCTCGCAGCCAGCTGTGATAATTCCGCTGCTGTATGTAATTATTCTCCTGTACTGCGGCTGTCGCTCCCCACTTTCGACTCCCCCCACTTTTATTTTTCTCGTTTGTTTAAATTTGCCCCCAGGATGCCGGCCGGCTCCCTTCCCTTGTTATGCCTACCCTGTCAGGGGGGGTTAGGCGGAGGGGGAAGAGAATCCAGAGGAAACAACCGGGGAAGATTACAGAGCGGCCACCTGAGCACGGGGGCTGCCAAATATGATTTATTTACACTTTTCCCCCCTCAGATGGAAGCTGATAGAAGCCAAAATATGTGGCTGAAACACTGAATGCACCCTCCGCACGCAAGCTGGTGAAATGCTCTGCAAAGTGTACAGCGCCCTCTCTGGCAGGCACACGCCACTGCCTCACTTGTGCATTTTAGCTCACCACGCGTGTCGTTAGTGGTAGGGTAAAACATACCTGTCCAAGCACAGGGCCCAGCGGGGGCCCGGGGGCCGCTTGCCCCGCCCGTACGATCATCCGGATCACGTTCCCCATCTCCACCTTCTTCACCGTCTTTGCTGCTCTCGAGATCTTCGACATGCTGCCAGTGTGACGATCACCCCTGACTACCTGCAGTCACAGTCAGACACAGATCACTCCATCGGGTGCTGTGGAAGGAAGAAATCCGTCCTTAAGGGGTATATCACTATGCTACAGCTTGTGATTAATCGTTTTAAAGTCTTGTGAAGGGTTTACTACCTAATGTAAGTCATGGGTTTCCCAACTTTTCAGTGCACGACTCCCAATATTAGTGCCAGAGATTAGCGACCCCCAATATGTGGTTATATTACAATGGAATTTTTTCAGGGTTTGTAATTTTTATTAACGTACAGTGGAAATAACTTCACAACCTCCTCTGCCAGCATCTCACAAACCCCTGATCTAGGGCAGATACTGTATCCAAAGGCTGCAGCTTTGCCTCACCAAAGTCCTTACCGGTGCAGCAAATCCATCCATCCATCATCAGGTGCTAGTCTACTGCAGGACTTCACTATCTCTCTTATTCTAGAATTTCATATTGCCATGTTTAGCGTATCTACTGAGGCCCCATCGAATATCTCTGAAAGTAAGTCGGCTGTAACAGAAAGCTTCTGAATTATGACTTAAATCCTCAAATAATCAGAGCACTGTGACCAAAAAATGAAGATGACAGATAACAGCAACAGACTGTCAAAGAAGCACAAGAACAACCAATGGAGACATATTTCAAAGTTTCATGCTAACTGAAGCGAATACTTGGCCTCGAAAATGGAGTGCAGATTATAGAAACACTATTAAGAAAGAAATCTCCATTTATTGGATAAACTATTAAAAAAGTATCGCAGTAACATTATTACAGCAGTACATATGATGTGGAAAAAACAGACAGATGCTGTGAAAAGAAGGACAGATAAACAGTCCACAAAAAGCACTCCTGTTTATAAAAAAAATGCATAAATTAAAGGTTATGTATACTTTGTAAACATACGGCTCAGATATTAATAAAAAGACAAAAATACTAGTATCTAGGGTAAGTGGTTAGAAAATAAATGGATGGACGGATGAATGGGATTAATGAATTAATTTTTTTTTCACATCTCAACTTATCAAGGACTTCTGCATAAGGGAAAATTATGTTTTTCAAACTGCCTAACTTTTTTTTTTTATTAAAAAAAAAGGAGACTGCATTTTCTCTAGAAATGGTGACATGCAGAACGACTGGCAAGGAAAATCTCCCGTCGATTCAGGATGAAAACTACCATCTTCGAGGCCTTGCTTTTAATTACACCTGCAGTTTTAATTACGAAAATGTTATCAGTCAGCGGCATGTCCTCGCTCACGGTTACATAAAACAGCGATAAGAACTACATCTCATTGTGGTTGTGGAAGCAATAAGGTGAGTTTGTCTGCACTGGCAGACCATGTGAATTCAGATTTATCACCAATACGCTTCTGTTCACTACAGTGTGTTCAGTGGCACACAGACACACACTGCACAGTGCAGGAAATGCACACACAGTCTTGGTCTTTGCAAAAAGCTTAACTAGCAGCCAAATGCTGAAGAACTCACTTCATAAGGAAACACATAAGAAAATTACACCCTAAAAATTACACCCCATCTTACTGTAGCATAATGATTTGATTGGCCAACTGGCTAAAACATACAGTGTCAGTCAAAAGTTTGGACACACCTCCCATTAGAAAGGTTTATTTGTAACTATTCTTACATTATTATTTTAGAATAATTGTAAAGGCATCAAAACTATAAAATAACATATATGGAATTATGGACTGACAAAAAAGTATTAAGCAAAGCAATAACTTGTTTAGCTTAGTGGGTGGGGACTCAGAAGGTTGCCAGTTTAAATCCCTGGTCTGCAGAGTGACCCCACCATTGGGCCCTTGAGCAAGGCCCTTAACCCCAGCTGCTCCAGGGACTGGCTGATCCTACTTTCTCCACATTCCAGTTTCATGAAATTAATAATTATACTTTACTGATCCCCATGGGGAAATTCTCTTTTCACCTCACCTACCCCCGTCTGGCTCTCCAAGATGAGAGTAGATTCAGCACCAAAGGGCGCTGGGGGCTAAGGGTCTCGCTCAAGGGCCCACAAATGTGCTGAGGCGGGGCTTTAACCCGCAACCTTCCAATCACAGGCTTCGCTCACTGAGCCACATGATTTCCCTATTTCTACTTCCTACTGTATTTGGATCAGGTGTCCAGATCATGTGATGTGACCCTGTCACTCTCCTTTGTAGGCGACTTGGCGTGTCCAAAGTTTTAGCTGGTACTGCATTTAACAACAAAAATCTCTGGTCTATTGTATTCTGTCGCACAGCAAAACAGCAAAGCACATACGTCATACCACCATTATGTGGAGTGACAGTAATTGTTGAAGTAAACAATTATAAACCATCAGATGTCTGTCAAGTTCATTTTAAAGTAAGTTTTCCATTTATCAATGTGTCTAAATTCCAAGTACGGTTAGTGTGTGTGGACATGTAGGTGCCCCCTGCAATGGAGTGACATCCTATCCAGGGTGTCCCGCTGCCTTGTGCCCTGGACAGGCTGAGACAGACTGCTGGTCCACTGTTCTACATAAGCAGTTTGGAGATGGGCGGATGGAAAAGAGAGAACCATATATGAAACAATCAAATCAAATACCAAGTATCACATTTCAGTAGTTCTTCCATGATAAAAACTAATTTAATTGACTGTCAAACAATCGACTGATATGAACATGTGCCTGATTAGTTACTAGATACAAAAAAATGCTGAAATAACTACCTCAAACCCTCTGAAAACCATTATCAAGGCCGAGAGAGTTCAATATTGGCAGGAATTAGAAGGAAATGGATGTATTTAAAAGAAAACAAACACAAACACTGAAGTTCTGAATTATTACCATCGTCAGTGCTCGGTTTGCATTCTGAAATATTATACTTTCAAAGACAGATACGAGAAAACCCACAGACAGAATTAACAGGAAAAAACATTTTTTTTATGCCATTTCAGAAAGAACAACACACTGGTGATCTGCATAAAACACTTGTATAATATATAACTGCATAACTGCATCTGATTATCATTTCAACTGTCCACAATTTGGCCGCAATTTCTAAAATATTTGTAAATTGTTACATATACATGTAATTAAGCAGTTTAATTCACTGGGACACTAATTTAATTTTATGCATCACATTTTGTGTAACTAAATTTAGTAAAGTCCATCCTATGTCCTATACAACTCCAGGTAAACATTATGAAATTTAAAATATCCAATGACAGACATGTGCTAAAGTATTTTGTTACAATAAATGTCTCCCTTTCCAACAGTGGAATTTCCAAAAAATTTCAAATGAAAATGGAAGATACATAACTTTATTCACATTCCTACACATCCTTCTCAACTTTTGCTACTGTGCGAAAAAGTAAACAAGCTATTTCCATTCTGTCTGTTATAAAATGGAAGAAGCTAGTTGACCTCGTATAAATTTATACTACAGTAACAGCTGCAATAAAAATATTGATATGAAGCAATCGTAACTATACTGTAAGGATTAATAATGGTGTATTTAACCTTATTTTGCTAGCAACTTTAATGACTTTGTACGACTATATGCATCTCGGTCACTGTACTGAAAACCAGAGCCTGCTAAAATACACAACCGTAAGTATAATCGTATATATCAATCTTACTGACACATCGACCTTTCATTCTGCACGCCCTTGCTTAACTGTCTATTGATGCTGACTAGCTAGACTGAACTTAAGATCACCAACTAAATAATATATGAAAAATCATGAACGCTTGGGGTCGGCTTCTCAAAGAGAAAGAACAATAAGTACCTTTCCGAAAAAGAGATGGTACTCCGAAGCATATATCCTCCTTCACGTTGCGATTACAACGTTACATGGGCGCAGACATGTTGGTTTAACCATAGAATCTCGTGACGTTGGACCGGAAACGGAAAGAGGGCACTTCCGGAGTTCACTTTTCTGTAGTACAGTGATGAGCGCTTTGGTTTGTATAACATTACAGCAATAAAAATGCATTGTTTCGCATTTTTTTTAAATAAAATATATCATACTATTATATATGCTATTCTCCTGCCTTTACGATGCTTCTACGAGTTACGTAAAGCTAAACCAATATTTTCCCTCGACCAGCCCATTTTTAAATGATTCATCTTAAAATAAGTATATCCTCACTGTGTCTGCTTCGTGACTATTAAATTTCAATCACACGTCACTATTTCAGACACAGGCATAGAATTTCTTTCAAAACTTATATTAGCATAATTGGGTCACAAACCATCAAAGTAACCCTGATTTCGATTCGAAATACTTGAGCTCATGGTAAAAGGTCTTTTATGAGGCATTTTAAAAAATAATCCACTATGCATTAAGCAGTGTTGTATTATGTCATCCCTTTGAATTAAGTTTTATTATTTTGTAACCCTTTTGCTGGCAATGATACTGTCCAGTGGTGTGTATAAATGATAGATAGTATTGTTACAGTGAATTGAGTATTTTAATTTATCAACCAAAATGTCTTTGGACAATCAGCTCAGCTCTCTTATCACTCCCCCAATTCCTTCTGACTCCTGTTCCCCCCAGATCTGATTCTGTCAGGAAACCCACGCATAAGAACCAAATACACAAACACAATGCATGCAGACATATTACGAATCTTTTTCTAGAAACATAACTTAACAAAACATATGAAACATTATTATCTAACCCTATAGTTATCCACTGCTTTAAATAAAATTGTTTTGTTATGTCCTATATGTACAGATGTGTGTTGTCTGTATTGCACCTGTGTCAACTTGTACTACTTAAATTTGCAAATACTGTATTCCTTGTACATTACATTCATTCCTCTCCGTTGTGTATCTTGTGTCTTGTATTTAGCTGTGTCAACAAAAATCTCCACTGGCCTTGGTCATGTAGCAATAAAGATTCTAAAGATTCTGATAAGAAGGAACCTGAAAAGGCTGCCACCTGAGCAGTGGTTCTGGGGGTAGGCCTGTCCTGGACAGCGTCCAGGTTTTTTGTGTCAAGCTGGAGCCCTTGGCTGATGAGAACATGTCCTAGAAAATTTGGATGCAAGAAAAGTGGCTTTTGTTAGCTTTCAGCAAGAACAGGAATGACTGAAGATGTCTTCAAAATAAGCACATTGTCAAGGTAGGTTAGACATTCTTTCAATTGCAGGCTGTAGAGAAACAGCCCCATCAATCTCTGAAAGGTTGTTTTGAGCATTTTTTTTTTACTTCCATCTCTGTGACTTTAAAGTGGTATGGGCTTTTTCCAGTCGTAAAAGTATTCTTTTATTTGTCTTGTGGTTCCAGTTAACTTGCCAGTGTCCTTAATAAGTCCATGGTACTGAACCAGTATGAACCAGAAAATGTTCTAAGACATCTGTAGGATGTGGCAAGGGGTATGAATCTTTTGCAATGACTGAATTTAGTTTGTGAAAAATCTATGCAAAATCCATAGACTCCATACTATGATCAAGGAGATGGTGAATGTTGGTGTTTTCTTTGACTTGGAGAGGAGCAGTGACACGCACAGTCATGCTGTGGGGGAGGGACCCAAAGACAGTGAAGGCTGATTTATATGTCTGCATCGAACCTACGCCATAGGCAGCAGTGTAGCCACATATCCTACAGCTTAGGTTGATGCCTGCAGTTAGCTTTCCTGGGAGGTTTGCATCAGGTTACAGCATATAGGCTACGGCATAGGGTATGTGACTGCGCAGCTGCCTGCGCTGTAGAGTCTGCACACAGGTATAACTCCTAAGTGTAACATGGGAAACCCGCTTGGGAGAAGAATACAGAGAATGGTAATGCTTTGCTCTGTGTCCACTCTCCCAGACCAGCCAGGAGACAAGGCTCTGTTCCTTTACACTGTAGGGTAATAAGTAAAAATCACTGAAAGGGTTAAACAGCGGAATTGTGCCTAAAATTCTTAACAGATAGATTTAATATCCGGAAGTCTGGTGACTTTTCAACAAAATGCAATTTTGTTAATCACACATGATTGTAACAATTAAGCAGCTACACTCAGTGCTTAATTACAAGCATTAAAAACAAACTATGACCTGACCCCTTATCAAACCCATCCATGAAAATAATGGCACATTTTTTAAATCTTGAAATGTTCTCATATAACCAGGCAGAAATTATTAGTGCTTTTCGTCTGGCCTACAGGAACTGACCTGTACTGCAAAGACTAGTTACAGAGCGGTTCCAGGTAGCTCCAGGTCTCCACTACAGAAGGGTCAGCTTGGTAAAGGCGTTGCCTGGTTTGGAGAGCGACAGTGATATAAAACCGACATTTATTTACAGCTCCCACGGTGTACATCATGATTTACTAATGAGCTAATTGAATTAGCATTCGCTTGTGTATATTCACACTACAAATCCATTTATTTTATCCTTCAGATAATTCATGCGCAGGAGACCTGTAACTCCATGCATTTCAATCAATCAGATGGTGATGATGAAACTAGCTTGGTTTACTCATGCTTTCAGCCGTGTCCGCGCAGTTACGGCTCGGATAAGGCTTGTATACATTACATAGGAAAACTGATAGTTTGTGGTATGGTTTGGGTATGGCTTGGTTCTTGGTGGCAGTGGAAACGCACCAGAAGACTTAAACTATGCATTAATTTTTAATGAATACTCACAGAAAACAGTGCTGCGGTAAGCCTGGGACCTATTGCAATAAGCTTAGAGCCTACTGCAGTAAACCTGGGACCTATTGCAATAAGCTTAGAGCCTACTGCAGTAAGCCTGGGACCTATTGCAATAAGCTTAGAGCCTACTGCAGTATGCCTGGGGCCTGCTGCAGTAAGTGTGGAGCCTATCACAGGAAGCCTGAGGCCTATTGCAGTAAGTCTGGGGCCTGTTGCAGTAAATCTGGGGCCTGTTGCAGTAAACCTTGGGTCTATTGCAGTAAGCCTGGGGCCTGTTGCAGTAAACCTGGGGCCTACTGCTGTAAACCTGGGGCCTATCGCAATAAGCCTGCAGCCCATTGAACTAAGCTTGGGGCTTATTGCAGTAAGCCTGGAGTCTACTGCAGTAATCCTGAGGCCTATTGCAGTAAGCCTGGAACCTACTGTTGTAAGCCTGGGACCTACTGCTGTAATCCTGGACAGACACCAGTTCACCTAAACCACATATTTTGACTGTAGGAAGAATCCCACATAAATATGGCAAGTGCATGACAAAAACTATGATTTTACAACACAATTTCAAGTCAGAAATTTATCACAAAAAGAAACAGGGGAAGACAGATGCGCATTATTGCACAGGCTTACCCAGGCAGATGGCCAGGGGCCCCCACAAATGACAACTAACTTTGTTTAATAAAATGATCAGTGTTATTTTCCAGTGAGTGACTCAATTAAACTACTGGCACTAACCCCGAATCCCCTGGGCAATCGTTTTTAGAATCATCATTTATGTTTCTCTAAAACATTTTTATTCTGTCATAGAAAAAAAACTTAGCTAGCTTTGCAGTTTTAATTATTATTTATTTTATAGATTATCTAATATATGTTTAAAAATGAGTTTAAAGTTTACTTCCGCTGCTTTTGCATGAGCGCTACATGCATTCTCTGAGAGAATCCTAATTATTTTCCTCCTTGCTGTTTAAATCATTCCAAAAAGGGTTTGTGAGAAATTTATGAACTCCTGTGTGCTTTATAAATACCCCAATATTTATCATAACATAATCATATAGGTATATTTGCAACAAAATCACATTGCCAGGACGTTATATGCTGTAGGTGTACTTTTTAAATTTCTTCTCATGCAATTTTGATCTTTTTGTTATATCTGTTCTTATAACCAGATCACAATTAATTGTTTTTTGTTTTTGTTTTTTTTCTTACTTAGTTTATTGTTGTTTTCAGAGTCTGCAACTGTTTTCAAGGTTGAGTTTGTATCGTGTTTCAACAGCAAGCTATTTGCATAACCAATCAACCAATCAATCCCACCCCAAAGTACCGAAGTACCAAAGAAGTACCCCAGCTGGTTTGGTACTTTTGGTACTGGTACTTGACCGATAGTCAATGGAAAAGTGAAAGTACCAAAAGTATCATTCTTGGTGCAGTGGAATAGCGCCCTATGACATTCTGACCATGTTAATGTGCCTCTGCAGGAAGCCAGCTAGCAGGTAACATTAGCAGAACTTCAGCCAATATTACATGAAGGTCTTCTCAAATTTGGCAGAGAACGTTCTTAATGGAACATCATTTCCATGTTTTACATTTTAACAAAGTTCTGTCAATGTCAGCACAATAACATCATTACCTGAAAATCCTTGTAATGCAATTAATGCTAGAAAATATTGTTCTATAATAAAATTTCATTTTCTAAAAGTGTTATATGGGTAAACTGCGAGCACATCATCCAGCCACAAGCCCTTGACCTTTGAGATGTAAACTGAGAACATCACCTGCTGCCCCACCCTACCTTTCATTTGTGTCTGCATTAGTAGTTAGTACTTAGCTGTAGTAGTTGTAGTAGTGGAATAAAGTTCTGGGAGCTTCAGGAAAACTGGACACTTTGAACGTTTCCATACCTTAATCGTAATGTTTGGTAAACATTCCTACAACCTAAAATGGTCAGCAGGGAACCTTCATGCACGTGCATACAGGGCTGGAATCAAACAAACAACCCCAAAGGTTTGAAAATACTGCCGTCCACTGAGTCACAACACAATGTTTAATATATATTTAATTTACCTCGTGACGCTGTACTGGATGAACGGTTGGACGATGGATGGGTTGTTTTGTGCAACGTGTTCTGTTTGTTATGCAGGACCAGACTTTGAGAACTGCCTGTGTGTGGTGCAGAAATATGACAGCATTTATTGAATTAATTCCAACAGCAATACAAACAGTGACACAGTCCACTGCATTTTAACAAGGCTTTTATTTTTAACTTCTTGTTTCACATATGATATATCCACATGAAGCCGTGTCTTAAAGTCGTCCCTGGTTTAATAAACACTAATTCAGGGTGATGGCAGAATTGGAGCAGCGGAGAACAGCAGGGAATTACTTGCAGAACTGTACACACACAGATGAGCGAGAGGAACTTGAAATCACTGTTAGTGGTGGGGTTTCAGCGGATTCTCAAGGTACTTCAGCAATATAAAGTGAAATCCCGCCTTGAGGTATTGTAGAATACCATAAGCAAAGCTAAAGCAAAACAACACTACTTTGATATTTATATTTAGTATTGTACATTTCTGCAAGTAAGTTTATCACAAAGTGCATTTCAATGAGCCCCCTTAACGGGATGCCAGTCTATCATGGTGCACATGCAGAAACACACTGTGGTAAGAGATGCCAGACGGTGTAAGTGCATGTCTTTGGACTGCTGGAGCAAACTGACGTACCCAGGGGAAGCTTGTGTGACATGGGAAGAACGTGTGAACCCCACTAAATTAGACTATAGTGGTGTTTTGAAGTATTCATTTGAATCTCAGTGTGTGGCCTTATTTTGGATTTTATAATGACATACACGTGCAACGGGGTTAATTTGCTGCATATTAAATGAGACTTCGTGAAAATGTGGCGTGATTAGAAAAACACGAATAAGACAAAGCATAGCTCATAAGAAAGCAGCCCGAGAGCCTAGCTAGCAAAATCCAGTGGTGGGTGTTAGTTGCTCTTGGGCTTATTTAGAAAACCATACTGGAGAGGCTTTGGATGGTATGGGGACAAAATGCCAAACTGGTGTTTTAATGTTTTATATAGACAAAGTACACAGAGACATCTATTATTTATTGTTTTTTCTCCTCTTTTATACAGTATAAGGTCACAGTGATCCTGACAACCTAGCACTGGCCAAAGGCTGGAGTACACCCTGGATGGGTCCAGTCCTTTGCCAGTAACATGAGCACTGTGGTAAATTTAGAGATGCTGTCTCCCCTGCAGTATTGTGGACTGTGGGAGAAAACCAGAGGCCAAGCAAACCTGTGCATGTTCTCCCTGTGTATGTGAGCTCCACACAGATCCAAGGTGAGATACTGGGAGATACTGGGAGAAACTCCCAGCCCTAAAGGGGTGAAGGTTTGGTACTACCCACTGCACCAAAGTGCCCCGATCATCGTTCATAAGAGGCCATTAAACCTGATGCTTAATAGAATTCTATTCTGGTAGTTGCCCCAGCCAGTTTAACATTGCCCCATGTAATGAATTTCTCAAGCCTGCAGAATGTTTTGAACCATTCTTCTGGTGCATAGTGAATTGCCACCCTATAAATCAATAATACATTTGCAGACCAAAACTCCTAAATTCATGCAACTGCTGTCATCATCAATTAAGTCATCAGTAAAAACCATTGAACCCATTTGAGAAGCAGGTATATGGACATGACAGTAATATTGGGTAACAGCATACAAGCACAAAGTATCATTCTGTTGAATGACTAGTTGTATACTGTGGGTGGTTCAAACGCTGGTGAAGTGTGGTTGTGAATAAAGCATCCTTGGGTACCTGGGGGGGTGGGGGGGTGGGGGGCAGCAAGCGTGTGTAGCAGACAGCCCAGGTCCATTACTATATAGTGAAGATGTAAGATGTGATAATGTACACTCTTTAATCTGGTGGCTAGATTTTTATGGAAATCCATAGCAGACTTTCACCGAATACGCCTAGCTCAGGGTATGATTTTAGGGGCATCTTTAATGGAAGAGTTAATAACATTAGAATTCAACTTCAGCCACCAGCTATTAACTCCAAAGGAAGCTTGGTGGTACAATACAACATGAGCACAGGTTCAGTAACCTTCACCAAAGCCATGAACTGAAAAATTAATTCTGAAAATAATTCCACTACCTGCCCACTAAATCCCATTTCTGCTAAATCAATTAAAGATCCATGGCAGTAATGATAGGTCCCAGGCTTAAAGATAATGAACATCCCTATTATCAGGTCTTCTCAAATCCAACAGTTCTCAGGCTTCTGCTTAAGAAACTAATCTTAGATCCAATTTTCCTTTTTCACAAGTCCTTGAAAAAGAAGTTGAAGATAATTGAAAAATTTTATTCAGGCTTCTATCCTGGCCAGAGCACTGATATTAACATGCTGTTTTTTTATTTAAAAATAATAATCATAATAAAAAAAATGCTTGTAATGGGATGTGGGCTGACTAAGTGTAAAAATGATTCATGCTGCATACTCTACCACAACAAAGTGAAGGACCCTGAGATAAGGAACGCGCACTGATTACAGAGCGTTGCCGTACCCACCACACGACAAAGCACCTCAGGGATGAGAACCTGAGTGCAGCCACGTGGCAGGTGATGGACCAGTGTGAGTGTGAGCCAATCCTGCCACCAACCCCCAGCTTTTCACTGTAAGTTGGAGGACCTCTTTATAGGGCTGGATGTAGATTAACATCATACCCAGGACAAAGCAATTGCAGGTTAAGGGCCTTGCTCAAGGGCCCAATGGAACGGAATCACTGTGGGCATTCATGGGATTTGAACCAGCAACCTTCCAGTTGCTGGCACAGATCCCTGCCCTCAGAGCCGCCACTCCATCCCAAGGACCCTCACTGCTTATAAAAAGATGGACACAAAACCACTTTAGTTCAGCGCTGACACTGTCCATGAGCATGATCTCAAATATTCAGTGCAATTGTAGATTCCAATTAATCAGTATAAACAGTTTAAACAATATAAATCCAGGAGCATACCAAATAAATAGGGGAGACAAATGGACCCATCTGTCTTACAATAATCTCCGCCTAGGAATGCCATGCCTATAACAATCTATGAACACATTCATAATGCATTATAATGCATTCATAAAGCATTTTAAACATGGCTTTAAATATTTATAAAAGTGCACAACACATTGCAGACATGTTTATTATGCATTATGAATTTTATGAAGCTCTCAACTATAATGCACTACAGATACCTTCATAATACAGTACAAAGCATCTGTAATTCTTATATAGACCATTATAATGCATTATGAAGGTATCTATAATACATTATAGATGAGAGCTTCACTGGAACTTATAAAGTATTACAATCAACACTATAATGCCTATTATGACTGTCAACAGAAGATGCTGTGTGGAAGCAAAAAAAACGCTAGACTTTCCTTTCTCTAAATTCTGCTAGACCCCAGAAATTAAGTAAATTTACCCTATATAACATGAGTAAGATAACATTTATTTTATTGAGGCAGGACACTCTAGAATTGACAGCAAAAGAAAAAAAAAAACAGTAACCCCGTTCCAAAGAAGTAAACCCCCAAACAAAGAAAATGCTCAGGTTTTATAAATTTCTGCAACTACCCTTAAAAGGCAATCTTCTACTCCATTGGTTAAAACAGGGGCTCTTGTCCACATGCAGAGTACATGATGACCTCAGAGGTGGTGACCTCATGCACCTCTGCATCCCTTAAGGCTCATGGCCAGTCAGCCAGCTGCCACCAGTTTGTCCCCAACCCCTTAAATCATGTCCCCATGTTAAACAATATGATACAATCAAGCAAACCAAACTTTACATATCTCATCATATATGTGGTCCATCAATCTATTTCATTACAACACATTCATTAGAGAATATGATCCTCGAAATAGGTAAATAGAGCAAACATAAGAACATAAGCCTGTTTGTCTCCATTCAATATTTCAGACTGTTTTCCCATTATCTTCCTCTCCAGCACTGAGCTGCCTACATAGTACGTCCCGTTCTTTCAGCAAAAGAGGTTCCAATTATCTTCACAAATAGGCAGTTTTAGCTCCCGGTTTCAAGGTCAGAACAAGACACACATACATACACATTCTACTTGCCTAAGATCTAAGACCCTGACAACAATCCCATAATGCACCTCTCCTCAGCCCTACTGGACCTCTTCTTCCATAGCTGTTATGCTTTATTAATTCTTATACCGACCTTTATAATGGTATAGATCTATAATGCATTACGGATGACAGCTTGAAGTAAAGTGTTACCAAGGGTGTTTTACACCCTTGAGTTCAGGGGGCCTGAGGTGTGTTCAGTTCATTTTCTGAGGTGTCAAAAACTCAGGTTCCCCTAACTTGTTCTTATATAGCTTGGCTTTGGTGATACTTGTATTATATCAGTTGACATAACAGATCTAGAAATGCCTAATTCATGAAATATTTAGCCCAATATTACACAGATGTACTGATCAGACAAAAAGGATCCAGAGGTTTGGATGTTTGTCGGGAGTTCAAATCGATGTCAGAGATAGGCAGGGTCAAAACCAGCAAGGTAGAGGGAGAAACAATGTTAAGGCTTAATTTGATGGGGAGAATGCAGGTGCCGGCAGTGGGTCAGTAACAAGAAGGCAATTGGCAAGGCAACCAAAACCAGGAATCACACAAGTCCAGGAAGTCAGAAATGCAGAGAAATACAGAGAAAGGCTGTAATGGCAATAGGTATCACTGGGTAAAGAACTAGGTCAGTGCTGGGCTTAAGTCAAGTGACTGATAACTGAAGGTGTGATGCAGCTTTTCAGAACTCTGGATGACGACCGCTGGAGGTAGCATGGTGGCTGGGGTGGAGGTGGGCGGGGTCAGAGCTTATCCAATGTGAGTGTGACAACAGATTACTAATAAACTAGATAAAGATGCGTTTTGAGAGAACATATAAACCCCTAAATGGTTAGGCCAAAAGTAGAGATTGTGGTGTCTCTGTTTTTTAATGGTTTATAGTAAAATAGATAACAGATATGTAAAATCAACAAACTTCATTCACAATCAGCATCAGAAAAATATATTGTCTGGAATGACTGATGATAATTTAATTGCAGAAACAAGGGAAATGAATGGGGTCTGCGTGCACATTGGAGTTCCCTTTGATCCAGAACCATGCCTGTGTCCTGAATGTTTATCTCTGCTATTTATTTGATCTCACATAATAATTTTTATTCTATTAGCATTCAGCTAATATCAATACTGTTGCCAGCTCCCCATGATTAAGTTATTTTACGTATGTCTCTCCAATTTGATTAACTAACAGAAAGGCGTGAGTAGACTGAACAATCAAGAATCAATATTTTTCATCACCCAGCAACCTGGTTGGTGGTATTTGGATATGGTCCAGACAAAGCCTGCGACCAAATGCATTCCCCAACGATCTGCCAAGAAAGAATAGTGCCAAACAAAATTAACATGCTAATTTTGCAGACAATGTTACATTTTTCATAACAGTGAGAGTACCATACTGGTATGTTAAATAGACATGTCTTCATATTGCACGTAACCAGTCCAAAGTAACATTTAATTATACCTCGCATATTTTCATTAATCCTATGCAAGTTAAATTCGTATAAGCTATATTTTAACTTATTTTAAGGCCTGGACTGGCCTTCTGGCATACAAGCACAAAACATCACCACCACCCTCCCAGTTGGCAAAATTTATCATGGGTATGTATACCTGCTGTGGAAATTTTTAATCCCAGTACGTACCCAGTCCATACAA
Organism: Gnathonemus echidnorhynchus; assembly: GCA_026776725.1. Classification (NCBI taxonomy): domain Eukaryota; kingdom Metazoa; phylum Chordata; class Actinopteri; order Osteoglossiformes; family Mormyridae; genus Gnathonemus; species Gnathonemus echidnorhynchus. Next base: position 24,295,842 of record JAODJU010000002.1, on the reverse strand, counting down.
GTGTCTTGCTTTCTGTAAGGCAGTCTTTTCCAACAAATCGACAGATTTTGATACACGATTATTGCATAACATATAGCGATGGTGATAAATAGGTGGTCAATATGAGAATAAAAAGTACAGAAATATTGCATTAGAAAGATAAACAAATAGACAGATATTGATGAGATTATTGCACATGTGCCCTGACAGGCTGTACAGTCTGATGGCCGTCATAATGATTTCCTGAGGCGCTGACTGAAGCAGTTAATGTTGAGAAATCTGCGGCTGAATCTGCCCTTCTGTCCAAGCACAGCGCTGTGAAGCGGCTCAGCGGCATTCTCCATAACTGACTGAGGTCCGGACAGCATCCTCCTCTCTGCCATACCGTTGATAGAGCAGCTCCTGCCCTAGCGTTGGCTCAGCCTTCCTGATCAGCTTGTTGAGTTTGTTGGTTTCCACCACCTTCACTTTGCTGCCCCAGCGTGCAACAGTGTGGAAAAGCGTTTCCCAACCCGGTCCTCGGGAACCCACAGACGGTCCACGTTCTCCCAGGGAGGGAAGAAAAACATGCACTGACTGCGGATCCCTAAGGACCAGATTGCATAGCACTGTTGTAAGGGGATTAAAGAATAATCACCAGGGGTCAACGCAATGGCGCATTCAGATGTATGTTTTGATCAAAATGCAATGTGTTATTTATTTGATGTTTTTATGGCAAATCAAAGTACCACAAATAACAGCGTACAACAATCCATAAAAGTGTCTAAACCATATTTATATTTGCTTCTTAAAATTTAACAACTCAATTAAATATGAAGAGTTATTTTCCCTAACAATAGCTTCACCTGTCCATTACTTTACACTGTATACCACATTATTTTTTTGTTTAGAAATACCTCGGAATAAATGTCCAAGAAATTACTTATTATGATCTCTCGTATAGCACTAAAATTATAGAGATCCCAGTTTGTAGAATTAAAGCTAGTCTTCAGAAGTTCTTAGCATCAACTTAGTCTCTGACCTGTGCCACATTCTCTGGCTGATCGTCTTGGCGGTCAGGTGAGGCTAACGTCGAAATATAACACCTGAACTCATTTATCTAATCTTATCTGTTGGCTATGTTGGAACATGTGTGAATATTAGCAGAGCTTATAAACAAATGGTATGTCTTTATACCTATTCTCTGGCCATTTTCTAGAAATACAATGCAGACCCATTTTTTCTCCTCTGTCCTTGGTCTGCATCATGCTCGTGGGTTGAAGGCTGAGAGAGTGAAATTGAGACCCTGTTTACTCTCGGTAAATGCGTTCTTGGGCGATCAGATCGTAAGTGGACAGCACTAAGTACAAGTGCAAATGGCCACCAAGACGCATTGAGATCTGATCACTCAAACCACTTGCAGAGGTGGACTGGGACGCATGCGAGCGCATATCTTTTGTAGGGTAAATGCTAATGCTTCTTGATGCTGACAAGGACATCAGAATAACTACCTGTGGGGCCGTTTGACCTTTTAGCGGATGTGACGTTGGCAGTAATGATCTGAACAGAGGTGGTCAGCTGGACACCTTGGAGATGCATGATAGACTCAGGTTTAAATGCCAATGTGTCTCAGCTGTCTACTTATGTTAAGACACATTTTAAAACCAAGTGTAAACAGGGCCTGAGATATCCTCTCCCTCATTGCACTGCTTTGTGAGTAAAGAACGGCACCGTTTAAAGACGAATGCCTTGGTTTAAAGCGTGCCAGCTATCGGTTTAGCTTGAGTAATGTGGAACTCTTTTTTCCTCCCCTCTCTCTGGCCTCAGTTTTATGAGAGTCCGTAATTGTCTTGGTGGTAAACGAATAGGTGAGAGTGACATTGAGATATTCTGGATCGTTTTGCTCATCTTATGTAATGGCTGTGTTGAAACAAGTATGAAGAGTACTGGAAAAGTGTAAACACAAATGCTTTGGCTAAAAGCATAGTCTGTATTGGTTTAGTGTGAATAACTGTCTAACCTTTTTCCTCCTCTGTCTCTGGCCTGAATCGCATTTGTTGGCTACGAATCTGTGATCCTTCCTGCGGTCAAGGGTCAGGTGAGGCTGACCCTGAGGTATCACATCCAAAATCTGACTCATCTTTTAAAGTAGTTGTGTTGGGCTGAGAGAGACAATTTGCAGAGTTGATAAAGAAATGCCTTTAGTCACAATGGGTGTCAGGATTTTGTGAGTCATAGCTGAGCATTTTTTCTTCAGTTGCATTTGCTGGCTGGGAGTCTGTGATTGTCTTGGTGATTGAGGAAAAGGTGAAACGGAATAGGTGATATACCAGTTGTTTTGGCTCATCTTGTCTAATGATGCTGCCCAACCCAGTGCTCTGACCCAAGAACTTGTTCTCTGTATGTCTGGCACCATCCTACCTAAAAGACCTCATCACACCCCGCACTGCACCACGATCTCTCCGATCCTCCAGCACTGCTC
>JAODJU010000002.1:24251598-24264376 GCA_026776725.1 Gnathonemus echidnorhynchus | reverse complement strand
CTAAAATATTATTATAGATTTTTCATGTCTACAATAATCTTCATATAAAATGAGAAAGTAATTAGAAAATATTTAAATATAAGATTTAATATACTTGAACTTGCAGCAAACATGTTTTATTGTACCAGAAATTAGTATACTTATTTATGTATAGTGGCAATAAACATTATAAAGCACTAGGATTTACAACAATGTAAAGTTTTATTTTTCAAAGCAGAAACGGCTTTCTACTGAGGCCTGGAAGTGTTTTATATTGGCTTATTGTTGGTGCCACAGCAAAGAAAAATTATTACATTTGTGTTTAGCTTCCCAGCTTGGTTCCATAACCATGGAAACAACAATAAGACTAATTTTTATTATAGCGCTCTTGTTGTTCCCATGGAAACATAAATCTAGCTGAATATAAAGCTCAAGGTTTAGAATTAAAGTAAAATATTTGATTTGCATGCTGTGATGTTCAATAATAAAATTCTACTTATTCATACACAGTTGTTAATTATTTATGCATTCAAACCATATCAAATGACTCATGTTTCTGTTAAGTTATCACTACACTATGGAAGTTTTTTGGAAGAAACGCTCTTGGGATCCAATTTAGTCTTCTAATGTGATATAATATATCAAATCTTCAGGTCATGCTTTGGGGGGGTCTCTGACCTAACTAGATCCTTTGTGAAACACACATATAATTGGACATAAAATGTATTGTAGGACATAAACTTCGCTCTATTCTTTAATCTCTTAGACTGGGGCAGACTTACCTGTACCATAAGGCAAGTGCAGACTGCAACTTGGGGCCCCAACACTCTAGGGGCCCCATTAAGATAGAATTTCCAGAAGTTAAATAAGGTAATATGATGATTGATATTACAACAACGTGTCTGTTATTAGCATTTTCAGCGGGTGCGATGCCCACTCTCTCCGATCGGTGGGTTTTACCAGCAGCACTCCTCCGGCGTACTACACGCTTTGATTAACAGATTATTGATATTCCATCATTTTTAATTCCGTCTCTTTTTTCTTTTGGCTCCAAAAATAGTTTGTGGCCACTTAGGGGGCCCCTATGCTGGTCACCCTAGGGCCCCCAGAGGAGTTAACCAGCACCTGCTCTTGGGCTGGGCTCTGCTGTTGCATGCATTTCAAATTTATATTTTAATAAATTCCTCCAAACATATGCTTAATGTTTTTGTAAATATTCCAGGGAACGCTGCTGCAAAGCAACAAACAGCAAACATTCCTTTCAGTTCATATTTATCATGACAACACATTACCATGTTTATGATGATGTTGTGTGTGAGATTATTGTATGCAGTGTCATGAATCTCATCTTGCATTGTTTTTCGTTGTGCTTTCTGATTTTCTGTGGAGTGAACAGTTTGTTAACATCTCTAAGGAACACCTTTTTTTTTCAGTTAAGACCATTATGGTAAATCGCCAGCATGATGACCTTCTGAGAAAACAGCTTCTGTTTCTTCTAAGCACTATGACTGATAATCAGTTTCTTTAATGAGCCCCAGACCTAAATCCAAACTAAATCAACTCACCAAAGTATTATTGTCTGTATATGTAGTTGTTTAGCTAACACATCCAAATTGACTTAAAGCATAATTTATTTAGAAAATATCATTTTCCTGGAAAAAAGTAAGTAAACTACTTTGCTTGAGAGTATGGCCACTTTAGGGACATAAGCCAGCAATATTCCAGTTAACCTCTTCACCACTATAGTTAAACATCTACCATGCACTAACAGGCAATGCGAGCCCCAGGTAAGGCTAATCAGGTGCAGCTGAAGGCCGCCAATTTCCCAAACAGGGGGTGGAATTGTTTACCTCAGCACAGCTTACGGCCCACACCAGGGAGAAGGTCAGGGGAGCGAAAAGTAACGGGTATGTAAGCTGCCTGACAAGGAAAAAGCCGGGAGGACGACTGGCCTGAGGAGACTGATGTCTCCTGAACAACCCACCCGCATCGCGGAAGAGGTGCTTCCCCCGAATTCGTGACCACTACTCCTTTATTGCTTCAACTGTTTCATATTTCCACATTTTCCATCAATGAATGTTGGTCCTCTGGGTGTATTTGCCCGAATCTCCCGTGTTTCCTTGCCTGCCAGACTTTTTGTATCATATGTTTATCTTTATTTATGACCTGGGATTGTTATAGAATATATCTGAAACTTCACCAAAAACAGTAGTGACATATGGTGGTCTTTACTTCCCTTATTTTGTTTTCATTTTATCCAGTTTTTTCAAATGTTTAAATTAGGGCATTAAAAAAAATATTGGAAGTTTTCTATGATTAATCACAGATGCTCTCATCAGCAGTGGTGGTCTAATGGTTAGGGAAGTGTGCTTGTGGTTCAAAGCTTGTTGGTTCAAATCCTTGACACGTAAGGTGTCTCTGAGGTACCCAGAGCAAGGTGTCCCCCCCCAGTATTGAATTAGCTGTCTGCTGCTATGTCACAGATGGATTAAATCTGAAGGCCACATTTTGTTGTTGTGTGTCAATAATAACAATTTTTCTCTTCAACTTATAAATATTATACATTGAATCCCCAAATTTACGTAGAATTATCACAAAGGTGAGTATAATGGGTCATTATCTCAAACTCATTACCATAACATATCAGTTTTCTCTCATTTTAAAATGAATTTACAGACAGACTCAAATTATAAAACTACATTTGCTAAACTGTCAATTTTGCCTCTGAGTTAGTCTGTCAGTTTTCTTATATTACCATTTATTTCGGTAGTAAACAAAAGTATTTCATCAGATCAGGTCAAGACTTATGGAGATGAGAACAAATGACAAAAAAAGATCATTATAAATACATTACCACACACAGAGTGCACACCACAGGTTTTTACCACTTTTCCATTTATTTTATAAGCTGTGGATTTTTTATTCTTGTTAAGCATTGGAAGGTTCAGGGAACAACTATAATTGAAAATTGAAGTAAAATAAAACACATTTCCTATCTAACATTCAAACAGAATGTAACAGTGCATGCCTGACATCCTGGTAACTGGCTGTGTGGTGATGTCATAGTCAAATTCTAGGCTGTCCGTTAACTATAAATGCTTTAACTGTTTCATCCCATGAAACACAGCAGTATTTATCGTCCCCTGTAGAAAGAATGCCTCAAATTCTCTCTGCTGTTATAATCTTAGAGGAGGTAGCTTTGATGAATCAACGATACAACATTTTTTTGCTAATAAAGGTACTCAAATGGTAAACATGATGAAAATTAATTTGATAGCAATAAATACTGAATATATTATTAGTATATGTTAAATTCTACATGCAAATGTAGAAAATCGTGGAAAAACGTTTCACTGGTAGTGTATGAACCTTATCAAACAAATAGATTGAAAAAAGTTTCATGTAGTTTTCTTATTTGGGTAAAATGTTTTCAAAAAACATCAAATAAGAGCAACAATAAGTGACATAATTTTAATACAGTATACCTAAAAAGTTAAGGTGATGTCAATTACGCTATACAAAAAACAAACACTGTGTTTCACTGTCACATTTTTTTACAAATTTTCAAGCTTGGGAGGATGACTCATATTTCAATGTCTGTTTAATGGTTTTGTGACGTACAGATCATTCATTTCCAATAAAATACTACTTGCTAGCAAGTACAAGTTGAATTTCAAAGCTTTCTGAAAGGCTAGATGAACAGTTGGCAATAAGAAAAGAGAGCATTGAATAGTAACTTGAGATGTTACACAATTCATTTTTTATTGCACACCTTGCTTATTAATGTCTTGTACCACATGCACATACTCTAGCATTCCATGTACTCAACAGGTGGATCGAAACGCTATTTAATCCCAGCCTTGTGACTAATCTAAAACCTAAAGCCTATCTGTCAACTTCTGTCTTTAGCAACAACTGATACCTCTTGATTGAACCTCAGGGTTAAAGGCAGCTGCCTAAACCTTGCTGTTGCCAACTGAGAGAAAAAGCTTCGGAACACTTCTGAAACGGACCAGGCTTTGCACCACTGGAAATAGTCAAAGAAAGGAGAAGAGGAAGAGAAACTGTTTGGGAATTTCAGAGCTAGCAGCTACAGTAAGGCTGGTAGGTTCATAAATGAAGAATACTCACCTGGAAAGCAAAGTCTGGACCCTAAGGAACTTAAAAAAAGCTTTAAGAATGAGAAACCATTTTATTTGTCTTTGTAAAGAAAGCCAAAAGGGAACTGTAGCTTTAAGAGTCATCAGCCCTGCGGGGTGACCACAAGGTTTCTTGGAGGGATCCTTGGCAGCGATGGATTTCTTTAGCTGCTGGCCGACCCCCAAACCCAGAAGATGTGGAAGGTTAGGCCTTAAGGGGCTGTGAGCAGGTCTGTTACATAGGCCTCAAAGTAGTAGTGAGTGGGAATATTCTTGGAAAGAATTCATACTTATTCCCGAGGAACTTTACCCTGCTGGTCCAGTAAATAAGATCACTTGACCGGTCTCATTATTCCTGAATGATGATCTTGGATTACCAGTTGAGGGAAACGATATGAAACTATCTTGAAAGCATGTCAGCCTTTGTGTATTCTAAATGAGCCAGGAAGTGATGCAAAATTTATTTATGGGCAAAAAGGTCAAATAAGGGTTCATGCAGTTTGGAAATATTTGGCAAGTCAAGACATTGTTAATGTTGCCCTCTCCAACCAGTGCTTCCACTCCTCGAAGGAAAAACAATTTCTTATTTTGTACACTTTTGTAATCTTTGTAATCTTGTTTTGCTATTTTGAGGTGCTGAGAAAATGAGATGTACAGCCTTTGCCTACACAGAGGAGCGTGGGATTTGAATGCTACAAGATCCAAACGTTAGTGAGCCACTTCTGAAGATGGGGAAATTCCTTTTTGGTCTCCAGTTTCAGTTGATACATTGGGGGGCCTTTTAAATTTTCTAGTGATGAGAGCAGCAACATAACTGACACTTGAAATAAACTGGCAATTAAAATTAGCAAACATCTAAGTGCTAAAACTCCTTGCAGACTGTGGGGGCTGTCCTTAAAACTTTCTTGTGGTACGCAACAAAGTCAAGGAAAGTTGGGTAGATATGAAACATATTCTAATATAAAAAATAACCCAAAGGTAGATGTAGTGTATGAGTTTTCTGCTTATTTGGAATTCCCAGTATATACATTACAGTAAAATCTATGATGTTCTAGACTGGAGATATATACTGGTCTACTCATGGAGATTGCTTCTTTGTACTTTAGTTGACTTCTCTAGTTTTACAGATTCATTTACATTCTGGTCTGCTAAGGTATGGTCATTATACTGGATGACATGTTTTTTAAGGAGTGTTATTCATTGTAGAGCTTGGAGTGGTTGCAATTCACTAGCTTATAAATTTTACTTTATGTTGTAGTAATGAGACGTAATAAGGGCATTTATTGTTCATGATAGAGTATTTGGAATATGTGAAAAATTTGGACAGTGGCAGAAGTGCACTACCAACAGTAATTTCTCTGTAGATGGATCAAGATGATATGATAAGGTTATTCATGAGTATAAAAACATATCAAGCATTAAAGCAGGACTTCAGTCATGACTTTTATGAGAATGATAATGAGACGATATTTTGACACAATTTCAAAATGACAGAACTCCTTCTTGACAGCATATTTTTTATTGTATGCTGCCCAGCTTTACAATTCATAGTGCCGTTTCCATGGTGTGTAGGTCAGGTCCCTGTGATCCAGTATTTCATGCCTGTATGCATTTCCTGAAATTAAGCTGTGAATACCCATTTTCAGCCAAGTTTTAAAGGGCTATAACCTATAACTGTACTTCATGCAGGACATTGAATATATCTGAACTTGCCCGGCCTTGTCTTGAGAGAGCGCTGCATTTAATCAGTGCTGTGCAAGTTACTGAAAATGAGTAACAGTTACTTCATTCAAAAGTAATTCAACTACTTTACCAATTACTGCATATAAAAGTAATTGGTTACTAATGTGTGCCGTTTGCAAAGACAGAGCACACATACATTGCAGGGACATTGGTTTAAGATCAGAATGTTGTTAAATGATCACATTCCATTCAGGCCTATTAACAATGTTTAAATTGTTGCATAAAAATAATGAGTGTTTCAGCTAGTGAATTTTTTCAGTAATTTTGTGTTAATCACTTCAGCATAACTTTTTGGCCTCCTGATATGATTTGATGTGATTTCTGTCATGTTGTCAAAATCCATCCATCCATTTTCCAACCCGCTTATCCGTCAGGGTCGCGGGGGGTCCGGAGCCTATCCTGGAAGCTACTGGCACGAGGTGTGGAACAACCCAGGATGGGGGGCCAGCTAAACGTTGCATATTGAATTCATTAATGTTGTGTCGCTGTTGAAATAAGTGGCACTGACATTGGGGGAATGTCAAATCAGCATTCGGTAGCCATGTCTCTGCGACGTCGTGCCAATAACCAAATGACCTCATAAGGATGTTTTGCTGATGGATTTTAAAGCACAGCGGAGATGTCGTGCTGATGCATGTGTGCTGTCTGGATAGTTATATAATTTTAGTGTTGCTGCTGTGACACAGGGCGAGACTATACAACTGTCAAATTTTATGTATCACTGTGCCTAATATCACCCATTTATTGCAGCATTGACATTTGATCAGAAACGGGAAACTATAGGAAAAGAAATATGTGTTGTTTTTCATGATGTCATTCAGCTGTTGTACTGTGTAGGCCCCCTTGAACGTGTATTTTTTCATCATAAGGATTGTTTACAGTAATGGGGAGGTCATGAAAGGTCATGGAAAGTGGCTGACATCTAGCCATTATATTGGGAGAAGATTTGAGGATACAGTTCAACAAGCACTGAAAAGGCCATATATATGTCTTACTTTTGTGTGTGTCAGTTTAATTGTCACTGAAGTCACCGTGTCTGGTACTGGATTGACAAGCCCTACTAAACAAGTGTTGTGGGTATTGGACTTTTGGAGGAACATGGGACATATCTCAATATCAGAGAGCTTATGGATTAGGTGTATGCTGGAGGTGCAGCAGCCTACAATAGGTAATACTTTGATTAATGTGATATTTGGAAGAAATATTTGGAAGAAGTATTGCAGCTGATTTATCTTCCTGTCCTGCTAATATGTCAAGGACTGTGGCACGAAAGTGGAGGTATATGATTGAGAGCAGGGGTACGTGGTTGGAGATGAGGGTTGAATACATTTTTTTTTTTTTCAGCAGTGGGAATATTTTTTGCAGGAACACAAGTGTATAGTAGTCAGGCCGTTCAAAATTGTCTGGGTTCGAGTTAGCCCGTGTATTGCATCTTTACTAGGAAGATGGTATCCAGTAGAGGAAGAGTGAAGACTTAGCAGTGCAGCAGGCCCCAGGCTGCGTGAGACAGTGAAGAAGGAGGAGGCACAGAAGACGTGTGGGAGATCAGAATTGACTGGGAGTGGTCCGAGGGAGGTGCATGATTGGCGGACTGTGACATTATCCAGATAAATCAAAGGTGTCTCAAAATTTTAAGCAGGAGAACAGGAATCATCAATTTTTGAAAGGTGACAGGGTATTACAGAGCCCAAAAGGCACTCTATCAATGTCACACAATGCCACTGCTGTAGTAAAGCCTGACTGGGCTTCAGTCACATGGTCAACCATCTGCCGGTAAACATGAGCTAAATATAAGGTGGGGAAAGTAGCTGGTCTGGGAGCCCGTGGTCAGAAAGTCTTCTGAGGAAATAGAATGCCCTGTTTATACAGATGCTCCCCAGGTTACGATGGTCCGATTTACGATATTTTGACTTACGATGGGTATTCCAATTCCATTCTGTTTTTCATTTTCAGTATATCACTCAATATATTACATGAGATATTCAACACTTTATCATAAAATAGGCTTTCTGTTAATGATTTTGCCCAACTGTAGGCTAATATAAGCGTTCTAAATATGTTTTTAAGGTAGGGTAGCCTAGGCGAGGCTATGATGTTTGTTTGGCTAGGTGTATTGTATTAAAATTCATTTTCGCCTTGTGATATTTTCACCGTATGATAGGATTATCGGAAGGTAACCCCATCGTAACCTTTGTATCTCATTGGGTTCATCGAATGAAAGAAACACTGTAATTCTGAAATGTTCCTGTGTACATCTTTGCGGAGTTATTTTTTTCAATTTTTGGCAAAATATTTTGTGTTGTACCCTGGACATGTGTTGCTTCATGTAAGAAATTTTAGTTCCATTCAAAAATTGTGCTGAAATTAAATAAGAATTAGTAAAAAATTAACTTTTTGCAAAAAATAAAGTAACTAATTTCTTCCTGAAGGTGGTAGTACCATGACATGTATTGATCATTAAACTAACAACACTGAAAATGTAAGATTTGTCCTAAACTATACTGTTCCATGTGTAGTGCACTGCTCTGTGTTGAAAGCCTGATATAGTTGATATAGTTCCTATTCATAAGTGTGGTCCCTTGTGTTGTGTGCTGATGTGGAAACACTGCTTCTACAATATTACCCTGGTCACCCATGAAGCACTACAGCAACTGTACATTAAAGGGTTTTTTTTGGTATTCTAACATTTCCAGAAAGGTTATGGCAAAATTGTCTTTTTGAATGACCATGAGGGGCACTCTCAGTGTATTTCTGTTTTTTTCCACCATGTTTTTTGCTGCCATTATAATGGAAACTGTGTAAGATTATTGCTCAGTATTTCACCTTTGATTGTGACAATTTAGTTTGTGACACCGGTACAAGTTACAATATATAACATCAACACATATGGACAATCATGTGAACAAGATATCAACAACTGATACACAAAAATATCAATTTGATTATGATTTTTTTCTCTTTTTAGTGTGTAGTGATCAGGAAGCCAGTTCTTACTGTCCTCTGCTTTAGTACAAAACAATAGCATAAATTACACAAAAGAGTAGATTGTCCACTGGATGGCAGTGTTGTCTCATGTTCTCGGGATTCACTTCCACCACTGTGACTTTCAATGTGAGGTGGTGAAAATGTAATAAACTGCACTTTGCAGGAGTGGGAAGGAAACAGCATTGTGTTTGTAGGGTCCACTGAGCACTGCATGTTGCATTAGTGGAACTAAGCTCGTCTTCCTCTGAAAAAAAAACAAACTATAAATCAAATTCATTTTTTTGACGATAAAAATCTGCATGATCCTCTTGAGTACTATATTTTGGAGTATAAATCAAAAAGAAAATGTCCCTGTTGTACTCAGCAGGTCTTTAATTAATAAAAAATACACTTTAAAACAAGCATTAACATATCTAAAAAGAAACATGCACAGACACACACTGAGGCACTTTATATCATATAACCATTTATTTTATTCTAACTTTTACTTCTTAAACTTTATGGCTATGAGTACTAGTGGTTGAAGTGGGCCTGTAGTCACCTGTATGCAGTACCAGCACCTCTTTGTTTTCTTCTTCAGAGTACTGGCACCTCTCAGTATCTGCTGGTACTGAATAACAGAGAACCAGCACTGGGTACTGTATCACAAAGGGAGTACCAGCACCTGGTATTGAATAACGGGGGAGTACCAGGAACTGGTACCGAATAACAAGGGGAGTACGTCACTGGGAACTGAATCACAAAGGGAGTACCAGCACCTGGTATTGAATAACGGGGGAGTACCAGGAACTGGGAACTGAATCACAAAGGGAGTACTGGCACCTGGTATTGAATAATATGGGGAGTACCAGCACCTGGTATAGAATAACAAGGGGAGTACCAGGAACTGGTACCGAATAACAAGGGGAGTACGTCACTGGGAACTGGATCACAAAGGGAGTACTGGCACCTGGTATTGAATAATATGGGGAGTACCAGCACCTGGTATAGAATAACAAGGGGAGTACCAGGAACTCGTACTGAATAACAAGGGGAGTACGTCGCTGGGAACTGAATTACAAAGGGAGTACTGGCACCTGCTGCTGAATAACAAAGGGAGTACCGGCACCTGCTGCTGAATAACAAAGGGAGTACCGGCACCTGCTGCTGAATAACAAAGGGAGTACCGGCACCTGGTACTGAATAACAAAGGGAGTTCCGGCACCTGGTACTGAATAACAAAGGGAGTACTGGCACCTGGTACTGAATAACAAAGGGAGTACTGGCACCTGCTGCTGAATAACAAAGGGAGTACTGGCACCTGGTACTGAATAACAAGGGGAGTACTGGCACCTGCTGCTGAATAACAAAGGGAATACTGGCACCTGGTACTGAATAACAAAGGGAGGACCGGCACCTGCTGCTGAATAACAAAGGGAGTACTGGCACCTGCTGCTGAATAACAAAGGGAGTACCGGCACCTGCTGCTGAATAACAAAGAGAGTACTGGCACCTGTTTTTCCCCACACCAAACACTGATGAGTACTATTACTGGAAACATATGTTTCATTTCATTGTTTCATTGTCCATAAGCACCATTATTTTTTTTTTTTACTTGTTATTGTTCATTAGAGATCATATTATTCATTATTTGTATATTTTACAATACATTTGAATTTCCTATAGGGATTTTCATTATCAATACTACTTCATTATAAATATGCTGAATTCCATTTGTATAATTATGGTATTAATGTTACAAAGGCAGTCCTAAATGGGAAACAATCATGCAGAGATGATGACTTACTGCCACTTATATTCGCGTAATTTCCTGGGGCTGTAACTTGGACATAGTTGCTGGGAATGAAATGTTGACTGTAATTGGTTTTAGTGATTCTAGCCATCTAATGAAGGAGCTCCTATAACATTTAATGAAGCAATTTATTTTCTGCAGCAAGATGCTGCAATGCACTGGAAAATAAATTGGCATCATATAACTGAGGACTGTCATGTATCACCTGACTGAATCACCTTCATGGATTCTCACAAGCCCTCTGTGGGTTTTATGTTGAAACCTCTGCTCCATGAAGACCCAAAGAACACTGTTTTCCACCCCATTGAAGGAGTTATACTCACCGGGTTGTTACCTAACCTTTGGAAATTTCATATTCTGTTATTTGTTGGTATTCTCAAATGTCACTAGATAAAAGTGATATCACTCACCAGCTCTATGAGCCTGCAAAGACAGAGCAAGAATGCCGTCCTTGAAGGAATGGGCAGTGACTGGCATCATCTTTTCTTCTCTAGAACATAAACCCCCCTAGCTGAGTACTGGAGGCAGACATAGCTTGGTCTTCACCAGATTGAAATGAAACGTAAATTGATGTGCAACATCAAAGCGAAATCGATCACAAGCAGCAGCCGAGTCCATCTATACAGTAGCTCCCATCATACAGGTCAGGAAGCAACACTAGATAGGAGAACCTCACAGCTGAATTAGCAATGACAAGCTTACCAAATTGCATCTGTGTAACTGTTCATCACACTCAAAGAGCGATAGCAGGAAGCTATGAAACATTCCAGCTCGTGATAATTAAACACCAAACCTCAGTAATTTTTCACACTGCTACTCTGCAGGGCCACGTACTTGGTCCAAGTCACATTGCATGGAAGAAAAAAACTACATATGTATTAAATAATTAAATACTCGACAATGCATTGACAGTATGTTTTGTTGTCCTTCGGTTTCAAATGATGTTTCAAAACATACATCATAATTTTTATTGTTGCAGAGCATTCTGTTAGTTATATTTCATGATGGTTGATGAATAGTTTTTGGTAGACTGGTGTAATTTCAGTTTTTTATTCCAGTATAAGAAAAAACAACTTTAATAGTGGATGCATTTGTAATTCTTAATTTGGAGTTCTCTTTTAATATTGCCCCAGTTGCAGGCTCATAGGCTTCTGCTCATCAAGTGTTGGCTATTACACTCCACACAAACTGGAACACTGGTTTAATTTAAGGGTAGCTTTACTGGAAGGCCACATCGCACAAGTCACGGTGTCATGCCAAAGCACCAAAACTTAAAAACATCTCATCCTCAACATTTAAAAACAAAATCTATGTTGTTGCACATTTTTAAATTGTGTTTTCTAAATGAATTTAACTGCTGATTTTCCAGTAACTAAAAATATACATTATCACATACTTTAAGTAGGTCTTCCAATGATTTAACATAAAGTGTTGCAGATTTGGAATATAATTAATCTTTAAGTAAACTTTCTGGTGTAATAAAGTAGAAACTATTGGTATAAATTAACACTGGATGTTTTACGAGAGCTTCTGCAGTGGCTTGGAATCTCCATTAAAGGTTACTAGGCAGTTATTGGAAAAAGTGGGAATATAAAAATGAAGTGTTTTATACAAATGTTCCAGAGCTGCTGTCGAGCCTTGTGTCTGCGGGTGGTGTCCCTCTGCAAAACTGACCAGAATGTAATAACTTGAAGTAGCTAGACTGAGTAGATTTATTATATACCTCGGTTAGGTCAGCTGGCCGAACATGAATTCCTAACATGTTTCAGAGGCAGAAATTCTTCTGCCTAAGTCTCCCCAACAAGTCTACCCCCCTGTTTATTGTCCATTTGATTCCTTTTAGTCACTACAAGAAAGATGAGCTTTGGCTTGGAGAATGCTTCTCACACTGTCCTCTCTCCACTGTGCTTTACCTTTACAGAGCCAGATGTATGAAACAACATGAATATTCAGGGAACTGGAAAAAGTTATGCTTTGTTAAACCTTACAAATGTGCATGTGTGTGCGTATGTGTATGGGGGGGGTGGGGTGGGGGGGCTTTAGGCTAGTGTTCATCTCTGTAGGGTGACCTCCTTTGAGGTGCATTTCAATATAATATTCCCAGTAAAGCAGAGCTATCCTTTATGGTTCCGTCCACTAC
>JAODJU010000002.1:24225836-24251565 GCA_026776725.1 Gnathonemus echidnorhynchus | reverse complement strand
CTTTCCTTTAGGGGGCCCCCCCCCCCCCCCCCGCTGAAATAGCAGCTTCACAGTGACTCTGCTTTACTTTCCATAATATGTTCATCTTTGTGAATGTTTTTTTCGGGGGAATGGATAAAAGTTCCATCAAAGGTTTACACAGTGTGCTGTTCACATTTTTTTTTAAAAAAGAGGTAACTGTAAAATGTTTTCCTGAACCAACAATTGCATGTAGAGATCCTGGCCAGAGAACAAGGGGGAAATTATAAATAATTAAATGACTAATATGCACATTTGAATGTGGACTGGGTGGCATGTCGTGGTATTGTTGCAACTCTGGCATCTGGCTTTCTGTCTCACCCTCAGAATGATAAAGATTAAATCAGGGCTTAGTCTGCGGAGTGTTGGCAGCAACTAACGTGATCAAAAGACGCTTCTCTTCACAGGACACACCTCCAGTGAGAAAGCAGTAGTGTACTGTAAAATGTATGCTGATTGAAAAAGAAAAACAAAATGGATTCATGAAACATTATTTGGATTTTTGGTCTATGAATCAGCTACTTAAAGTCATTAGGATTTATATATGAAACCGAAGGAGATACCTTCGCTCTTCTACAATAATAAAAATGTTACACTTTTTGTATTAGGTGTTGTACTTTTAAATGAGCTTGGTTTCTCCCTGTAAAGAAGCTTTGTGCAAACTTAAAATTGGTTGACCAAAGGGTCATTGTGATCACAGTCCTGTATAGTTTTCTTGTTACGTCTTAAGAGTCCTGATGTAGGCAATTGTGTAATTATGACACATAATTTGTATATCATGAAGGAAGAGGACAAATGAATGAAATTATGATATCAGGATAACCATGACTTTGACTTGCAGGCTGACAAACAAGTACAGCAATTACTGCTCTCTGATACTGAGTGGGCAGCTTACAGTTTCAGGAGGAGATTGTGTTCATTTGACAGGTCTGCGTAGCAACAAGGCGCAAAAAAAAAAAAAAAGCAGTCAAAAATCTACATCCAGTTTCTTGTCAGATGACATCGTTGTGTGAATTTCTGCCTTCTTTCTCCTCTTTGGTGCAATTAATGAACCCCAGAGGGGTATTTCACATTTCCTTCAGGCTGGCTTTAGACAGCTAAGGCATTCAAAGCTCAGAATAAACACTGTTGAAGGCGCAGAGAGAAGCCGTGAATATTAATCAGAAAACGCTGACTTCCCTATTTCTGCTTAATCTCCTATTTTTGTTTCATATAGTACTGTAAACCCTAAGGCTACTCCCCTTGAGATAAAAGACAGTTTGTTGTTTATTTGTCAGAGTGAGTCTATATTGAATATCATTTGAATTTAAATGATGCAGTAAACATTTGGAGAAGCCAGGGAGGCATTTAAAGAAGTTTACACATAAAACATACAAGAAATAACAACCTACACAAGTTACAAAGAGATCTAGTACGAGTAACTGTCACTGTTTGTTGCTCACTGGTAGTAATGCAACTTCATACCATAATGTTCAATGTAACATAACTTGAAAAGCAAATATAATATGATTATTTAAATAAGTGCTTTTGTTTTAGACTTTTACTTCTTCGACTCAACTTTCTGCACACAAATGTGACAAATTGGAGAAAAGAAGATATTTAAAAAAGAAAACCATACAAAAATAAACTAATTAAAACGCTGTGCCTGTCAAGGAAATTGCTAGATAAACTATCCACATTTTCAGTAAGCCTCAAGTAATTGCCAACATATACAAGACATAATCACTGCACTATATATGCAGCCATCCATTGACAGTTGCCACCTTTCCATTCAAGGCTGTAAAGATCAAGATCTCAGAAAGACATTGCACAAGACAGGGAACACCTTGAAGGACAGCCTCACAAAGAAGCAGTCTTGTGCACAGATACACCAAGGACACATTTTGAGTCACTGAGTTGCCTCAAAAGTCTCGCGCGAAGAACTCAGTGTGCATGAGCATTTATGCTCGAAACATGGTTATAGCAGAGAGAGCTACCATATATAGAAATGAGAAATGAAAAAATAGTGTTATAACACAAATGTCATTTAATAACAAGTCTATACTTCTATCTGCCCTTGTATCTGTTATTATATCCCAAGAAAGGACAATTTTTCTTGTTTCATGTTAGAAACAAACTGGTAAATTCCTCAAGCAAATCAATAGCAGTGTTAGAAGTTACGTAAAATTCTGTGTCTGGTTTATTACTGCTCTTATGACCCAATGCGTTCAAAGCCACTGGAATAAAAAGGCACCCCTTCTGTTTGCTATGGCATGGCAACCAGGAAGCAAGTGACGGGCACGATCCCTCAGAGGAGGGATGGAGCAATCAGAATGCTAGAGCAAGAAGCTTAGATCTGTTTACACTGGGCTAAGAGACGTGGGTCGCTCGGACCTTTTGCATGCTGCGGTTAGATATTGGGAAGCAGGAAATCCATCACAAACAGAATGCTGCTGACCGGCAGATGACTGCAAATGTACAACACAAACACACAGAAGCGAGGCGATAAAATGGAAAGAGACAGAACGATGTGAACGCAAAATGTTAATCAGTCACATATGGAAAGTAAAAATAATAATGAGCAAAATAATATGGGCATCTATAAAACAAAAACATTTAAACACAATTATTATGTGAAATGAATAAAGCGACTTGTTCTGACGTTCAATTAAAAACAGTCCCTTAATCCTCAAGCAGTCTAACAAGCTTGAGTAACAAGATATTATCACACCGTGCAAAATCCTGCACTTATTCATCCTGAACTGACTTCATCTGCTTGACGTCAGGGGTCCTGCATTTCTGCATTAAGCTTGGGAGCACACACACTGATTTTTTTTTTTAACTTTAAAGAAAAACACATTTGTTTATTTTATCACTAATAATTATGGCAATATTTGACCTGGTTGTCTGTTATGTTTCACTAAAGTAGGAATAGGAGGATAAAAGGAAAAGCATATTCTCCTGGATTTTTCATTTCAGGGAGTGCCCTTCTTATGTACACATAATGGTTGTCCTCTAAAAAGATCCAATGCACACCCCCTGCTTATGTAGCTGCCAAATGTGCCCCGATTTGCATCTTATCTGCATTTTAAAGGGACCTTTGGGTATAGTCAAAATTGCAGATTTGTATTTAAGACTCCTGTCTTACAGTTATGCCCTTTATGTGCTTGCAGATTATTTCCCTTTTATCAGCAGCTGTAAAAACTGCTGGATATGTAATGTGTTTCCTTACGCTGAACCAAAATATAACTCTCATGCGTTGCATTTCTTACTTAACTATGCCTGGAGACCAAAAATCCATAAGGATTTTATTACATTTCAGTGCTTTCCACCAGAAATGCAGCTCCGGCCAAGCGAAACATTTTAAAATGCTTCTCACGCACACAGAGTAACACACCTGTACTTATTATTTTCACTTGTTAATATTACAGAGATTGTAAGATTAATGAAAACAAAAAATTTGGTCTGCAGTTTTGTGCTGATGAGCTAAATTACAAATCTACTTTCTCTCCATTCCACACTTTTATTCTGTAAGAAATGGACTCCCAAACCCAGAAAAACAATATATATTATTGACTCATTAATCAAGACACATGCCAGCACTCATACTTAAAATTACAGATCTGAGTAATTTAGCTATGTGACCTTTACGTATCTTGCATAATAGATACATAAAAGGTACTATAAAGATTCCACAAACCAAAATATAAATAGCAGAACCAGTAGTGGTTAGACTTTCACATGTATGGATTTCCACAATTTACACATAATTTGTATTTATTTCAGTTTTGACATATACATAATAATACAGTCATACAATAACGCATTAAAAACATACCTGCACATGCATGTTTTAGGTCAATGTTATGTTTTAGTATGTGACAACAAGATACAAGATATTCGTCACATACATGGTAATGCAAGTACAACATGTAGTGAAATGTACCCTGAACGACCCCTAGACTGCGCAAATCAAAAACAGAATTAAGAATGTCAAGAAGTTAAAAATCTTACAATAAACTAAAAAGTTACAATAACTAAAATGTATACATAATATAGAGAAATACAGGAGTTCTAATATAGAAAATAATCTTAAGGTTAAAGCTGTACGTGTGCATATGACAACAGAACTATGTATTTAATATGCAGGTGAAATGAGTATAAATATAAATACATATAAGCAGCAAAGGTGGGTGGAAATGTAATTTACATTATTAAAAATGGCAGGTTGGTGACAGTTAGGAAGAGTTTACATGGGTTGTGTGTATGAACATAAATAAACTGCCAGGCACCATAACATATTATGTGAATTTGAGACTTTCTGTACAGCTTTTTGATGCTGATAGCAAAAATTCCAGTAGGTGGTACTGTTGTGATATAGAACAGTACTGAACCACTTCATGCCCCCCCATTACTGAGTGAGGGGTACCAGCACTGTTTGGAACAGAAACACCCTTTTCCCTGTGAGTCTCAACACTCCTGATCCGGTCAAAGACAAGCAATGTATCGAAAATGAATAGAAAGTCAGATGTTGAAATAAACAGAAATTATACATCATTAATCATTATTGCGTTTTATCTGCTTAAACCGCTTGATTCCTGTCAAGCCGAAAACGTCTCACAGTGTGGTAAGAAGGACAAATCTTGTTACCTGGCAAACACTAGTCTTCTATCTACATACTATATTTAGAGTAATGGTGACCTGATCAGGAAGTCAGCAGTCAATTCAGTAAGTCAGTGTTTGTGGTGTATTGCTCTACAAACACTGCCTGTTGAATAAAACTTACTACTAATTCCAGCATGTTGGTGAGTGAGAATGCAACAATTTTTCAACAAAAGTATACAAAACCTATCCTATCCCTTTATATTTAAAAGCTATCATGGGAAATTAGAATTTACTCAGTGTTGGTGTACTCCAAGGTGTTCGGAGTAAAGGGACAACGGATCTTCCGCCATGCTGTTATTATCTCCAGGGATTACCTCGAACCTCACTATTGATCACATGGCCTGCAGCAAGTTGAGGAGATTCACCTTTATTTATTGCTTGAGGAGATTAAAAAAACAGCATAAAATGAAGTCTCACCATTTATTTTTGTAGTTATTACAAAATTCCAGTGCTTTGTTCAGAAGTGACTGTGGTAAAGCTTATATGGAAAATTAATTTGTATGGCTTTAAATTATGTTTTTTTTTGTATGATTCAGATCCAAATTTAATAAAGGACTTTGACTCCGTGTCTGACCTTCACTGGAAGAAAATGCTTTGGTTGACAAAACAAACCCAGTGAGCCAAATAAAAAAAAAAACTGTCAATGGAGGTCTTTTATTATTTAACAAAGGAGGAAGTTTGGAATATTCCACCTGTTCTCAGATGCCAAACATATCTGTTTTGGAAACCTTCACTGTAGGTTATTGAGTGTAGATGTAGGGAACTGTACTGACTGTCAACAATCAGAATGACAAAATAAGGCACAGTCTCGAAAGTGGGACTGAACAAGTGTCATTGTGTACATCATCTGGATTTACACAGGCAGTTTTCTCTGTACTTTAACATGTGACTCCAAATCTCATCCAAAGACGGGAGACAAAATAGCTAGCCAAGGAGTCAGTTGAGAGTTACCATATTATAACTAGCCAATGATGAGTCATTTGAGAGTTACCATATTATAACTAGCCAATGATGAGAGATTTGAGAGTTGCCGTATTATAACTAGCCAATGATGAGTCATTTGAGAATTACCGTATTATAACTAGCCAATGACGAGTCATTTGAGAGCTACCATATCGCCTCTATTTTGAGATTCAAGTCACCAATGTATTGACTGTGATCACAAAATTAAGTACACATTCAATTACTGAAAATCTTTATGCATATGACACTGTTATCCATTCTTTTTATAGACAGATCTTTTTATCTGTTTAGGCTCAGTTGGGACCTGATTCACCAGCCAGTTGCCTTTGTGGTATTGGGAAATCTGAAATCTGACTAGGGTGATTTCTTGGGCAGCATTTTTCCGCTCCAAATTCCTGGATGTAGATGGAATTGATTTGTATTCATATCAGACATTATCTCTGTTTCTCTCATTATATCTATTTTTCAGATTATGAAGTTTTATAAAACATGCAAACAACATACCAAAGACCTATATGGCCCACACATTATTTTGTGGTACAATAAAATAATATGTGGCATTTGCAGCAATGTAAATCAACTTTTATATGAAAATTTCCTATATATTTTCCATTATGCAAGCAAAGACATTTAGATTGTTATTGTGACCTGGAAGTACCTTTGCCAGAACAGTAATAGTACTCATTGCAGTAAATGTTAATGTAAACCCACTTACAAACAATCCTCAGATTTAAAGTAACTGATGAGCAATTGTGCTTCACAGGCACACAGCAGAGCAACCTTGATGATGATTATTAGAATTATTATTAACAACAGAAATAAAGAACAAAGAATAAAAGCTGATATGAAAAATACATGAGAGAGCAGAATACAAAAAAAAAAAACAACAAAAAGACTGGAAACTTTATTAATCACATATTAATGAAAGGGTAACAAAGGAAATGTAAAAAAATAAATAAAATCTAAATAAAATATCATACAAAAAGATTAACATAAAACAAAGGGACAAAGAATAAAGATTTAGGAGACCTTGTCAGTTTCTCCACACCAAAGTGGAAATGAGGACCGGGGCAGATAAAGAAATTCCGCTGACAAACAGAGGCTGTGTCGCTGGTTCAGACACAGACAGAAATAGCTACAAAAAGGTTACATGTCATTGTCTCTGCAGGAACCCGTGGCTCCTAAACACAGCAACTGATAACAATAGATAAAGTATTATATGACAAACTCTTTAATAAATTATGCATAGCTTTAATCAATTATGTATAGCGTGTGCCAGTATACCACAATACTGAAAATGTAAGGAATATGAAGATATTTCAATGGAAGTGCAGCTTTTAAATGTGGTGTATGTTTGGATGAATGATATTTCATATTTTTATACTGCATAAAGCAGAAAGTGGAACGAAATCACTAGTTTGTGCAAAGAAAATTGAGGAAGCTTTTCAGGCTTGATTGCTTTTGTTATCGTGGTGTTGTTACATACTTGAAATTTGCAGTTTATTGTGCTTTTGCAATGGACAGCTCTAATTTTCAATTTTTTGCATCTTCTTGGTTGCTGCTCATACCGTTTAATTGGGGTACTTGCCTGTCATAGTGTATCTATAGTAGAACAAAAGAAGGCGGCCTTATTAGCTTAGCTCAGACATTTTTCTTTTTTTATTATTAAATACTAACATTCCCCTGTCTTCCTGAGGTTCTGTCGTCAGTAATTTGAGGTTGAGAGGCTGAAATCGGGCACTGTAGCTAAGCTACCTTCACATCCAATTTCACCATGTCTGGCAGGGAAGCTGAAGATTCAGTAATAATTACTATTCCATGTAACAGAATAATAGTAACTGCTGTAAAGAGTCATTAGAGGCAAAACGATTTATTAAGTAAATGGGCTCAATGCAACATTGTTGTATGAGTAGTGGACTATTATCAATGGGTCAAACAACATATGAATGCTTGAAATCAACATAATTAAATATATAGCAGAGTGCTAGGGCCACCATAATAAAAAAAAAAAAAAACATTTTGAGATTTAAGTCAAAATAAACTGTCAAGATTAAACTGGAAATAAATTTAGCAGAATTTGCAGAATATGTCTATAGACAAAGGTGAAAAATATCCTATTTTAATTGTAACTGCAACCGGTCCATTGAGATAAATCTACTGAGATAACCCCCGTTTGGCAAAACATACCGTCAAGACTCAGTAGTTTCCAGTGTAAAAAGGTTGGAGACAACAAATATAGATAGTGTGAGGGTCGCGAGTCTTTGGCACTGTTATTTTGGGGTCGTGGGTTGAATAGTTTGAGAGCTCATGACCTAGCAGAAGTGAGCTTTCATTTACCGTGGAATGAACCCAGAAAGCAGCTGATTGTGAAGCATCTGTATGGTGTCATCATATAAGACGATTCACCTCCTTCAGATATCTCACAGTCACAGTCACTGACAGTTATGTCACAGTCACAGCCATTGACAGTCGCTGTTTAAGTTTTTTTTCTCCAACACTTACTTCAACTTTAATCTCCAAATGTTTAATAGAATATGTATTGTGATACATATATATCCTTTTCAATAGCTCTATTACTCTTCCATATAAATATGAATTCTTCTGAAAAATTTTTTTGCCTCCCCCAAAGTAACTCAAATGTAATCAACACAAACCAAATCAAGACATAATTGATGTCAGTGGTTGAAATAGTTAAAACATTAAGGGAAGCCCCATCATGCATAATGATAAAGAGTGTTAGCTGCAGTGTTACAGTTGGAAAATGCTTCCTATATGAGGGCTCAGGTAGCTTAATGTCAAAAAAAACAATGAATTGTACAGAAAGTATCAAGCTGTCCAAGCATGAACAGTGGGTCTTACAGCAAGCCAGTGATCTGATACACAACACTCTACACCAGCATGGTTCAAGAACATGAACATTAATAAGGACATAGTTTTGGTCAGGTTTCACTTGATATAAAATAAAGATTTTGTTTAAGATGCTTTTCCACTGTATTGTATTCTGTTCCATGTTGTTCTTCATTCCCTCAAGTGCTGTATAACAGGAAGCAAGGTAGAACCCTATTGTCCTAACTTATCACAACTTATCACTTATTACGAGGAGTTGCTATTCTGCTATAAATGACCTTAGGAGTTCATTAGCTCAGTTTCAAGTTTTATTTACTATTCATAGATAGGAGAAGGCAGATTGGGAGTTAAATTTTCTATAAATTGCAAACACTATATATATAAATATATATATAGTCCCAGCATGACGACCTTAACCCCTACCCAGCCCTAACCTTAACCATAAGTAACCAAACAAGATCTAAGTAAAACTGAGTTAAGTACATCTGGACTTATGGCAAAAATAACTGACATTATAAAGCTTCTTGAAGTAACAGAAATGGGAGTAATACGTCTGTAAGTAAATTCACGCTTGCTGAGCACTATATTGTTATTTAATTAATATGTATTCTTTAGAAAGTATTTCTAGTATATTTTTGGTGTATGTGTTGTTTGCTATATAGTGTCTTAAATGGTAAGGGGAAGTAAATCCAACTTGTGTAAAATCTGAGTTACAAAAAGGTTTGTGGAATCAGTTACTTACATCCGTCAAGAACTGCCTGTGTAATATTTTACAGTGATTTTACTCAAGGATATTGAAAAGCTCTTAATTTGAAGTCTGGGAAAACCAGAAAATGATTTCATGAACTTTTCTACAAAGCTAATTAAGTCGTGTCCCTGTGCCTAGAATAGTGCAAAACAGTGTCTAAAAGACTATAAATTATGAATAGAAATTTAAACAGTGTATAAAAATATCTTTGACCATGGATAACTGCAACAGGGGGGCAGCGATCGTGAAGCACCTTGTAGACATGTGCAGGCTACTGCTTGCTCTTAGCTGTCTGCTACATTGATGCCTATAATGTTGATGGATCAGGACAGTTAGTCTAATTTGGTTCTGGTGTTTTGCCACTGGGAAACACAGGTGAACTTCTGTTATAGATCCTGCAGGATATGAGCACTCAACGTCTTACTCACCTGGCACTTGTTAAGTGAATCTTTAGAACTCAAATGCTGGACTAACTGGGAAACATAAAGAGATGAAGACAAAGACGTGTGAGAACAAGACAAGCTCATCCTTTGAAAAGATAAGAATGATTGCCCTTTGTTTGAAAGGACTGTCACGCCAGCAGATGATGTGGACAGTCGCTTTTCATTCGTCAATATTTATTTATATTTTCCTTCTTCTTTTCAGAACCTGCCAGCTGCAGTCAGGAACCCAGATGCCAATTCACTTATAACAGATGTGGAGTTTGATGCTGTATAAATTTGATGCTGAACACACACACACACACACACGCGGGCGCGTGCGTTGGCGCACCAATCTAAATGGGGACTTCATTTCTATGTTGAAACCCCTAATCAGAATCACGACAGCCCTAACCCCTACCCAGCCCTAACCTTAACCATAAGTAACTTTTTTTTTCCATTGTTAGTTTTTTGATTGCATTCACAGTTTTTTGTAAAATTGGGGTTATCCAAATGGCGACCTGGAAAATAAGGTAGTTTTTACCACACTTTGGGGACATTTTGGTTGCCAAATGTGATCCATGCGACCCCCCCGTCAGGATACCCCCCAATCCAAATCCCAGCCATGGAGACACCATGATAATTATTGCACAACTTCATAGTCAATCTAAGAATACAATATTTCTGTCTTATAACTGCCTGATAGGTACCATATATATTGATTTGTATTTTAGTTAAATAACTGTAGAATCACTAAAGAGAGCAATTCCTTTATTCGTTTATTACCGTTGTGTGAACCGAGTATTAAATTTCAAGCCCAACAGGTCCTTAGAGGCTATAAAAGGCCAAAATTAATGAGCAGAATCAGAAAAACCTGTAAAACAAACTGTTTGATACCTTAATGTAACAGCAAGGCTGTATTGATTATTCGTATGTAAATCGCTTCCATTTGCTGCCTTTCTGCGCATAAAGTAGGTTTATAGTTTTTTTAAATTAGTCTAGAGACATAAGCAATCAATATTATTATTGGTGTATCTACAAATAAATGTATTTTAACAGTTTTTTTTCTTAATTGCTGTAGCATAGATTTTTTATAGCAGCTTATAGCAGCATAATTTACCAAAACAGGTGATTACATTTTGGACGCCACTAAATTTCAACAAAGTCTCCTGCTTCTTGCCCAAATTTAAATGGTTAGTATATTAGACAAGAGAATACGAAAGCAAATAAGAAGTGAAAAGAAAATAAAGGAATCTGTTCATTGACAGTCATAACATCATTCTCTACAGGGTACCCAGAAACAAGCTAATTCAGGACCCTAGTTAAGCTAATCACGTTAGGGGGATTATTTGCTCTATAAACAGCCATGCTATGTTCTCTGTGGGGTTTAGAAGAATGTTTTTCACAGCTTTCGAAAACATTGCCTTTCTGAAACTAATCTCAGTAGTCATTCCTATAT
This sequence comes from Gnathonemus echidnorhynchus, assembly GCA_026776725.1. Lineage (NCBI taxonomy): Eukaryota > Metazoa > Chordata > Actinopteri > Osteoglossiformes > Mormyridae > Gnathonemus > Gnathonemus echidnorhynchus. The sequence goes on along the minus strand of JAODJU010000002.1, from coordinate 24,240,467 downwards.
AATACCAGGAAGCACCTCTAGATGCTAAAAAATACTCAAACGAAGAAGAGATGTGCAATAAATCACAATAGAAGTGGTTATGATTGAGCGTTCGGTTCTGTGTGTTAAGCTAGGCCCAGTCAGCCTGAGCCTGCCCTGTTCTGTAGCTGGTTTAGTTTTTCAAATCAGTGCTGGATGACAGTGAAGTGTTAAAGTAAGAAGTGTTAAAATCTTTGTGTGTCATTTGCTCTGGTTACTGCCTTTGTTTAAACTATAAAGTTTCTCTGCAGTTTTGTTGGCATCCTGTGAATCCAGCTGTATTTTACTTTTATTCTGATATTTCACTGCAGAGCTGGCAGCAGAGAACTACTGTGCTAAAAAGAAAAAAATGTTAGCAGAGGAACTTGCTCGTATTAATATTCTTGCCAGTGATTCATCTTTCTATTCAGGTAAAGAAGATGATTTTAATGAGTGGTGGACTTTGCGATACATCAGTGTTGGGTTTAATTAAGAGGTCCACTTGTCTGTTAATGATGATAAATTCTGCTGTTCGGAACTGGTGCGAATTACTCTGTATTACATAAATGTTCGTGCTGCTATTCTTTTGTCTGCTTTTTTCTTTTTTTAAGGATGTAAGAGCGGAAAGAGGCACCGCTGTGGATGGTTATGCTATGCAGAACCGTCTGAGCAGAAAAGGAGGCCTTGGAGCTGAATGCTTTAGCAAGATTCAAAAGAAATTTCTCATTGTGTCGGCAGCTATGTTAGAGACAGAGACAGTCACTTTCAAACAAAACACAGAAGTGAATGGACAGGGCAGGTCTTTCTGAGAATCTGCTGAAGATCCTGGCCCAGCCGAGCTCACCTTTGTGACAAAGAATGCACTTTCTCACGCTTTTCTGTTTCACGTGTTATTATATGCAGGGAATAAAACGATGTATGCTGTATGTGTTTTTTTTTTTTTTAATAACATAGTTTGAACTGTGTATCCATACTGGATAAGCAGCTGGAATGTGGTTAAAAGGACATGAAACATGAAGATATTGTAGGGAATAGCCAAATATGATTAATCAAAATGGTAGATAGATACATAGACAGACAGACAGACAGATAGATAGATAGATAAGCCTGCAAAGGAATGAATGAATGAATGAATGAATGAATGAACTACCAGAGAGTTTATCATCTGTTATGGAGAAGCTGATACTTAATAGGCTTTATTGCAATACCACTTCAATTCATTCAAATTGCTCACCCATAATCTGGGAGCCTCCTTCTTCCTTTGTGGACCATTGAATATAGATTATGATGATATTGGAATAGTAAAGGGCACTGAAGATGAAACGAACAGGACATTAACCCATTTGAGGCCTCCCTTTTTAAAATTCTAATTTGCAATTTATGAATTTGCATTAGGAGTCCAGTCTACCCTAACTGCTATTCGAATGCCAATGTATGGTTTTAATGACACTGTGAACATATCCACAGAATGTGGTAATACTTTGCTGGCAATACAATACTGCAATCTGGTTATAATTGCAAGGCAGGAAGCATGTTTAAATGCTTTTTTTACAGATACCAGTAGAATGAATTGAATTGAATACAATTGAGCTTTTTATTTCTACAGGTTGTTGTTATCATGGAAGCATTTTGATTCTGGTACTATTAGCAGATACTCAGACACCAAAACAGCGTCAGACTCATATCTATATACAGACTTATCTACTCTGCATACTTTACAAACTAAGCTTCCTTTTTGAATACGTTCATTTTTCTCATCACTGTAATTATTCCTAACAGCAATTTGTTTTACCACAATTGGAAAAGTAAGGCTTAAGCATTTGGTTTTAATGTGCTTTTAATTAAAATCTTTAAAATTTAAAGTTTCATTCAATCAACTGCTCAATGAAGCTGAATTAAGGAGAAGCTCAGTTAGACCAAAAACCATTACATATGGATGGTCGTGAAGTTTGGAAAACGCTGTACTATACTATTTTGAGCATATAATGGTTATGGATGCAACGATTGCATTACCCTGATCCCAATTGTCAAGATTTATAAACCTTAACCTGCCGATAACAGTCCCAGCCACTTCTGATTTTCTTACGTTACTTATTAGCAGGCTAAACATTTTTAACACTTCTTTAGTGAACTTACTGTAGCTTTTTGCAAACAAAATATTTTATATTAACTTTTCAAATAAAAATGACTCTATAAGTGTCGGATTAAATTGGTCATTCCAAATGTTTTTGGGGTCGTACCTCCACCGACAACTTTTTGTTCACGTCTGACACATTACAAATTGAACGTCTTTGAATCCCCAAACAACAGACATGTTTCCCGTGTGGGGTTTACCTTACCTTACCTTACCTACGTATCACGCAACATCAGTCAAGGGAGAGAAGGTGAGGGGTGAGGGACATGACTGTGGATGGAAACCCTGCAGAGATGTTATGCAGGCCGAAATTACTTTGTTTCACATCGGTCTGTTTTGGTTGTAGTACTGTTGCAGCCTCTGAACATGCAGGCAATACCGTTAAGTGGTGCACTTGTAACTGGCCATTCACTGGAAGCTCAGCTTAGCCGCACTGAGACCGGGCCGACTCCTCGACAGCACGTATGTTTGCAATGTGCTGTTTGCCATATTTGTACAGCTCTTTGGACAAAAGCGTCTGCTAAAGTAGTAAATGTAAATGTGTTGCTGTAAATGTTAATGTAGTCTTATGTTGTGATTCATACGATACCACTGAAATGTGTATTGTGGGTACAATTGCTCCCGGGAACAATAAAATTTCACTACATCGCAAACCAATAGTTGGGTCCGCAGCTAGTTGGTAAACTCCTTCATTGGCTCACAAAATTGGCCATATTTAGACTGATTGGTTGATTTCTGGTCACTGCCAGTCAGGGTGAAAATGGTGCATCCATTAGGGTGCATGTGAAAAGAGAGACACTCCAGTGTGTTTGATCTCAACACTGAAAACATATCAGAGCACAAACAAATAGCACTGAGCATCACACAGTGTAAACAGACACGTTTAGTGTTCACCGCTTATATACCAATCAATTATTACATTAAGACCACTGAGAGGTGAAGTGAATAACATTGATTATCTCGTTATAAAGACACCCGTCAAGGGTGTTATTTTAAATTAGGTAAGCAAATAGTTAGTTCTTGCAGTTGATGTGCTGGAAGCAGGAAAAATGGGCAAACGTAAGGATCTGAGTGACTTTGACAAGGGTCAAATCGTGATGACTAGAGAGTCAGAGCATCTCCAAAACAGCAGGTCTTGTGGGATGTTTCCAGTGTGCCGTGGTCAATGCCTACCAAAAGTGGAAGACCAACCAGTGAAGCGGTGACAGGGTCACGGGCGCCCAAGGCTCACTCATGCATTTGGGGAGCGAAGGCTGGTTTGTCTGGTCTGATCCCACAGACCATACTTGTTATGGTAGAAAGGTGTCAGGACGTACGATGCGTCGCAGCTGGCTGCATATGGGGCTGCGCAGTTGCAGACCAGTCAGAGTGCCCGTTCTGAACCCTATCCTAACTGGACTATAGAGCATTGGGGGAAGGTGGCCTGGTCTGATGAGTCACATATTGTGTTAAATCCAGTGAATGGCTGTGTGTGTCAGTATGTGTGTGTGTGTGTGTGTGTGTTATTTATTTGGAGAAGTGATGGTACCAGGATGCACATTGGGAAGAAGGTAAGCTGGTGGAGGCAGTGTGACACTCTGGGCATGTTCTGCTGGGAAACCTTGGGTCCTGACTTTCATATGGATGTTACAGGTATCACCTACCTAAAGACTGTTGCAAACCATGTACACCCCTTCATAGCAACTGTATTCCCTGATGGCAGTGTTCACTTTCAGCAGGATCGTGCACCCTGTCACACTGAAGAAATCGTTCAGGAATGAAAAAGAGTTCAAGGTGTTGACTTCGCCTCCAAATTCCTGAGAACTCAATGTGTTTGAGCATCTGTGGAATGTGCTGGACAAACAACTCAGATCCATGGAGGCCTCACTATACAACTTACTGGACTTAAAGGATCTGCTGCTAATGTCTTGGCACTGGATACCACAGGTCACCTTCAGAGGTGTCAGAGAGTCAACCTTGATGGCTCAGACCTGTTTTGGTAGCAAGAGGGGGATGCGGGACTTACGCAATATTGGTCAAGTGGTTTTAATGTTAACCTCGGGCCCATTGCTTCTGGGATAGGCTCCAGACCCCCCGCGACCCAGTAGGGTAAGCGAGTTGGAAAATGGATGGATGGATGGATGGATGGGTTTTAATGTTATGGCTGATTGCTGTACTGTGTATCTGCATGACTAGCAGTGGGGCACCATTTGATGTCCACTGTAGTAATGCCACAGCACCTTCTATGTAAAACAGTATTGTGAGGATGAAAAAGCTAAAAATATTAGGACTATTTTGGGCCAAATAAATACAGTACCAGTCAAAAGTCTAGACATGCCAAGCTTCCTCCAAAGGGGAGTGATACTGTCACATCACATGATCTGGGCACCAGACCTATACACAGTATAAATAGTTTTGAATGAGTCTGACCAGAGAGTGAAGGAAAAGCAGCCAATATGTAGGACGTCCTGAAAAACATCCCAGTAAGGTCAGCCAGTTCCTGGAGCAGTTGGGGTTAAGGGCCCAGCTCAAGGCCCCAGTGGTGGAGTCACTCTGCAGACCCAGGGATTTAAACCAGCAACCTTTTAAGTCCCATCCCAAGTAGTTACCCTGCCCCCCCAACTTTTAGTCAGTGCATAATTCCATATATATAATTTTATAGTTGTGATATCTTTATAATTATTTTGAAACATACTCACAATACTGTCCAAACTCTTGACTGCTACTGTATATAAATAGTCCTATAGGCTTTTGGTTTTTAAATCTGTCATCCTCCTGGTTAAAATCCTTCAGAATCAGTCATTCCTTCTTTCAATTATCAAAACCATTTGGGAGACATACAAAGAGACCTTGTTAGAGAAAACTTGCCTTCAGTACGTACATATAGTTCCCGCTTTTTCCCTTGTTCTGTCAAGTTTTCACACATATAAAATCTATCTGTGAATACATACTGAGCATAATACTGCTAAGTGAGCAGAATGTATCTGTCTGACTATGCCCTCTGTCTTTAAGTACCATATTAAGCTGAGCAGCTGAACGACTCAATAGCACTTAATTGCTTTCTATGAAATGCCACCAGAAAGGCACAACATCATAACCTAGATAAAAGCATTGGCCATACCTGTAGCAATTATTTTGAGAATTTAGAGTTCAGAAATGCTGTGGATATACGGAAAGTATGCAAACCCATTGATGTTTTTTTTTTCAGCACGGGCCTGAAACTTAGTTAATAGGAGGTCATGTGTAGACAAGTACTGTACTGGGGCAGTACCATATTTCACACCAGTGTTTCAGGGGAGTATATTAGTACAGAGAACTGGTACTAACTGGAAAAATTAAACCAAAGCTATGTGCCGGAATTAATAGCAGCACGTTCATGGCCTTTCAGGAACTGATTCATGAGATCCATGAACTTCAGCTGGATGCTCTTCCAGCTGTCCTGAAGGAGGTCCCACATACAGGCTGAGCTCTCATTGGCCACTTTTCCTTCACTCTCTGGACAAACTCATTCAAAACCATTTCTGTATATAGGGTTAGGTGGTCAGGTCATGTGATGTGAGACTTTATCATTCTCCTTTGCAGGTGGCTTGGTGTGTCCAAACATTTGTCTGCTTCTGTCTTCAAGTGCTGTGACCTACACCAACATCCTGTCTGTATACATGCACATAAGACAGGAAGATGAGGTCATAAGTAATCAATGTGAACTTGTACGCTGGGCTACATTTTATGCTGAAGTTAATAGCTGGTGTAGCCAATTTAGCAGGGGTGGCTGGGCTGGGTGGGATTGACTAGTGGAGATGTGAAGACCTAGAGCTGGGGGCTGGGGGGAGGGATTAGCAATGAGGCCTGAGTGGGACTGGCATTAATCCAGAGAGCAGTATGTGAGGAGTTTCACTGGTGATGCTCAGCAGGTGGTGATGGAATATCTTAAGTCCGGGGATTTGGGGGGCAGGGTGATACTGGACTGAAAGACCCTAAAGGAAAATGAAGGCAGCTGTGAGCAGACTCTGATGAAATGGCCTTCATGCATGAGAAATGAAGATCGCAAAGTTTCTCATGTAATTTACTGCCCTCCTACATGGTTCACGCTGTAGTTTACTGGGCCATGGTGACTGCAGTATCTTACCATTTGGTCCATTGCTACAGACTTCTCAAGGCACCAATCAGTTGATTTTTAAAATATTTTAAAGACTAGTAGGTAAGACTTTTATAGGCCTGATATACTGTAAATATATGAATTTTCAATGGTTAAAATACTCTAACCAACAGCACATTTTTAATAGCACAATAGCACAAAATTAAGAAAAAATTCACATACATGGACTTTGTCTTTTGATTTGAATCGTTGTCTTGAAAGGTTCTTTGAAAGGTTACTGTGTAGCTCTTTGCTTTAGTACTGGTTATGCTTGCAGCTGGACTTTCATGGAAGCTCAGCCGAGCTGTACGTATGTCTAGCTGACTCCTTATGCTGTTTATAACGTAACATAATACGACATAAGTGTCTTTCCCAGGACTTAATTGAAACTGGAAGTCCCAGGTGTGATATATACTGTGCAGCGAGTTTTGCTTTGGGCTCTGTCTTGGTGGTCCAGCAGGGCAAGACTTAGATTTTTGTCTCCTGGTTTTGGTTTTTCCCCAGCTGCAATAGCACCCACACTTCAGTCCTTCTTCAGCACACATTGTTCCAGAACCTCCTATCCAGTCACTGGCTCCTTCTTGTCGAATGAATCCAGACATTACTAGACTGAAAACTTGGAAGTGTATAGTGCTTGGCATTTTTCTTGGTCCTGTCTTGAAAGAGTTATGTCCATTTCAGAGAACTGCCTGTATTGTGTCGTGATATGAAGACTTGAATAAATAAGCTCAAGATGAGTTTTCAATGCAAAGTGCTTTGTTCACCGTACAGAGGTCTTACATTCTTCCATTTGAAGCAGGCCCAAGGTTACCTTATAAAATAACATTCTTTCATGAACATGTTGAGAAACCTTGCTGTAAATACATAATCCTTTCACTTTTTGAAGACTGTTGATAACCCCACCTTTCTTCACTTGTCTGACAGTCGTACACTATAAGTTATTTAGTCTTGTACCTTTTCAGTAAAATTTTTTACTGTCTACTAAATAAGGCTTTCTTATATGGTGAACTGAAAGCACGAGGACAAGCAAATTAATTAGAACTTAAACTAAACTTTGAAAAAGGAAAATCACCTTAAAGGGTTGTTTTCACAAAGTGCTGTACTGAATTTGAAGAAGTGCAAAATGGCTAACTGTTCACTGTGCTACTTGAAACAAAACTGGCACATATTATAAAACAAATCAAGAGCAAAATTTTCAAGGCAAAATACGTAACTGCACTAAGATGCAGACACAGAGACGGAGGGAGTAGGGTGAAAATGCAGCACAAAAGTGAAAAAGGCTCCAAAAAGCTAAGGAACCATTGGGTGGATTATTGCTAAAGTAATGACTGAAAAACTGCTTTTAGAATTACCATTATGCCAATTGAGTATTAACACTTCTGCCTTTTATATTCATCTGAATTTACATACTTTAGGAACACTGCAAAAACAAGTATAAAAAAATATATTAAAAAGTATGGAGAAAGCAAGTTATTAGGCAGATCTTGCAAGAAAGCAAATAACTGCCAGTCATATTGGGAAAATTATTATTCTGGTCTCCAGATACGCAGACCTGATTGGCATCTTCAGGGCTGTAGACAGTCCTGGTTTCTGACTTGATTCTCATGAACCTAGAGACCTCACCCTCCATTCAAGGGCTGCCAGGCGTTGATCATACCACTTGGATTAATACTCAATAGTCAAAGTAACACTTGTCTACAAAGTAACTTTGTCTTGTGTCAACTTAGTTCTCATAATTGGAGCATTTAAGAGCACAAAGGGGCACTGGAATAGGAGATGCATGAGGAATGACTGAGGTTGCATTCTAATTTACATGTAACATATGTCTATACTGCACAGCAGAAGCTGAAATCTTTTATTAATCACATTCTGAGATTTCCTGCTGAGATATATATGTTTATATTGGAAAAAAAGCCTTCATTATGATTTATATAAATATCAGAATATAGGTCAGAATAATAGAAAAATATATATCAGAATAATGTTAAAATGTCAATCTATGCATTGTGCCATATTTGTATAGTTTTATCTGAGAGGAAAACAGTAGGAAAAGTAATGATCTCCCTGTTTTGTTTCAGCTGGGATTTGTTTGGTAGGGATTGGAACAGATGGGGTTTTCTATGATCTGAATGTATGTGTACTGTGATAGCTTCAAAACAGTCGTCTAATTTTGACCTGCCATTTTGTATCTTAATGAATAGGGCATCATTCAGCATATAAGCATATTTTTGTATTATGAATACTATTCAGGGCTTTTCTATTGGCTGAAACTTTTCAGAGCCTCAATATGACCTTTGAGTAACCTTTGAGGACAATGCTGACTTTTCTGAATTAATACCGAAGACACAATTTTGGCCACGACCACGGTTAGTTCCGTATCTCACATCACACTTCCACCATAATTGCATGGGGAGAGAATTAATGCAAATTAACACCTTCACTGTTTCAAATGTTTGGGAAATGCCTTCGGGAGATTTTCTTAATGCTTTATTGTATGTTATTGTTTATAATGAGGCATTGTATTATACTATGTCAGGATTTTAGTTGCCTGTATGGCAACAGTTTAAAGAACAGTCTTATGTCCTTAATAATAATTGCCTGAAGACAGAAAAAGTATTTAAACTTTTAATAGGAAAGCTGCACTGAAATGACCTGATGTTTGTTTGACCAAGACCACAGATATGATTATAAATCACAATTTTTTTTTATAAGAATCATTTTGTAATTAAGCTTGTGCTATTATATTCTTCATTGTCAATCAGCCAATAGAGTGAATGCTTCAAAATAATCTAAAATTGTTTTTTTAAAGATCGTCTATGGTTAGCATTCTGAAGGACAGGAGAGAATTTGCAGTCACAGAGTGATGTTAAGTTAATGATTAACTTTAGATGATGTCATAAAGTATCCATGCACCCAAAAGTCAATTCAATATAAATTTCTGCCCCAATAAATCAAGAGGTGGTGGTGTTAAATCAAACAAATTGTTTTCTTAAAGGGATCCAATTGTTTCCAAAATGCTCCCATTCAGTGTTCAGACTGGCACACAAGTTTATTTTCAGAGGTATGCAAAGTATTTTTTCCCTTCACCTCGAGACGCCCAGCTGTACCCTTGAGCGAAGTTTTCACAGATTCCTTGTATCACAGCACAATAGAACCAGTTTCTTGAAAAAAGAAAAGTGTCATAACAGACACACCTGCATATTTCAAATGCAACTATCTTCCACCCTGGTACCTAATGTTGTATTTTTTCCAGTGTTAATTACAACAACAATTCTAATTTCTTGTTTTTTGGCAGCACTACATCAAGCGATGTTATACTAAATTTACTGCTCCTAAAGAATTTATGCTTGTTTTATTGACTTTATTGACTGTTTTTATTGGATGTATTACGCTACACTGGTACTCCAATACCTGTCACTTTAGATAAAAGCTAGCCCTAAATAAAATGCAGCTTAAATTGGATAGATGACTCGCAACATTTTCCTAAGTGTGCAGCATACAAGCCAGGTGACGTTTATCAAGTCAGAGAGTTCACTAGCGAGTCTGCTAAGGCTATCGGGTTGTCAGCCAAAGAGAGGCAATCATTAAGTTAATTAATTGTCTTATTGGAGGGAATTGTTTTGGGCTGAACTCAGATGTTGGACGTGATGGGGCTGTTAGAAGTACTTTGTTAGAAAAAGAAAGGCAAATAAAGAGGTCCCCGAGGGAATTTAGTTTGTTTAAAGTTGTAAATGAAAAGACCCTTAAGAAAATGAAAGAAATGTAACAGACAGCACTGTGGTACTCAGTTGTAGAGTGACTTTGTCCTGTTTGACGGCTAGACTAAACATTTATCAAATTGGGTCTTTCCATACAAGAAAGTAAGAGTTCACTGGCCTTTGCTGCTTCAGTTGTGAATCGCGGCAGTGAAAAAGATTTCTCCCCGGTGATTTCTCTTTTTCCTTTTGTTTTCAATCATTACCTTAGTTTAGGTTAAACCAATAGCTTGGTTTCTTATGGGAGTAAATGAGGACTGAGATGCGGATATAGAAAAAATAAGCAAAAGGTTTTAATGTGGCAGGAAAACTCAGAGTCAGCCAATCCAGGTCCAAATTCAGGACGGGCAGCAGCAGGATCGAAAATGTCAGGCAAGCGAGGGTCAGTAAAACACACATAGATCAAGCGAGGCGCAAACAGAGATCAGGGGCCTGTACTACGAAGCGGGGTTACTGGCTTAACGGGGTAACTTTTCGGATTTAAGGTAGTCTGAGCAAAATGTAAGCGAACGAGTATGAAGTCCATTTAAACTGTGAATCTTAAATCCGACAAGTTACCCCGATAAGCCAGTAACCCCGCTTCATAGTACAGGCCACTGGGGACCAGGCAAACACAGTCTTGAAACACAACAGAATCAGGAAACAAATAATCATACAGGTACCACTCAAACTCTCTGAAACTAAAATCTGACGCCAAACTGTAGTTTAAGGCATACTGAAATAACACTCCTAATCGATCTGAATTTATCACAGCTGAGAGGGGTGTAGTTGTTAATAGAAAACTGGTTCTTCTGGTAGTTTCTGACAAGAGAGGGGGGACTAGTGAACAGGTTTTTCCAGGGGGGCGGAACTATAACTTCATTACACTAGTCATAGGAGTGGTTGATTTTACACATCATTTCAAGTTGATTTGATAGTATTTGTGTTTGTTTTATAGTTGTACCTAGTGAAACATGTTAACTGGGATATGACAGGTTACTCAACACGGCCTTATGCTAATAATAGGGCGACCATTAGTCCACTTTTTCCTGGACTTGTACTCTTTTTGGGAGCATAAAATGTCTGAATTGTAATCGGATTTTGCTTTATTTCATTTTGACATTTGTTCCCTACAGTCAGAAGATCTTCTGTGTGAATATTTGTGTTGCTTCAACTCCTTCCTTTTCATCTAGTTTCTTCTTATTTGCAAAACAAAACATGGTCACACTAGCTAATAATAATAGAACTTCATGCAGAGACGGAGAATACAGTGGACTGACAAAGAAATATGTGGCACTGATGAAGACCTTCTCGACTTCAGCTCTAAATACGACAAAAAAAAATGCTTCACGGATTGTGAAGACTTCTCATCTGTTTGCCAGCGTGCTTATGGGGGCTTATAAAGCTGTTGACAATCTGACACAAGAGGTGAAGGACATGTGGATGGAGTTTAGAGACATAGCAGAGGAAAGCCAGAGGTTGAGGACAGGAGCCGCATAGTGAAGTGGCCTAACTCCCACTTACCATCAGAAAAACTATGCTAGGGCACTGGAGCGTTACACCATAAAGATTCTTACTCCATTTGGTCTCAGCGTACAGAGGTTCCAGTAATTCAGGCTCAAGTGTGTCTCTTATTAGTTACTGATTTCTGCATGTCAGACCTGGCTATTCACAACTGCCCACTAAAGAAGAATTATGGACATGATTCAGATTGATTCAGATTCATATTCAGAATACTTTATTGATCCCTGAGGAAATCATGTGGATACAGTTGCTCCCGGACAGTAAGAAGATAATTAACAAGTTAAAAAGTTAAAGCTCAGTGAAGCTCGTCTTGTGTTCCATGCGCTCAGTGAAGCTTGTCTTGTATTCCATGCACTCAGTGAAGCTCATCTTATGTTCCATGCACTCAGTGAAGCTTGTCTTGTATTCCATGCACTCAGTGAAGCTCATCTTATGTTCCATGCGCTCAGTGAAGCTCGTCTTGTGTTCCATGCGCTCAGTGAAGCTCGTCTTGTGTTCCATGCGCTCAGTGAAGCTCATCTAGTGCTCCGTGCGCTCATTGAAGCTCATCTTGTGTTCCATGTGCTCAGTGAAGCTCGTCTTGTGCTCCATATAGTTCCACTGAATGTGTGTCCCTCAGGCCCCACCTGATTTTTGGCTCCCCCGAACCCAGCATTCCTGACACATTTGGTAGTGGCTCACATCTCTGTTAAAAACAGACCAACTAGACGCATCATCCTCAGACTAGGAATGCACTTGGGTGAGTTTTATGTAATAGTGTGACAGAGAAGCACTCACCCTCTTCCTCAGGTGAATAACACACTATGCAATGGTGGGCTCTTTGATTCAGTACATTATATTTCTCAAACAGCTACTGGCAATTGGACATGACTGAAGAGAACAGAGAGAAAACCACACTCATGGCAGAACGTGGCCTCTATCAGTGGGGCTCCGTGCCTATAGGCCTTATCCACTCTGCAAAGAGTAACAGAACTTCTTTTCAGGGTCTTCTATGGCACATCTCTATGGTGTAGCTCAGTGGTATCCTGCTCGATAACAAGACATTTCATGGGCATTTGTCCCGCTGGGTGGACACGTTCTTACGAATCCAATCAGCAGATTTGAAACTTAATCGCAAGATGTTCCACCTTTCTAGGGACAATATAGTGTTTTTCTCTCAGGTTGTCTCTCAGCGACATCTTCAGCCTGACCCACAGAACCACGAAAAGAAGCAAAAGCCTTTGTTGGCTTATGTTCTTATTACTGGCATTTTATGAAGAACGTTTGAAAGCAAACTGTACCACTAAATCAGCTTATGGGGGAAAATGTGCCCTTTCAATGGACAGCTGACTATAAGATTTCGTCCAACTACTTGAAGGATGTGCTGACCTTGGTGTTGTGGAAGCCTGACTTCAGTGTGTCTTTAAAGGGATAAAGATGCATGTAAGGAGGCTGTCAGCGCCAGAATGCAGAGGGACTCCAAAGTGAGGTGGCATATGCGAGTCGGACTCTGAATCCCACACAAAGGAGTTGGTCTACATTTGACCGTGGGGTGTGGGGTGTGGGGCATTTGAGAAAGCATTACGTTGGACTTACCTCATTCACCATCATTACTCACCACTGCCCTCTCCTGGGCCTCCGGGGCATAGCCATCATAACAATCCCAGAAGTGGGCGAGGAAGATGGATTTTCGAGCTAGACCCACTCCATTAAATACAAAGGTCGCCAATGCCATACACATGCTGTTGCACTGTCTCAGAGGTCTGAAATGCCCCGTTCTGCCGACAGTGAGGCATCAAAGAAGCAGTAATGGCGATTGATGCCAAAGATTGGACACTTTCAGACAAAAGTACAACATGTGGCCGTCCAACTCAGTGCCTAGTGAAGTGACTCCAGTGAAGTGACTGTTGGGTCTGAAAAGGACCATCTAGACTGTTTTCTCTATTTAGCCTGTCCCATGATGCCTCATATTTAGACCCTGCAACAGGCTAATCCAGATATTAAGACGATGTTAACCTGTGTGGAGGAATCACAGTGGCCTTCACCAGGATAGCTGACAGGTGGCTCCCAGTGCTTGAGCAAGCTCTGGACTGAATTCAACTGTTTGTCAATCAGTCACTCACTGGAGACCGACTTAGTCAAATTGTTTTCCCATCTGCTCTCATACCAGACATCCTGGCAGCCTGGCCACTGCCCATTTCCTGTCAGATTGTGTATAGGAGGGGGCCAGACAGATCAGCTACTGGCCCTCTGTGATCAAAGGCATTATGATCTTGTCTGAGCAGTGCAAAGCTTTCCAGGCACGCCGTTCTCCTGTCCCAGTGCATTGTGCCCCTATGGGGGTGGTGGGGGAGTCGTAGACAGCCGGCCCTTTTCAGAGTGGCTGTTGAATTCTAGCTACCAGTGATGCTAAAGGGCAACTGGAATATGCTGGTAGTAGTAGACTATTAGTCAGTTTGTCAGCTTGTATACTCTGTCTAATCAGACTACACAATTGCACAGTGCATGTTTAAAGACTATGTCCTAGTGCATGGTTCACAGGGTCCTTGCATTGTGACTATGGCCGTCTAGTGCTTTTGCCCGCTGCTTGGGAACAGAAAGACACACATAACTCCTTATTATGCCAAGTTAGATGAAATGGTGGAGCACTTTAATAGGACTTCAACTGATGACTGAGACATGACAGGCACATTATCAGCACTCACTGCGCTTCCGTAGTTTTTAACTCACAGACTGGAAGCAATTCATCTGCTGGTAGCTTCCCTGGTGCTGCAGTCCTAGATGTTCAGATCAATTGTTTTTTTTTTTTAATCATATTGGTAACAATGTTGGAATTTGCTTCCCGCAATGCCAAATGCATGTGCTTATGCCCACTAATGGCAAAAATCTATGCTACAATAAGGCAACTTGTCACCAGCCCCGTGGGACGGGCACTGTGGTGTGACTTTGTAACCCCATAAAGAACTGCATGGAAGCAGCACCCCACTGGAAGTGGCTTAATCAGATCGTGAAGGTGATGGAGTCACGTGGTGAACCAGGACAAGCTTACTGACACTGCCAGTCTTTTGGACTCTGATGAATGACAGCAGGCTGTGCCAAGGGCATAGATTTGCTCTGGACATTGGTGGGGACCTATGACTCCACCCCCC
>JAODJU010000002.1:24188524-24206274 GCA_026776725.1 Gnathonemus echidnorhynchus | reverse complement strand
TTATAAAATAGAGTTTTCCCTTATGGGGACCAGGAAACCGGTCCCCATAAGGGAAAAAAAAACGGATATTTATCACGGCAAACCCACTCACACACACACACACACACACACACTCAGATTTTAACTTGACACTGGTTTGAAAATATACTAATTGTGCACCCCATGCAGTCATTCCTGACTGCGATAAATCTCATTAGTCATTCATTTGCATAAACCCCACCAATATTTTGCAGTCTTGTAATCAGTGTCCCCAATTACATATGCATTAAAGTCATTTTCATATGCATGAAGGCAGACATGCAGCGAGCAAAAAATCTTCTATAAGATATTTAATACATAGTATTGATTAGCATATGTCCCTGCATGCACAGTTTGAGTAAGATGTGATGTAACAGATACTAAACATTACACTGACATATCTAAAGCCATAATAATTATAAAGCCAGGATGTAAGCTTCAGTTTTAATCCCATCTTTCCAGTAACTTGGCTACAGATGACTCTTTTGTCCCAGTTTTACATTTTATTGTGAGCTCTTGGACGTTTCCTGGATGAAGTATCAGGTGACTTGTTGTTGACCAATGGCAGCTAAGTACGTTTTAATAAGAACACTTACAACACAAATATAACAGAAATAAAAGAAAGCATAAAAATAAAACACCTGACCTAGTAATGATAAAAATGCCATATTGTGTAAATCTAAATACATGGATTGTGGTTTTCAGTATAAAATTGAAGATGGCAGAATTTTGGTTGAAGATCTATATGATGTAACACTGAATAAAAAGGAAAGGTTACAATAATTTGCATGCATGTACATAAGACAGAGCTGTGTATATTAGTCAGAAAGTCTGAATGATTTAGGATCTGCTAATGCCTGCCATACTGGATTGCAAATAGCACAGAGTGAGATTTACAAAGGCCTGCCGTAGAAGCTGTATAACTTATGGGGGAAAAGCAGGCTTTTTGGCTACTGGATGTGAGATGAGACAGCAGAATGAATGTCTTTTAAATTAAACCTCTACGCATTTCAAATAATTTTATTACATCATCTTTGGTGTTTTCAGCAAGATATCTTCTGAAGCGATGACAGTGACCTGCAGCTTTATAGCAAACAATATATTAACATTTATTTATTTAGCAGTTCCCTTTGTCCAAAGTGACATAGAAGTAAGGCAGGTAATACATCACAAGCATCTATTTGGTCTTGAAGTGATAATCCAGGAGATGACGCAGTGAGGCCTGCTGATATGCATAAATAGACCCACCTTTCAGAAGGCAATACACACACACACAGTGGTGTAATCATATCTTCATGGGGACCGCTCATTCATTTCTATGGGAAAAATGCTAATGCTAACTATGACAACCTTAACCCCTACCCAGCCCTAACCATACCCATAAGTAACCAAACAAAATACAAGATGTTTTGCATTTTTAGTTTTTTCATTGCAGTCATGGATTTTTATAAAATAGACCTGGGAAACTGGTCCCTCATAAGGTAAAAAAAAAAAACGGGTATTCATCACGTAGTGGGGACATTTGGTCCCCACAAGGTAAGGTATACCTGGACCACACACACACACACACACACACCAGCTGAAATGCCCGTGAAAATATCTGAAAGACCTCTCACAAATCTATCTTTCCATCATGCCCTCTTTTCTCTGAACACCAGAAAGGGATAAATGATAGCCTTCATTCAAGCCTCTGCCACGACGCTACTTTGTTACTGTGCCTGCTAAAAGAAACTTGAGATATTTAAAGATGCAGGATAGAGAGAGAAGGCCATGGAGTCGAACCATTTATCATATCTCTTTGCCATTGGTTGTCTAGGCAACAGATACATTTGTCCTGAGGTACATACTAAATAGAACTTTATGTATCTTTGGACTGCAAGTGATATCTCATAACCTTTTATAATTTGTGGTTCACAGAAAGGACTGCTGAGATTGAAAATTGATAAAATCCGCAGTTACAATAGCTGTTGCCACCCTCTGTAAAAATGAGGCTTCGGTCGGGGGGGGGAGGGAAGAGAATAATTATTAAAAGCTGTTAAAGCTGTAATTATTAAAAGCTGTTAAATGCCGCATTCAGTCATTCAGGCGTGCTTTGAGAGAAAAATGTAATACAATAAAAGTGGTCAATTATCTTATGCTAAAAATTGTGAGAGGCAAGACTAACGGTGAATGAAGATTACCTTTGACCTTTGAAAAAAAAATCATACCTTTAGAGAATTATTAACCTCTCAGAACTCCGCAGCTATATCACTGCATAACTGTCGGAAAATGAATTAGAAGCTCCTACATTCATTGTATACCGCTGTTTACATTTCTGTTTATTCATTTTGCTGATTCTCTTGTCCAGAGCTGTCTACAGAGCCATCATGGCAAAAAATCATGGCTTTGTCTGTTCAGTTACAGAGACTGATGTCAGAAGAGTAAAGCCCCTGAAAATTTAATAGCGTTGGGGTGTCATTGGGTTATGGTGAGAATTTGCACAGCTGCTGCGTCCAGGTATTGCAGGTTTGCTAACTCATTGCTCTGTGAAGCAGAATCACTTCTAATTTGAGCAGGGAGTTGTTTGACACCTGCAGGGCTAGTGCAACGACTGTGAGTGCAGGTCCAGTTGGTGGACTGCCTTGGAATACAGTCCGAATAGAATGATGTGGGATTTAAAACGCCCGTAGTATATGGTGTGAGTGTGTGTGTGTGTGTGTGTGTGTGTGTGTGTGTGTAAGCGTGCAGCGATACTCCAGCCTTGTCCATGTCCTATGCTGAATGGGATGGGTTCCATGCCCACAAGTGACCCTGCACAAGATAAGTGTTTGGAGGATGACTGGCAACCCTAAAGCTCATACACTATAGGCAATATTCTGAATTGCCAATTCGTGTAATTGCACAACTTGGGACTGCAAGAGGAAAGTGGGGTAGCAGGTGGGAACCTGCACAACACTGAGAGAACACAGACTGCATAGACAGAGAGTGACGGCTGAATTCGAGCTGCCACACCTGGGGTGAGGGGACAATGCTACTCGCTGGGCCGCCTGAAGCTAAGCGGCATAACTATATATGATAAAAGTTTAAAACCTTAAATTAAAATTATAATAAAGAGAAACTTTAATTACATCTACCCCAGCACCTCCAAGACTGTGCTGGCAGATTGCAAACATTTAAAGGTTGGAGGAAAATCAAGTAAGACAAGTCGTATAAAGTTTTTGCGGCTCATTAACGAACATTTCTCGCAAACACATGCATCTGTTATTTCAGAACTGACTGTCCAATTATAATAGAAGAAAAGCAGTAGTCTCTCTACTGCTAAGGTTGGGTTCCATAAAGATTAATTAATTTTACATTTGTAACTGCCAGTTGTGCTGATGGAAGATTTTAAAGTTAATCATTCTTGTACTGTAGTTTTGGCATTTACTTTAAAAATATTAAAGTCTCTTTAGAGTCAGCATGGGTGAATTTTCAGCTGGGTCAGGAGATGCAAGTAGAAGGAGACATTTAACATAGATGAGAGCTTTAAAAATTCATGCACGGATGAATTACTAAAAAAAGCTTACGGTTTGGTGTCCTTGAAGCTATCATATGGAAAAAATCCAGTGAGAGGGCAGTTGACTAAATTTGATTGGCATTTCATTTAAAGACAATCATAAAAAATGACGTGTGTGCAATTTTTCACTTTTTACTTTTTTCATATTTGTTTCATGAAGTCTCACCCGAAGCACCTGCTTTGTGTCATGTGACATTGACACAAGGGAGGGTTGAAGGAGCAGCCAGTGATGAAGGTGTCTGACTCTCTCTGAGATATAAGGAATTGAGCTTCTCTGGTGCTGCTGGGCTAGAGGAGAAGGTGCATCCTGTGGTTTCTGGATGTCTTTTGGAAATAAATGTGGCTCCTTATCAACATTCAATATTGTGATTACTTCTTGCGGAAGCAATTTCTTACCTAAAAGCCGCTCTTAAAATGTCCTGCTTCACATGACTGCAACAGGAACAGTGGTAGTATTAGGGGTAAACATTGAAGATGTTCCATCATGAAGACTAGGATTAAAAAAAGGAAGGAAAAAATAACCTGGTACTAACATTAAGTAGTTCTGTTTTAGCACCTGCAAAAAGTACAAAGAACGCCATAAAGGTGAGCAGAACTGGAGTGGGATGTTTTGCAGCAACTCAAAACCTTGTCTGATAACAGACAGCTAATCGGATCTTCCCTATTAAACTGGAATCTAAAGCAACAGGCTGAAATGAAATGACTGACAGCCATCATGACAAAAATTAGCCTGGCCAAAAAAATACTGCACGACGTTGCAATTTTAAAAGAAAAACCCCGTGAAGATGCTTGAGCATCTAGTATGTTGTTACCTGTGTTATCAGGTATTCCTTTCAAAAGGAATCTCACAATAAAACCCTATTCAATTATATTTAAAGCTGTCATCTATAATGTGTTATAGTTACCATCATAATGCATTATAATTGTTGGTTAATTAAGGATGCTTTGTACTGCATTATGATAGTATCTATAGTGCACTATATATGAGAGCTTCATAAAACATTCATAATGCATAATAATCATGGCTATAATGCACTGTGCCCTTTTGTAAATATTTGTTGGCAAGTTTTCAATGCCTTATGAATGTATTATAATGTGTTACGGATCTGTTCATAGATTCTAATAGGCACGGTATTGACAGAAAGGGTTACGCACTATTCCTTCCCTTGGGGCGAATTCTGTTGCCCCGGAGCTCACTTACACTATCACACACCGTTGCCCCGGAGCTCACTTACACTATCACACACTCAAAATCTCACTTTTAGGGCCGATCCCTTGGTGTCAAACATCTGGTTTCTAATAATCAGTTCAGACACTTCATTTTGAAATGCCATTACTCCAGTTAGCCAGATGTAGTGTAATTTGAACATATGTCCATTGCCTACTTCTTTTAATGATTTTTAGATGAGCGCCTTGCCAGATTTTATGAGCAGCTCGAACAGTAATTCTGTTTTGGCTAATTCCTGCGTATGTCTTGTTTATAAATGTAATTACAGAAGCGTGAAATAAATGCTGTGGAGCTCATCTTTATACTAATTAAAATATTATATTAATGTCTGCCAGCTTGAAGCCTCCCTTTCAATTGCATTACAGTATATCGCCTCCTCCCTGTTTTTACAGCTGAAATAGGTGTGCATGTGGGTTGGGGGGGTTTGATAGGCCACTCTTTGGCAGTACCGGCTGGGCCACATTGCTATGCTGTATCATTTACTGGTTTTAAATGAGACACCCTTGGAGGCCAAAAGAATTGAAAAATGCCCACAGAGGGAGTGAAAGACTAGCTAATCAGACAAAATATTATTGCACTTTAAAATATATGGCTCTTTAAAATAACCTTTTTTTGTCCTGTCAGACGGCAGCAGAAAGCTCTGAATCACACAGCTCGTCTATTGAGAGCTTTCTTGATTTGATTAAATGCTTGAAAAGAGAATGGATTTGATACAGGGGCGTGTAGTATGAGTACACATCAGGGTCTTGGGAGCTGAGTGCCTTTGTTGACAGGTGAGTCAGATAGGCCTACAGCACACAGAGAACTGCAAAGATAAATAAAACTGCCTTAATCCCTGTTATATGTTAAGCCTCCTTATGGTTATCCAACCCATTCCAAATGGGAGTAACTGTTACAGTCTGTGTAAATCTCTGTTAGTGACCAAGGAATCCTCAGCCCATGCATATGAGACCTTTTGGCTTCACTAATACTGAAACAGAATTTTGCACACTTATATTAAGCACATGCTTGTAAGTGCACAGTGCTATCCATTCATCTATCTATTAATGCATCCTCCATGTTGTTAAATTGTCTAATTTTCTAATTTGTCAGCTAATGTGATTATCAGACAGTGAGCAATAATCACACACGTATCATCGGATAACTGTATCATGTTACCAGGTTAGGTTTAGGCTATGTGCCCAGTGGTGATATGTTTGAATCCTGTAGCTGGCAGAGAAATCACATCACTGTTAAGCTTTGACCCCAAACTGCTCCAGAGATCCTGGATGTTGGCTGATCCAGCTCTCTAACCTTTAGCTTTTCTCAGTTGCACATTACTTTGGATAAAACTGTCCGCACAATAATGTAATGCAAAGAAAGGCACCTTAATTAATATGGTGATTGCCCCCCCCCCCAACTATGTTCTTCTATTTAGTGGGGTTGCCCCGGAATGCAAATGTACTATATTGTGGGCTCTGGATTGCTCAACATGCTTGTTAATTCCGATCAACATGATGTTAGAAGAAAAAGCTATAAGGGGATCGATCTCCTGCCGCTTTGCTTTATTTTAGTTCTTTCTTTCTTTTTCTCCCTTTTACCTTCCAAATTTTCTCATAATTAAGTGTTTGAATTTATTTGTTTTAAGTAACCATGTTGCCTCTGTTTCTGTCATAATGATGTGTCAATTATTTGCTAAACTGGGAAAAATGTAATGGGCCTGTGGCCATGTTGGGAGATAAAATAGTCGAAGAGGTTATCAGTGTTAATTATTTCCACCTGTCCCTCATTCATAACTGAATGAATTCTGTTTTTCTTTGTCCCCAGTAAACCTGACTGCTCACAGCGGATGGTTTCTGATTTTCTTCCCGATGCACACACCAAGTTACTTTCTTTTCTTTCTCACCTGCTGAACCGAGTCTTCCATTAGTCCTACTTCCTCTCTGCGGTGTGTTGATCCCATCCCTGTCCAGTCCTTCTGTCATATGGCCCCATTTTCCAGCTAGAGTGATTGTCATGTTTGCAATTTGCCATAATGCTGTATTGTTTGTCCGGTAAGTTGGCCATAGGAAATGTTGTTTATATTAATCAAAGAGAGTCAGATTAAATAAGGTTAATGCTATCTCTGCTCTCAAGGCTATTTTCTCGCAGGGAATTACATTGTGCTGTGTGGAAAAATCAATCGGCTAAATCCTCACTTTAATGTTGATATACTGACTGGACCTATATATTGTTTGTTTCAGTGGTAGCTTTTAGTTTGTTGCATGGATGATACAGGGACATGTGCAAAATGCAGGGGTGATACTGTCAATGAATGCCATGTCTAAAAGAATCTACAAACACATTCATTACACATTATAATATTACAAATATGTATAAAGAGGAATAACACATTATAGCCATGTTTATTATGCATTATGAATGCTTTATGATGCTCTCATTTATAATGGACTATAGATAACCTCATAATGCAGTACAAAGCATCCTAAATTCTTATACCGACCATCATAATGCATTACAAAGGTTTCTATAGGGCATTATAGATAAGAGCTTTATTGGAGCTTATGAAGTATTGTAATCAACACTATAATGCCTTATGACTGTCAATAGAAGATGGTGCAATGCTTTGTTAATTCTTATACTGACTATTGTAGTGCATTATGAATGTATCTATAGTGCATTATAGATGAGAGCTTCATAGCAGTTTTGGAAGTATAATCAACACTATAATGCCTTCAATAGAAGGTGCTGTACTGCTTTGTTAATTTTTATACTGACTATTATAAAGCATTATGACGGTATCTATAGTGCATTATAAATGAGAGCTTCACTGGAGCTTATGAAGTATTATAATCAGCACTATAATGCCTTCAATAGAAGATGCTGTACTGCTTTAGTAATTCTTATACCGACTATTATAATGCATTACGAAGGTATGTATTACGCATTATAGATGCCAGCTTCAAGTCAAGTGTTACCACTGCAGGTTTATTGTGAGTATAGGAAGTAAAATTCGCTGTACCTTAACTTATTCCTGTCAAGGGAATAAAGTCACCGCCTGTGAGGGCAAAGACCGTATATTGATCTTGCATGATGTTTGTCATGATGTCTGTAGGTTTGCTTCCTCAAAGACAGAGGACTGCTTTTGAGTATGTACAGCCTTAGGCATAATTAGCATGGAGAACATCATTGTCTGATGAGGGTTATGAATGAAGCCACCAGTTCAATACCAGTGTCAATACTCAATACCAGTGTCAATACTCAATACCAGTGTTTCTCAAGCTGGTCCTGGGGAATAGACAGACGGTCCACCTTCCCCGAATCTTCTGGTAGATTACTGTCGCTCATCTGCGTCATAAAAAGCATCACTGGAGACTAATATAACCTGAAGTAAATATGCATTGTGAAAAACAGAACTGTAACAGATATTTCTGCATAAGAAATATATAAGAATAGTTGTGTTTATGCATTTGTGTCTACGTTTTATGCTAATGTGTGAAATAGGACTTACATCTAACCTTTAATTAATTCTCTAAGGAATTATGCATGAAAAATTTAATTCTGTGAAATGAAAATTGAATTATGTAAATATTCAGCACAATGTTTTTTAACCATGAAAATATTAATTAAGCTGTCAGTATTACATTGTATATGAGTCTTATGGCTAATAATGCATGCGACTATATCGCATTTACAATCAATAGGAGATAAGTACTAAGGGAAATGAAAATGAAAGTGTTTACAGTGGCTGGCTACATTGTTTGGGCAGAATTATCATGTTGCATTGTGTGAAACCTCGGGTTAGCTTGTGCGGCATTGCTGCAGTGCCTGCTGTGATTGAAACAACACAAGACTGCTTTTCCAGGTTTTATCTAGCTGAAATATAGAGTTGAGCAAAAGGGCCATTATTATAACATTTTTATTATTACCTTTGGTGGCATGTCGCAGGCCTTGTCCTTCCACTAATAATCTAATAAGACATTTTAGACACAGATGACTATACTAAAGGGCTGAAGAGAACATTCAAGTACAATATCTAAATCTATATAACAAGGCTAACAAAAGTACAGTGACAGTCGCTCATTTGTCATCTGAACTACAAGCCAACCATTTTCACTTTATACCAGACAGTCTGTATTTGTCACTGTAACCATGATAGCCTGACAACAAACAATAAATCAGGTTTTATGGCTTCACAGCTTCCTGTAGTTGAACTGAGAGGACTTTGTAATAAAAAGCCAGCTATGGTAAAAAGAGGGTGCAGGAGAAAGGAACGACAACAATATACTGTAGTATTTTTTTTTTTTTTTGTTAGCAATTGCTTCAGTTTTGGTGAAGGCTTTTTCAGTTTATTGCCTAAAGCATTGTTTTTCAATCTGGTCCTTGGGAACCCCCAGATGGTCCACATTTTGATATTTTCCAGCTCTCGGTAGGGAGCTGAGAGGGTGCAAAAATGTGAACTGTCTGGGAGGGAGCAAAAATGTGGACCATCTGGGGGTCCCTGAGGACTGGCTTGAGAACCACTGGCCTAAAGGACCAGATAAACAGATGTTATTCTCTCAGTGGCCAGTTTATTAAATGTACTTTCTTATTAAAGCATACAGACTTCTCTCCAAAGCAGTAGAATTACCAAACAATTTTGAACATGGTGTGATCATTGATGCCAGACCTGGTGGCTGCTGCATCTCAAAAACAGCCACATTTCCATGCACTACAGTGTGTAGAGTTTGGAGAGAATGGTATGATGAAAATAAGGTCCAATCAATGGCAATTATGACAGACAATAATAATGATAGCAGTTGAAGAAAAATGGCCAGACCTGAAACTAACAAGAATATAATTATGAAAAAAACAAACTCCTCAGTACAACAGTGGTGTGCTGAACAGCGTCTGAAAAATCAACTCATCTGCCGTTAAAATGGTTCTGGAAGCATAAGTGGGTCTTTTCTGGTATTCTCTAGGTGTACCTCATAATGTGTCCATTGAGTGTATAAGGTGGTATATTACACTGCACTATTGTGAGTGGTCTGCAATTGTTTTTGTGGTTTTTAAACTATACCATCAAATCCTGAAGGTCTCCAGCTCCTTATCCTGACCTTGTTTATGATTCTGACTCGTGTTTTTAAGTCCTAACATCTGATTTGCACAAATCTCACTGACTACATCTGGGAATGAACATATCATCTCTTCACTACGACCCTCACAGGCCAAAGGGCTTCGAAGAAAGCTAGAGGTGTTTCATCTGACGCCCTTCCGGATGACCTCCAGATGTTCACCTCTGAAGCATTTTCACTGAGACAGGTAGTGGCTTAATGGCCTGCAAATGGCCTGGGGATCAGGTAATAAAGGGCAATGTCTGTGCGATTTTAATTGGGAGCTTGAATTGAAATCAGAGGATAATGCACTCCATGCATCAGGAGTTTAAGGGAAAAGAATGAGATTCTGGTTAATCTTTTTGTATGAAAAAGGTTTCCCAAACGGCACCTTCCTATAGTAGTGAAAAGTAAGATTTCATGTCAAAACAGGAAAGAACTATTGCCATGCACCACTGCCTTAGTGACACTCAGTGTCCATAATTATCCTGAGCCCCACTTAAATGAGACCACTAGTTTCCTATTTCTGCCCCATGAATAGGACTCATGGAAAGAGGCATTAAGATCAATGGCCTGTGAATTATGCTTGGTGCTGCTTTGTGCACTGACTTTATGACAGTGGTGTCAATTATTAAATGCAAAGTTGGTCTCTTTTTAAAATAATGGGCTCAAACTCACTGTATGTACTTTAATATTGCACGACCCACACGCCGTTCAAGGTTTTAATGTTTTTAAAGGAGTACAGTAAGCCACTTTGGATAAGAGCATCTATTCATCTACAGATTATTATTTTTTCTTTTCTGAAAGTGAATTAAGTATTTTGGAATTGTTCTTAAAATCATGCCATATACCAAAAAAAAAAAACAGTTGCAGGTAACATGAATTCAATTGCAGCATATAAATGACAAAAGCATTAAACACTAGTGGTAAAGGTTACTAAGCAAGTTTTTTTCAGTTCGCCAATTTTAGACTGTACTGAATCTTACATGCTTAAAAGCTTTATGCATCTCTCTTAGCTGAATCTCACAGTAGGCAGAAATTGGATTTAATTTAATATGAGTAAGGGTGATATTCAGGTACAGTATATATCTTTCAAGGTATGTAAAAGCCGTCCTCGCAGACACCAGTTGTCATCATTCATGGCTCCTGGAACATAACCAAGGACTCCCTCTCTTCCAACACAACCCTCCTTCAAACTTGGAAAGCACCTCCGAAGTGAGGGACCAACTTCGCAAGGCAGCAGGTGGGAGCCAAACCCACAACTGCTTCTGCCTGCCCTCTGCCCAGCTGTTGACTTCAGACTGGAGCTTTCAGCAACCTGCTACTGTGGCACGGACCCAGGGACAGTGACTGCCACCAGACGAGCGGTTCCTCAGGAACAGATGCTGGGGGAGAAGTGAATCGCGCTCTTCTATTAGTTCCTAATAATTATTCAGATGGACCTAATTAAGTAAGAACCGCTCATCCTTTTCCACGAAGGCAGCATACCAGAGACATTCGGAGGTGGAAAGTGGGACGAATGCGACCTGAAAAAAAGTGTCTTTCCAGATAGAACAAAGGACTCAAATGTCACCCCCTTTTGTCCCTGGAACTTTAATACTATGCAATGCGTATTGCTTTAATGAATGTTTGAATGAATATTTTATCAGATTATTCATGAAATGCCTCCACCTGTTCCCATTTTGAAGCTGCATGATTTATCTCAGTGTGCACTCCTGATTAAATATTTTTGTGTAAATAATGAACAATCAGTGCAATATTCATTGATCTTACTGAAGTCTTTGATCATGGTGATCACATACATCATCTTTTTTTCACTCATTTACAGAGCTTCCTCCTCATAAATTAATCTTTTATTTATTTTCCTGCAAAGGGAATCAGTGTGTTTTTTTATTATTATTAATTCTGCTGAAGATAATATTAATTATTTAGGAATTGTTTTAAAGTGTTATTGTTCGTTATTTTAATTTTAAATGTCTTTGGATATAGCAGTTTGTAATACTTTGGTGTTTGCTGGTAATTATTCATGGTATTTATCCATAAAGAGTGTATTGTAATTTTTAATGAAGTAATTAATGAATATAATAACATATTTAAATAATAATAATAATAATAATAATTATCAATTATCAAGGACTCTCAAAAATTCAGAAAATGATCTTAAATCTAACCAAAAAGATACATGGTCTTTTTTGTGCACATTTCAATATTGGCATGTTTTTGAGAAACAATCATAGAACTCGAGCACAAATATAATGGTGTCAGAACGTGTCTCTTTGGTAAGGGCCCAACTTCACCTGGCTGTCCAGCGCATCCCGGCCATGCTAAGAATAAAGCCGTGAAGTTAAACAGTATGAAAATAAAGACAACAATGACGACAATTACACGTAACATCATGCTTATTTATGGTATGCTAAGCTAAAGTAATAGGTCTACAATCTGTATTCAAATATCGAGACAGTGCGAGCCTCCTTTTTTATTTATATGTGGTACCGCAAGAAGGCCTTCATTCCATCATCTCAGTGTGTTATATATTATAAATTTGAAGGAGGGCATCTTTAGGAATTATTGTATAATCCAATGTTATACTTTAAAAACAATAGAATAAAACATGCAAAAACATTAAATGTTCCCCAGCATTACATTTAGACTCCCATAAATATATTATGTATTAAAGAAAACATGCAAAAAATGTGGTCCTATTTCCCTCTTTTAATGAACATCAAACATTTGGGTGGCATTTTAATGGCATAAATTGTAATAGTTTTGTTTGTTTCCATGTGTGTGAATTCGGTTTATGTTACATTGTGGGGACCAAATGTCCCCCACAATGTAACAAAAACCTGTTTTTTTTTTTACTTCATAGGGACCATCTTTCATGTCCCCACAAAGATATAATTACACACACACACACACACACACACACACACACACACACACACACACACACACACACACACACTATATATATAAATAAAGGCACTACAATCTATTTCCTTAATGAGATAAAAATGCAATGATTTACTCCACATTATTGTTTATTTTCTAACATGTCATTTTGGTCTCAGTTCTTCTTGTGAATATGACAAGACCACATTTGCAGAATATTCTGAATTACATATAATGGGTTATTACACCCAGAAAAATGCCTATGATATTAGACGCCACCAAAATATGAATTGGTGATTTGCACGCATTCATAATGTTCATTCAATTTTACACGCAAGTCCCCCTCAACCCCCTGCCCCCCCCCCCAAAAGTAAGAAGGTTGAGATATTTTTTAATATCTTGAAATTCTGTAGATACTTTATTCTTTTAACACCTCCATATCAGTTCAGACCATTTCATACTCCCCAGCTGATTAAAAAGTAATGCACATCTGGATGGTTACACGGAAATCCCTGTGGGTGTAAATCTACATTTGCAAAAGGACAACAGTAATCACATCCACCTAATCTCCCTTGACAGATTCAGGACATGCTTTTCATTAATGCAAAACTAGATAAGAGTGCAATCTGTGTTTCAGATTTTACTTCAATTCTTCCCTACAGCCATCAGATAGCTTCATATTGCTCAGCGGTTGATAGACGTGTGTTAAGGATTAGGCTATAACACAGACAACACACTTTGTAGCAGCGTGACGCTTTAGATTTCCTTCATTACAAACAATAATTGAAGAAAGACACGGTGCCTTGAGGTTAATTTCCATCTGAGGTTAATGCTCCAGCACTATTGCTAATCTTGTCATTGGTCAATGTTTTGGATGTAAAAGCAAAATGTACTTATTTTTTTTGTCTACATTTGGGAAATTGCCCTGCTTATTTTGAAGACTCAATGAGCAAATGCTTTTTGCATAGCCCACTTGCCAACCAAATTGCATATTCCTCTCTGCAATTAATATCAGAATGAATTCATAAGATAAAACACTAAAAATGTTATGAGATGGGTTTGGGCTTTAAGCAAGTTCTGGCTGTCATTAATTACTCATCAAATACATGAACAAGTAGCTTACTAAATCAGCTCTTTTTTTGTGAATTAAGTGATGGTATTGAAGAGTAGCATTTCATGGAATGTACTACTCAAGAATTTATGCCCAGAGAAAGAGAAGTATATAACGGTTCTCAAGGGCACTCCCTTCCGAGATCCAAAGTGGACATCACAGGAATATATAAGAAATAGAATTCCATTACTATAAATATATACAGACACTCCTGACTTAACCACCTACCTGTTTAGTGACCGCCCAGATTTACGACCTGGCCGGTTGGTATCGTACGCTGCATGAGAACTTGGGTTGTGCGTAACATTCCGCTGTCAAGCCTCTCATCTGGCATCCCCCCTTTCTCATACTTAGCGTCATTCCAGCAGTCGCTCAGTATTCACTACACTAGCATTCGCAATCCCCAGGACTACATATCTCATCTATAAATTTGTACTTTATTCTGTTTATTATATAAATGGTGCAAAGGTGGCATTAAAACAATATTTAAAGATGGTTCACACAAACCCATTGCAAGTACACTATGCTTGAAATTTCAATAAGGAACAGCTCCTTGCTTATCGACCAATTCGCATAACAACCTAGTCGTAGGAATGGAACTCATTCACTCGTTAAGTGAAGAGGGTCTGTAAATTATAATTTTTCGTCATTGTCTGTCATATTTACAAAATAGAGTGAACACAACTGAGGCAAGAATTGTGAAAAATAATAATTATCTTTACTGGGAGAAAATCCGTATTTCTCAAAGGTAGAGAAACCCAGGACAATACTCATAAGATTCCAAAACATACACAATAAATCAGAGCAAACTAAGCAAAGACTGTACCAACAAACAAGAGTCTCAACATTGAGTAGAAAGAAGTAATATCGGTCATCTTGATTAACCATTTTCATGAGGCATAGGTGATACTTTCATTCAATAATCATCCCCTGAAACACAATGATGTCACTTCCTGGCAGAGGTCCCAATTCCCCAGATCCTCTACCTTGATGGTACCATCTGCTGCTCATGCGTCTGTGACTATGTTATTAAATGTATGTATAATATGATGAAGATCTCGATTTGGCCCCCACAATGGCAATTTTCAATTAATCTCCATATCCTTACTTGGTAAGCCTGTGAGTGTCACTAACTTGCTTTTCAGATGGTGCTTATTGACATATTGGTGCATTGAAATGCAGCCTCTCATCTGACAAGGCCTTGCAAGGTTGGGGTTTGATGTCCACTCCAACTCTGCTTGTGGGGAGTCTGCATATTTTACAGGTTTCAACTAGATCTCTTCCCATGGCTCAAAGACAAGAAGTTTCCGTCCATCCATCTTCCAGGCACTTATCCTAAGCAGGGTTGTGGGTGTGGAGTGTAAAGTGTCCTAGGCAGTATAGGACCAAGGCTGGGACACACCTTGGACAAGGAGTAGACAAACCTGGTCCTGGAGTGCTGGAATCCAGCAGGTTTTCTATCCTACCCTATGAGTTACTATCTGCCTGAGATCATGTGTGGTTCATCAGAGACCAGGTGGGATGGAAAACCTGCGGGATATCGGTACTCCAGAATCCCTGTCCTGGATGGATATTAGCCCATCACAGGGCCATGCAAATACACTCACACATTTTATAGGGAATTTAGAGATGCCAGTTAATGCAAAATCATGCCTTTGAACTGTGGTTGGACACTGGAGGAGACGTGCATGACGTGGGGATGACCTGACACACACGAAAGGCAGGATTCAAACCAATGCTGCCAAAAATAGGTGAACTAGCGTCTGTAAATTGCCCAGAGTTTGTCACAGTGTCCCATGGTATGTCATGGCATTCCATTGAGGGTGTCCCTGATTCTGTGCCCCCTGGGGTAGAATCTATAATCACTGGAACCCTGTACTGGATAATTAGCTTTAGAACTTGGTTGGATGGATAGCCACAAGGACATAGTCCCCAGATTTTCTTCTTTCAGCAAATACATTTGATCACTTAAGTATGTTATTTACATACAGGTACTTGCAATTTTAAGATGAATTGTTTTCTAACATACATTCCAAAAGCATGAAAACGAGTGACGAACATATAAAATTATCCAGCTTCAGTGAAATTTCAGTTTAATCGGTGCTAAGCATTTGCAGTCTACATATATGAAGATACTCAATACCTTTTTAACTGATGCTGTCTCATAACTCAATTATTAATATAATAACTCAACTATTTGTGAAATCCACCCCCCCCCCCCGCCTGTGTCGAGGTTGCATATGTTCCCTTGTATTTCCGTGGGTTTCCATCCGCAGTCCACGTACAGTGATTATAAACCACCGTCCATGCCCTGAACTGTTACCTGTACTTCTTACTGCACTTTAGTGATTATCGCTAAACAAAGTGTGAATTGCTGTAGACCACATGGAGAAAACAGCAAATGTTATGTTCCAAGAGAACTTGAGACAACTAAAATGTAGCAGCGGAATAAGTGTTGGAAAATCAATAGGAGCTTGAAATGAAGACATAAATCTGCTGCAGTTTAAGTGGAAGACTGTGGACGAGAAGCTTTTTCAGGAACTAATGATCAGTCTTGGCCCAAATTGCTTATTATACATATTGTGGATTAAACCTATGGTTTGAAAGAAGGAAACAAAACATGTATCTATTGTATCATTTATTTTCTTATTAGTGATTGAAAACCTAAAAAATATAATTTTGCCATTTCAGAAACTAATTGGTGCATTAAGTTTATTAAGTTCAAAATACACTTTTATACAGTACATCTCTGTGTCTGTGAATGAAAATAACTTTCAACTTACTGCATAATATCCATCCATCCATCCATCCATCCATGATGTCATGATAATGTCAACATCTTGAGTTAGAATTTCAAGCTGTTTTTGATGATCCATAGATCACTAAATTATGTTAAATTTATCTTTGATTTAGTCAAAATGATGCATGCGCAGCCTTTTAAATAAACTATTTCATTCAAAGCCTCAAATGCCGAAAATGAATATTTATAAGGATAAATCTTTTTGCTGGAAATTACAGTAAAACAGTACATAAAATGGGAAACATAATGTTAATTCCAGATTAATTTAGACCCCTGATCTCTGATGTAAACATCTATTGCACACTGTACACCCAGCTTGGGGGAGGTCTCGCAATTCTTCTTTATTTTTATTTATTTTTATTTTTTTGAGGTTTGTTCCAGTTCATTCAGGTTGCTTGTGATTCCCTTATAGGCAGATGGTATCATGATGTCGTCTTTAAATTTTAAGCAATCCTGAGGTGAAAAAGTCCAGCTTATTAAATGGTGATTGAATGGGATTATTTGCATTTACTTATTTGTATTCATTTGTTTATTTCTTTGTTTTCTATTGAACAAACAGAAAAGCTAATTAAAGGTCCAATTTTAGGCTTAAAACAGCTTGAATAGATAACAGTAAAGAACATTAGGAAATTTCACAAATGATCTTCATTCTGAAGTTGACAAAGTCTAATCTAATACTAAGCAATAATTCAAAATTAATAACCAGTGCACAAATAGCCAGTTTAACAGTACAGCCAGAATAGCCAGTTTAACAGTACAGCCAGAATAGCCAGTTTAACAGTACAGCCAGAATAGCCAGTTTAACAGTACAACCAGAATAGCCAGTTTAACAGTACAACCAGAATATCCAGTTTAACAGTACAGCCAGAATAGCCAGTTTAACAGTACAGCCAGAATAGCCAGTTTAACAGTATAGCCAGAATAGCCAGTTTAACAGTACAGCCAGAATAGCCAGTTTAACAGTACACCCAGAATAGCCAGTTTAACAGTACAGCCAAAATAGCCAGTTTAACAGTACAGCCAGAATAGCCAGTTTAACAGTACAGCCAGAATAGCCAGTTTAACAGTACAACCAGAATAGCCAGTTTAACAGTACA
>JAODJU010000002.1:24172878-24184672 GCA_026776725.1 Gnathonemus echidnorhynchus | reverse complement strand
AATTCCCGGTAGGCCTCCTTCTTCAGCTTGACGGCCCCCCTCACCTCTGGTGTCCACCATCGGGTACGGGGGTTACCACCACGACTGGCACCGACCACCTTGCAGCCACAGCTCTGTGCGGCCGCAACAGATTACTTAATCATATACAAATATATTACTTTCTTTTTTATTGAACTAGTTGAATGGCAGGTTAATATTATAATGATCAAAACAAACTCTCTTCATGCTCCACGAATGTTTTTAATTTGCATAGTACCTTTTCATTGTTTTGACATTGTCCAGGTGGGAGTACAATGATTTATTTTTACTGTTGATTTCATAAGTTCAACTGAACATAAAAGGAATTTAAAAATGGATAGGGTTAGTTTTGCTCTTATTTATTTAATTTGGGCATGGGGGTAGCTGTCTCATGAGGAAGGATAGGTCAGGTGACTAGGTGCGTTGTGTTGATTCAGTCCACCTGTTCCTTATATTGTTGGCACTATAAATGTTTGTTTTTTCCTCCCTTTTCCCCAGTAAACCTGCCCAGACTGCAACACACCTCCTGCCTCCCCTTACTGTGAAATATTATCCCCACACACCCAATTACTTTTTTCTCCTTCTCACTGAAACTACTCCTTTGATTTTTGTGTTTCCCCTTTGTATTGTGTTGACCTTCAATGCTCTTTTGCTGCACCACTGAAAAAGTAAAATGGAAACCCTTTTCCCAAAAGACAGTCTCTACCTTGTCCCATCCAGTAGCACATGATTTTGTCTGTCGCAACCAAAGCAATTTCCATTGGCATAATTCAAATATATATATGTAAAGTTGTTTGTTTTTATTTTGTGGTATTATAAACAACTATTATCTCTCCTGGGGGTCAGATAACACTCGTTTTACCTGTTTCCAGTTTTTGAAAGAAAAAAAAAACTGTTCTTCCCTTAGATCTAACCATAAATTTTCGAGTACTGGAGTTACCTACTGTACAGTTTTTATGCCTCAGCTCTTGGGGCAGAGAGACTTCCAAAATAAGGATATTGATTGGGGTATACTGAGCAACATCAAGACAGAAATGGTTGCTATGTGTCCCATTTTGACTGTGCGATTACTTTTTTCTCACATGTGATTTCATCAGTTCCCTCCCTGATTTGATATATCTCCCATATTTTGCTACTTGTCTTTTAAGGGATACAGTGATGAGAAGGCAGGCTCATGTCTCCTCAGGGAGCTGAAAATGTTCTTTGGTGTGTCTGCCTTAATTCACATGGTAATTTGCAGCTGAAAAGAATTCAATTGGTTATTCTGGTTGTCTGTGTGAAACATTATACCTTCTCTGGCCTCACATGATAAATATCAAAATATATTGCTTTAAAATTCCTCATTTATGTTTACAGGAATGCAATTTAGATATATCAGTTATACATGTCTTGTTTGCTAATTTACAAGTTGCTGTATTATACCTGTTTCTTTTTTCTGAATAGAAAACAACAATGCTTTATAAACATATACATAAATATGAAAATATACAGTTTTAGAAACTAATTATAGGGCCAAAACCCTTTGATTTTGTTTTTTATTGCATACACAAACTCAAATGATGCAAATTATTCTAGGTCAGAAATGATTACATTTTATTACTATGCAAATATATCATTGCAAACATTATCATTTTAAGCACATTATGCATATTTTTTGTTCAGTTTTAGGTGCCTAAAAGCCAGTATTTTACTGAAAATCTCTTCTGGATTGTAATTATATCTGAATACCTAGATGCTAGAGATGATTTTAGTATGTTTTCAATATGTTTCCTTCATGTTTCTTTTTCCCAGCCACAGAAATTGCCTTTTTGACTATCTGTTCCTATTCTTGACTGCTTCAGTTGTCTCCTTTCCCTTAAGGACAACCCAGATTACTGATTTAGTATTACCAGAAATCTTGGCAATATCTTGCATTGTAATTTTCTCTCTGTCTTCAAAACAGCCACTTCCTTTTCTGTCATAGATGAGTCTCTGGTCTTCCTGCTGGTTTTTATAGAAGAAAAAAAAACTAAAAAGTAATAAAACTCAACCAATCCTAAATATCCTTAATGAATGTCAAAGCAATGGAACAGAAAACATCTGGACGAATAGAAATACTTGTAAAATCAATTAAAAACCATAACTTCACATTCATTTTTTACTCTAAAATAAACATCTCAGGATAATGGAGACATCATGTGCTAATTTTATGTCATCTCAAACCTTTGAAAGCCACTATGTATATGAATGTAAAAATGCAACACTAACAACATGGGCTTCATTGAGGCTTGTGGTTGCGAGGTTAATTTGGGTCCCTGCATGGACAGTGTGGATTTTGAATGTTCTCCCTCTGGGTCTGGACACAGACCCAAAACACATGGTTAGATTACCTTAGAATGATTGCAAAAACTGATAAACGCCATTTTCGATTAATGTTTGTAACTGGAGACTTTTGCTTTCTCCACACTAGTTTACAAATGAAGAAATATTTTTTGTTAAAGCAGAACTTTAAACTCTTGCTGAAAATTGCGATAAAAATTCCTGGTTGGAAACGAAAATCAAAAATTGGGTTTGTTAGTTTTTGCAGTCAAACGCTTCATTAACTATGAATTGCCCAAAGTTTGTGATTTTATGCTGTACATTGGATTGTCATCCTGTAGGTTTTGCTGTTTAGCCATGACCCTGTACTATTACTACTGTAACACTCACTTCTCGTCAACTTACAGGTATACTTTTATACCTTTTGCTGGGGTTCGTGACGGCTTCGCTGTGGTTATAAAGGAGGCAGGAGATTTTAGTGGAATATAGATAGGTATTTGCTCCCCTTCTTAAAGTAAAATAAAAAGTACAAACTCCCAGCTCGACACTACACTTTCCCCCCTGCTCCCGCGCCAACTCTCTCAATCTCCTCCGCCGTCTCATCTCACCCCTGTGCTCCATCCGCCAGCCCAGAAAAGTAGACCCTCTTCCCCATCAACACAACATAGCCAAATTAAACTCTTACTACTACTACTATTATCAACAACAAAAACAATAATTTTGCTGGGGGGGGGGATGTGGCCAGGTGTTAATGGCTCATTCATACTGTACACGCTAAAGTCTATCCTCTTTTGTTACTGAAGTTACTGTTACTTGCTACTGTTTTTTTGTTCTTTTATTGGTTTTTACTGACTTTATTTGTTAATGACAGTGATCATGGTTCTTAATGCTGCTGTTGACTACTGTTCACTTTACATGGTTGACATAAAATATTTTAGGACACTATTTGGTTCAGAATCTTTTTTTTCTTCATTTCCCTCCTCTAAAAGTAGGTGCTCTTACTGGTGGTCTTATGGTCCGAAAAATACGGTATTAACTTTATTTAAACGTTTGTTCATTTATGTCTTGCTGACCCTCAATACCCCTCAATTGTGGTAAAAAGACACTATCAGAGAATATTATACCCAAGGTGAAGCTTCTTCCCAGGCATGGATGTGTGCTGTGTGACTCCATGGGTCAGGATGCTTTGCCTGTCAACGGAAGGTTGGCGGTTCAAACCCACTGTTGGCAAAATGATGTCAATTAACCCCAGTTTCACCAGGGACTGTCTGATCCTTCATCTACCGAATGAACAAAAATAAGCAGACAAAGTATAACATTGGTTTGTTTATTGATTTAAAATGTCAAGGATGTTTATTAGTCTGAGTAAGGAGCAGGTCAGGAGCGCACGCTGATTACAGCGCATCGCGGTACCCACCACACGACAAACCACCGTAGGGATGAGAGCCTAAGTGCAGCCATGCATGGGTGATACCCCAGCACCACATCAGTCCGAATGGATCAGCGTGAGTTTTTTCAGGTGGCTGGAGCACCAACCCTGCCACCTCCCCCCAAATTTCCCTCCAAGTTGGCAGGCCTCCTCATAAGGAATTAGTCTGAGATCTTCATAAAATTTAAAATGCAAGGAAAATCTTTTTATTCTATTAATAATTCATGGGTTTACCATGAATCATGGGTTTACTATGAAATACAGCACCAATAATTCTTCACTCAGTTAGGAATTTATGCAATAGGAAATCAACATAAGAATGTGCAATTTTCTTAGGATTATTGAACAGTGCATTCTACTTAAAGCCACACAAGCTCTTAGTGAGCTTCCAAATAAGGTTACCCCTGCTCTTTGAAGCATCCCACATCTTTACATTTCTTATTTTGAAGGTTTTCTAAGTTAAATGACAGTAATGCTTTCTGGAGAGAGTACACAAGAATGATTTTCAGTGATTTTTTTTCCATGTAGTAAGGTACACATAATGGTCATTTACAATAATACATATAAAAATAAGTACAATAATAAGTATATAAATTGCACTAAAACTAAATTAAACCTCATTAGCACAAAAAACAATGCAAATGCAGGTTTACCACCAGTCCTTCTTTCTAAGTCATATCAATAGCACAACATATAAATAATAATGTTCAAAAGGGCAGATTGGACCTCCTACATGGAGGCTGTGGACTCTGTTGGATGTTCTGGAACTTCCCCAGATGTCCCCAAGCCAGCCAGGCTATGCAGTCCTCCCAGTGTGAGTCTAACCTGAGGTCTCCATCTAGTGGGACGTGTCTGGAACAGCTCTCTGGGAAGCTGACTAGGTGGCATCTTTATAATGTGTCTGAACCACCTCAGCTGACTCCACTAAATCTGAAGGAGCAGTGGCTCCATTTAAAGATGCCTCTGGATCTCTGAACTCCTCATTCCCATGTTCAGGAGTGCAAGCCTGGTGACCCTGTGGAGAAACATCATTTTGGCTGGTTATACTTGTGACCTTGTTCTTTTGTTCATTACCGATAGCTCATGACCATAGGTGAGGACATGGACTGATCTGTCGTCTGTGAGTTTTTTCAGATGACTCTCGCTTCACCACCACTAACCTCTTCAATGCCCTCAAAACTGCAGCCGCTGAACTGATCTGCCTGTCAGTCTCATATTTTCTTTTACAGTTTTAACCCCCTTGGCTTCCTTTGCTGCAGCTCTTCTGTACCTTTCAGATGTCTCAGGATACCCAGCTTGAAAGCCTGTCTCACCATTGGTGTCCTGCAGCAGGCACTAACTGCCTTTCGCTCACAACTCTTTGCAAGTGCTGCGACAGTCGAGGCCTTGAACGCGGCCCAATCAGGCTCAACGTTTCTTTTTTTGAACAGAAGATTGAGCCAGAAATTCCCAGCAAAATGTGACTGCTTGTCAGTGTTATCTTGGCCATCCTGCCTCCTCCCCATGTTATGACCTTGTTGACAGTGCTGGTCCTCATCAACCGAATGTCCAAAACACATAGTCTTAAGTAAATTCACAGAACTATAGTTAATGATTGACCTTTAGCTAAAGGTGCTTTGGTACAATGTATAATTCCTTACACAATAACAATCCAACAACATTTCACTCTCTATTAGATCTGGGAAGCCACTCTTCTTAATCTTGCCCCTCTAAATCAAAGTCTCCCAGTATATCCACACAGTTTGTAGGGGTTACTCCTTCAAGCCCCGCACCACTTTCTCTAGGAAGGCTGGGTTCTGCCTACTGCTGCTTGGTACATCCACACAAACAGCAGTCAGAGTCCCAAATGGAGCAGCACCTGATCCTCCCCGTTCATCTTGTGGGTGGTAAAGTCCACAAAATGGTTCAGTGTGGCCATTCTGCCCTGAGCTGGGGAGAGTTACATGGATGTCCGTTCACCAGGTGCTCATGAGCAAATACCACCCAGAGATCTGACTGCTAAGGGAACGGCTAACGAGAGATCAATCTCGAGATGACATCATTCTTGTTAATACATATACCCATAGCTCTCCACCATAATCCTCAGTAGGGTCAGTAAATGCTGAAGCGGATTACCTGCAAAGATGGCAGTGAAAGCTGAAGCTGATTACTCGCAAAGATGGCAGTGAATGCTGAAGCTGATTACTCGCAAAGATGGCAGTGAATGCTGAGGCTGATTACCTGCAACGATGGCAGTGAATGCTGAGGCTGATTACCTGCAAAGATGGCTGTGAATGCTGAAGCTGATTACCTGCAAAGATGGCAGTGAATGCTGAGGCTGATTACCTGCAAAGATGGCAGTGAATGCTGAAGCTGATTACCTGCAAAGATGGCAGTGAATGCTGAGGCTGATTACCTGCAAAGATGGCAGTGAATGCTGAGGCTGATTACCTGCAAAGTTGGCAGTGAATGCTGAAGCTGATTACCTGCAAAGATGGCAGGTGCTTTTACAGTATTGGCTTCTATTTGCCTTTTGGCGTAATTCATTGGTATAGACACTGTCAGTGCTGTTTCATTTTATGATTGGTGTGAGACTCTTTTTCAACAAAAAAAAAAAACATTATTAAGTAAAAATGAAAATCATGGCAACAAAGACTGTTTTCCACTATATCTATAGATATACGGTATATAGATTTTGTTAACAAAAAGCACCAGTGGAATAAACTA
Organism: Gnathonemus echidnorhynchus; assembly: GCA_026776725.1. Lineage (NCBI taxonomy): Eukaryota > Metazoa > Chordata > Actinopteri > Osteoglossiformes > Mormyridae > Gnathonemus > Gnathonemus echidnorhynchus. The sequence goes on along the minus strand of JAODJU010000002.1, from coordinate 24,178,221 downwards.
AAGCAATTTGCAGTTTTGAACAATGACGCCTGCCGTGGTATTAAGAGGAGCCGCACCGAGATGTTTGCTGTAGGACGAAACTGAAACCAATAGCAGCATCTTACATTTTTTTGTAGGTCATTGCGATTAGAACAAACTATTTAATTTTAGCTGGGGTAAATGTTGGCGTACTGAAAAGTTCAAATGCAGTCAGCGGCATCGATTTACACCCACCCCCCCCTTATTTAGAAATAGTGCAATGAGCCTCTTGTCTTTCTAGAAAGGCTGGGATGTGATTTTTATTGCATTTATTATTACCAAGTTTTATTGTAAGAACAGCAGCTTTCATGTTACTCCGCATTTATTGCACCAATATAAAACTTGAAGTTTTAAACAGTTTTTCTACACTGACACACTAATGGGAAATATATGTGGATTAAGGGTCCTAAGGGTCGCTCATCTACATTATGTTAGAATAAATGGCATTAATATATTATAGATTTTTTTGAGGAACAAAAGCCTCTTAAATAAGTTAGAATTGTTTAAAAATAGAGAATTACCACTAGTAGAGTAATTCTAAATTACTAGTAAACCTTTGATTACCCTTGCTTTTTTTAATAATAAAAAAGACTAAGTACAATATTATGAAAGCATTTTCCCGTTTGCTAATCGTTTACACTAAATTTGATCTGAGTAATATTCACCCATCCATCTTATAACTGCATATCCTGGCTTTTGTCACTGGGGGTCTGCAGTCTTTGCCAGGCAGTCTAGGGTTTGAGGCTCAGGTACAACCTGGACAGGTACTAGTGCATCAAAAGCATGTACACGCATGTACTCTCACACACAGTCATACCCTAGCGCCTGTTTACCGACACCAGTTAGCCTAAATGTATTTCTTTGGACTGTTGGAAGAAACCAGAATACCCAGACGAAATGCCCACAACACAGGGAGAACATACAAACTCCACGTATAGAATCAAACCCCTAAACACAGAGGTGTGCAGTCACTGTGCAGCCCAACATGGTATTCAGAACAATTACAAAAACATTTGGTGCTTTTTTATTTCTGCGCTGTACAACCCAATCAAGAACGCAATCTTCCAGTGTTTAACAATTATTGCCCCTCGACCGATTTAACTTGACCAAAATAAAGGCATAATTGCAACCAGCTGTATCAGTCCTGGTGGACGTGGGTTCTGCTTTTTTTTCTGAGACTGTTCTGCGTTTAAAGATTGTACAATTTTTTCCACTCCCTTTTATCTAATATTCAATTTTGGGTAACACTTTATTTAAGGCTATGCCAATGCATAATACACATGGCTATAATGTGTTATGCCTTTTGATAAATATTTATAGCCATGTTTATAATGCTTTTTGAATGCATTTGTTATGAATGTGTTTAAGGGGGAAAATTCCATTTTGACGGGTTATATTTTTTGCGCATCTGTGAAAAACAGAAGAAGCAGAATTCAATTGTCTACACTGCTGGTTAAGGGTGGGATATACAGCAACTAGAAAAAAAGAAAAAAACGTTTCTTTAGCAATAAGGAAATAGAGAAAAGCTAGAACTTTTTCTCGACCTCATTGTTTAACCTTCATGTCCCTTTGACTGGAACATTTTCCAGTTATGTCAGTTTAACCTGGGCCTCGACTTGCATGTTTGTCATTAATGATGGATGGATAGGTGATCCGGAGTGTGAAATGGTGGTGTACTGGGTGAAATAGTGGTGCACTGGTTTGCAATGTCGCCTTGCACTTCTGAGACCAGTGTTGGAGTCTCCGCCATGGCTCTATGCATGGAGTTTGCATGTTTTCTCTTTGTTGCATTGGGATTTTCTCCAGGTTCTCTGGTTTTCCCACAACAGTCCAAAAACATGCTGAGGATAATTGGGGTTGTGACATTGCCTGTAGGTGTGTGTGAATGGTGTGTGTGAGTGCGCCCTGCGATGGGTTGGTACCCTAGCTGTCTTGGGTTGTTCCCTGCCTTGCGTCTGCAGCCTCCAGGATAGACTCTGGACCCCCTGCAATCCTGAATAGGATAAGCAGTTACTGAAAATGGATGGATGATCAGGATAGAAAATGTTCAGAAATAAGTTATCCTGTAAAACACTTATTCTGTGGACCAACGAGTTGACTTGAGGAGCTTATAAATCCCACAAAAGCAAATTTATCACAGAGAGTATTTATTGTGTAAACATTAAGTACTTTTTCGGCAAATATGGCTAATTAAATTTCTGTTTTGACACCTGCATTATCGGAGTCCCTCAATCCCTGTCAGCTTCACAGTTAACCATTAATTGAACCTAGACAATTTACAGCTGCTGATACAGATTTACCTATTGCAGCTATTCTTTGTCAATTTAATGTTCAATTTCTTTTGGCTTACCGTTTAAAATCTATTAAAAACCTTTTATTTATTTATTTGAAGCTACGGATATATGATTCATTACATTTTTAATAAAAGTCGTCTCTAGATGTGGTTCTGATTAGCTTCTGGAATTCATTTTTATTGCAAGTATAGTGTCATGAGCATTTTATCTCTTGCGGAGTGATAAACAATCATATCTACTGGAGTCATGGTTTTCCCTTGATTTAGCACATTTCTTGGTTGTCAATTTGGGGATTCAGCTTATGAACTGCATGCACAGGCAATAGACTAGATATAATCTGCTCCATTCTATGAAATGTCATTGTCTAAGCTCAGACTTATTTCTCTTCATTCTTTTGAGTGCCTTCTTTATAATCTTTTTAGTTGTGAATATATTGTACTTTCCAATTAAGTCATATTTGTGGCTAGTGACATAATATTAAAACTATAAAATGGTCACATTATTATATTTTCAATAATTTGAAATAATTTACTTTTTTCACCCTGTTGACTAATGTCAAAAACAAATTAACCTTCCATAGCAAGTCACATTTGGGTTCTACAGAGAATGCTGATGAGACAGGTAAAAATAGAGATGGCGTGAAAATAATTTTTATAAACCATTTCTGAAGTATTAATCAGAGATTGCAATAATGCCAGTAATACTGTATCATACTGTAAAAGAGCATTACTGAAGTATTCACATCACAATACAGTTTGTTCTGTTACACTTTGAAATCCGAATGCATAGAAAAAAATGTTCATCCATGGTGAAAAATGGGAACATATTCAATTTAACACTTTCCCCAAAGTTTAAAGATGCATCTCATATTTACAAAACTAACTTTGGCAGCGATTACACCTGTGAGTCTTTGTGGGCATTTCTGTATGAGCTTTGCACTTTTATATTTTGGAGTTTCTGCCCATTGCCCAAAGCTAATTTGCTCCAGCCCTGTCAATTGAGACACAAAGTGTCGATAGACAGCAATTTTCAGGTCATACAAAAAATTTTCGATGAGATTTAAGTCTGGGCTTTGGCCGGGCCATTCCAGAATACTGACCTTTTTAAAGCCCTTCCTTTCTAATGTTTGCCATCTGTTTTGGGTCATTGTCCTGATGGAACATGTATCATTACCTAAAGTGAAGATTTTTTTTTTGCTGACTGAAGCAGGTTCTTCTCTCTCATGAATTATCTTTATTTTACCGCAAAATTATGATTTTGTGTCTGTCAAGAAGTGTTAGCGTAGCCATTTTAAAAGCTTTCCTAAAATTACCCCACTGTTTGCAGTAAGCATCTAATACACCCATTGACTCAACTAGCATACCGTGTTTGACTAATCAATACCTCATCAAGTCATTTAACTAAGCGAGCTAATGGATTTGGCCCTTGTCAAACTCACTCAAATCTTTACTCCTGCCCATCTCTTCCACATTCAACATGTTGACTATGAGTACTGAATGTAGGTTTCACACCTAATACATCCCAGACTTTGACATGGCATTCCTTGTCACCGGGGCTGTACCCTGAAGGGTCTGCCAATTGTACCCTAGATGTGAGTAAATGTACCTTACAGAAAAGGACTCTGAGGAACATTTTTGTACCATTGGGGGTACATTAATGTTGTTTGTACCTTCGGATACCAAATGGAACCTGGGCAGTAGCATTTATTCTCACAATGTAGGGCAGTGGTAGCCAGTCTCATCTGCAAAGGGCCAGTGTGTATGTGGGTTTTTGGCATAACCTTTAGGACAGCTGTACAAACTCAGGTATGAGGACTCTTCTGCCAATCAGTCCTCTAATTAGTCATCTAATTAGAGAGCTGCAGCGAAAACCCGCATATACAGCAGCCCTTTCTGGATAAGATTGACCACCCCTGGTGTAGGGAATAACCCAGGATGGGGCACCCACCCATCATAAGACACACACACACACACACAATTATATATAAAGTTGCATCATGCCATTCTGGTGGGCTTAGGGTCTGTCATTGACGAGGCACAATATTAGAGATTTTCAGCGATGGCTTCCATCATTCTCATAAAGAGGCCAAATGTGTACTGCTGAAGAGATAGTTGATCTCCAGGCAGTGTTTTCCATCAAAGTGCACTGCAACTCTGGTCGCCTGGTCACTTCACTGACAATTGCCCTTCTTATCAGTTTGCTCTGTTTGATAGTGTCTGGGTTCTGCCATATTTTTCCATTTCGTCACAAAATTTTTTGCAGTGCTCCTGGGATTCAAAACTCATCTTTTTATAACTCCAACTCCTCGAAGTTTCTCTTTACTTCATTCTGAAGTTTCTACATGCAGTTCCTTGGTTTTTATGAAACCACAATTGATCTGATCAATTCTTTCAGGTGTAAGGGCTCAGAAAGGTCAGTGATATTTGTTCCCTAGTCATGTAGTTTAATGTACGTGGGTTTTGAACGAACACAGGTGAACCTAATTTATGTCATAATGCAATCTGGCATGAAAATAGAAAACACCTGGCTCAATTTGAGCTGCTGATTGTTCATCAGTCAAGCACTGATTTTCAGGTTTTTATTTTAATCTAATTCTTAACATAGACATTAGTTTTTTGAAATGATTCAAAGTTACTTATACGTAAGTAGAAAAATAATCCCATTTATGTATGTTTTACCATTCAACACAAAGTGGTAAATAATGAATAGGAGGGCAGGGTAACTGTTTTCTATAGGTACTCTATACAAAGTTTAGTCATCCACATATTTACCATAACTGCTCTTCCAATGCCGGTTCACAACAACCCAGGGGCCTCATTTACTAAACTTTGTGTAAATTTCATCATGAAAAAGTGTGTACCCACGAAAAGAAAAAAATGTGCATGCACAAAAAATATGGAATTTATCAAACTTGGCATGCACACATTTCCCCTTGAAAATGTCGGAACTGTCTTATGAATTTCTGTAGGTGTACGAACCTGAGATCCCGCCCAGTTGCTGCCCAGAAATAAGCGTAAATGGTTAACGCTTA
>JAODJU010000002.1:24146807-24172778 GCA_026776725.1 Gnathonemus echidnorhynchus | reverse complement strand
TGAGTGGCATCCTCATTTAATATGCAAATCAAGCCCGTAAATGGTTAACGCTTATGAGTGGCATCCTCATTTAATATGCAAATCAAGCCCGTAAATGGTTAACGCTTATGAGTGGCATCCTCATTTAATATACAAATCAAGCCCATAAATGGTTAACGTTTATGAGTGGCATCCTCATTTAATATGCAAATCAAAAGTCCGAGGACAGTGCATGTAAAAAACTAAGAAGAGGACCTTTGAACAGTGCAAAGTAGTGAAATTTATTACACCAGGAAAATGTTTCAAAGTAGATTTTGTAATGATTTATTTTTTACACATGTATATTTTGCACAGTTGTTTCTAGCACTTTTGCACTTTCGGATTAGATGTCGTTGTCAAAGTGCTTGCACTTTGTTCCGTGATAAAAAAGTTCAATCTTGAAAAGTCTGCTGAATGGCAACACACAGCTGATGCAGGAAGTTTAATCAGTTCTACAAAACTCCCTGAAAAAACAAGTGGTGAGGTCTGGAGATGGGGATGACTGGCGGCATCCAGGGCCACTGTGGCTGCATTTATCGGGGGCAAAAGCACATTTTCACCCTCAAACTTAGATGGCATATGCCATTTTAAATAGGGGATGCAGTGTTATGCAGTGTTATGCTAGAGCAGTCCAGAGGTAGTGATGTGGTATGTGAAACTCAAAATGAACATATCAAAATGTCATGTTGGCGTCACAGATGACTTGCGCATTATTAGAACAAAATGGCTTTCGATTGACAAATGCAGCTTAATTAGCACTCATTTAATTGTCTGCAGCATCTACTCCTGTACACTATACTGTTTTGCATTTGATAAATAAAAAACCTTCAATTTGAAGTGCCCTAATCACAATGTTAGTATAGTCGATTGCCTGAATACATTTGGAAAACTGGATATTGCTGCAGATTTAGGTTTTATATTTGCCTGTTCAGGAAAACATTCACTTAATGCAAAACAAAGAGCAAATTAGTAAAAATAACCGTCAACGTCCTAATTCACATTTAGTGTAACTTGTGACGGTTACTTCTATTTTTTCATTCATGGAAAGCGCTGACAAGACATAGTTTTTGAAATAGCAAATTCAATTATTAAAGGCAAATACATAGTCTTTGGCTTACTCAAATAAACGGAATCCCAGTGCAATAAAATAAATGGAATTAATAAAATAATAATAACTAAAATACCTACCAGTTACCATTTTTATATGTACTGGTGTTTGTTGAATGTATGAATTGTTGGCATGTTTCTCTGGTTTACTGCTTCACTTGCCCTCTGCTGGTCAGCCGACTGGAGGGATAACAACTAGCACTCCTCGTCTGGCTTCCAAATTCTCATTAATACGTTTGTTAAATGAGACAGTGGTAAAATTTAACAAATACAGTAAATAGAATGGATGGAGTGCTTCATAGGAATGATTTGAAACCAAAGTACGTACTGCCCAGATAAATGTCTTTAAATGTCTTTTTTTGATGGCCCATTTGCACAATACCAATTATCCAATGTTGTATGTTGGATAGAATCTATATATATATACAATGGTTTAGCCAAACACAGCCCACAAAATCCCCCTTCAGCACTTAGCTGCAACATGCATCATTCATCAAAACTTCATGTCTGCCTTGTTCTATTGGAAAAGGTCACACGGCTCAGTTGAAAGCACAGGAACGGACTATTTATAAAGCAAGAGATGAATCCCTGGAGTAAGTTATGTCTCATATGTCCCAAAAATATAATATGAACAGAAATAATTCTTTTGAAGAACATTCTCTATTTAATCTGAAAGTAGAGAACTTTATGAATCTCATGAATCTATATAGTAAGCATCTATACATGCTATGAATATTTACCATACTTTGATATAGTAACCGATAATAAAAATGCATTATGCTACTGAATGACTTACAGCTTTTCAAATACATGTGCTTTTCATTGCTGTTGCACATAATTTCTTTATGCACTGTACTGTCTTACTCTTTCCATAATAGTCATGCTTTATTTTGAATATCAATGTCGAGCAATTAAGTGTATTATAATGATGAGGCTGGAGCCAGAGGTGGAAGCTAATTTCCAAAGTTGTTGCTCAGAAGTCGTAGTCCAAAACACAAGGGAGTATATTATAGAATAGGCAAGAGTAACACGATGAAAAACTAAATCCAGAACATAATTAAGAATTAGTCAAAATACAGGCTGGCCTGGGTAGTTCAACAAAGACAAAATGACCAAATCAAAGACCTGAGGGGAAAAAAACTGGAAAACCAGTAGATTAGGCAGAAGGTCATTGAAAGAAGTTAATGAATTAAGATGCACTAAACTGCGGTGAGGCCAGGCTGGATGTAGATGAACATGGGTTAATCTAGATGAAGGTGCTACAGAAACCCCCGTGGGGTGGCGGTTTAAGCCATGGACCCCCCTACCTACTGGGTGACCATTTACTTCATTTATCTCCATCTCTCAGAAGAACAGGGGATGCTGGCATCCATGGACACACTGAAAAGGGGTTATACATAATGAAGTATTACAGATCAGTTTTGGATATACCCAAGCTCTGTTTGATACTGCCCCCAATCCGTCTGATTGGTGTAACATTACTGCCTTTAAAAAATCTATCTCTTGGTTCAACAGCTCAGTCTGAATATTAGTTGAAGCTTTACAGGATAACTGATGTAAACATTTAAGCACCTACAGAATGCTCTTCTGGAAACACTTAATTGAAGTTGTACTCAGAAAGCTACATAGCATTTGGAACATGGGGATGAAGGAAGATCAGTAATAAAGTCCATTGCTATTTGTTACTATAGAAATGGGTAATGTTCTGAGTGTACCTGACCATCTAAACCTCTTGGTCAGGAGCAGATAGGTGGAGACGAGATGAGGATGACTGTTGGCAGGAACATGATTTTCTTCTTTTTTGGTTTCTGGAGGGTCTGGATCTGTACTGATAGCGGAATACATTAATAAATTCCCATCTGATAATGGATGTAACACAAGTGGAAGGTCGTATGGTCTCTGGAACTAAAAGACTGTAAAGTGAGTCGCATTGCCTAGGGAGAGCATCTGCCTGCCTGGTGAGTAAAAAGAAGGCCTGCATTGTATAGGATTGTGCCTCTTGACTTCAGATGTATCAATGTATTAGTTACTCCATTCAGCCAGTTCCTCCACTCAAGAGTCAACTTGATCGCTAGCAGTTCCCTGTTTCCCACATAGTAATCTCATTCAGCTGTACAATACTAGTAAGGAAATAAGGGGTAAAATTGCTTATGATGATGTTTCAGGATGACTCCTAATCCCACTTCTGAAGCATCAGCCTCCACAACAAATTATAGAATCTAGTCCTTTGAAGACAGAAGCTGCTGAAATTCAAGCTGTGTCATTCCAGATGTTTTAGGTTCCTTCCGTGCAGTGGTATTGTATTGTATTGAAGTTATGGATAAACCGTCCATCTATCCATTCATCCATTTTCTGTAACCACTTGTCCTATTCAGGATCATGGGGGTCTGGAGCCTGTCCCTGAGGCAATGGGCGCAAGACAGGGAATGACCCAGGATGGGGCGGCAACCCGTCGCAGGGCACCAACCCATCGCAGGGCTCACTCACACACACACACACACACACACACTCGCACACATTCACACACCATTCACACCTCCAGGTAATTTGGTAACTCTAATTCACCTTAGCATGGTTTTGGACTATGGGGATTAACTGGAGAGTACCTGGAGGAAACCCCATGATCACACCAAGACAGCATGTAACGTCAACAGCAGAAACTTGAACCCCATTCCCAGAGATGTGAGGTAACAGTGTAAACTAAGCCACCCATTATGGATAAACCTGCTGAAGAAATTAACAAATTCCAGGAAGCATTGCAGATCTTTGACTATTCCTTGTTCCGCTAAGTTGCACATGGCATTTATGTACATTTATTTGTACTTCCTCTAGTCATGTTATGTAGTCTAAGAGGTATAGAGTAGTCTCTCATTTCTGACCATTGGCACAGAGGTTGCATTCCCAGAGCATCTAGAGTACTAGAGTTACATGATCTTGGCCATACTATCATCCATACTTTAGGAGTAGATAAGAAAATTACTGATATAAACAATCAGGGACATGGTCATCATATCGCTGATCATCTTGTTCATGAAGGACTGATATACAGGCGCACTAGTGAGTCCACATAGCATAGCCAGATATTCAAAGTACCCCCTAATGGTGATACTTGCTGTCTACCACTGGTGAAGTTGTGTATACTTTGGAGGTCTTACGGCATTTTTCCACTGCCATTGAGAACCAAGCCATACCTGAGCTGTATCCGCGAACTGGTGGTTTTCCATTGTAAAGTATGCAAGCCGTACCTGAGCCTTAACCACAGTGCCATTGCCCTGCATCCTTGCATGACCAAACTGAGCTGGTTGTGTCACCACCATCTGACTGGTCGAAATTCACGGAGATACCAGTGTTCTGCGCATGCTTTATATGAATTAAAAAGTACATATTTTCCACAGTAGTACATGAGGTATTCTGTATTGAGGAAAGAGGATACAATTTTGGAGGTACAAGGTTCATTTCCAGAGCTGTAGTCCAGAAATCCAAAACACAGGCAAGTCCAAATCGTGATCCAGAATCTGTAGTCATAACACCGGCAGTAAATTGCAGGTCCAGAAAAAATACAAGAGAAGTGATACATTGTGTGAATGTATTCTAGAAATTATCCGAAAAAAGAGAAACCATGCAATACTTGGTAAAACAAGGGTAGACTGAATGGAGGCCGGCCTGTCTGTCTGTCTGTCTATCTATCTACTTTATCTATCTATCTATTCTAAAAAAATATGTTGATCAGCAGATTGATTCCATTGCTTACAGGGGAGCCATAAGGTGCTGGAAAGTTAGGACAATTCCAAGGACTCCTGAGTGACAGGGGGCCTGGAAAATAACTGGATTGGTCTGGAATGGGGGGGGCAATATGATATGCTTTCATGGAACCCAAAATCTCTAGCAATGCCCCGGATTTTGTATAATTCTTTTTTTCCTGTATTATTAATAATTAATGAATATATTATTACATGATCATTTTGAATATATATTTTTTCTGTTAAATTACCATTGTATTATGTTAATCGGTGCTGCTATATTGAACCAGTTAAAGTAGCAGCAGCTACAATGGTATATTTTTACAAACAACTTGTTGGGTGTAAACCCACAATGAATTTCTTGAACCCTTTCAAACAAAATAAGAATTATCCCCAGAGTGTCACATTTATAAATATGCCAATCTCAGATATATTTCAACTGATTTCTCCCCACTCTCAACAAATCCTTCAGCCTTTTAATTTACTTCACTCATTTTGGTAAGACTGTGTGACTGTAGAGCATGAAGGAAAGAAAAATAAATTTAATACCTCATTAACTTGTTTTGACTGCATGCTAAATGCCTCTTGGGGATTTAATTTAATAAAAGGGGTTTAAAGTGCCACATGGGGCTTTTAAAAGGATGTACAATAAATATGCATTATTAAATTCTGAACCTAATCAAGCCTTAATTTGCCCACCTTTTAATTGAAAAGATTGCAAATGAAGTCCTTGTGCATTTCAGGATATGCAGAAACAAGCAATGTAACTTGATTGCCCCACTATCACCCTAAAATAGGTAAATGCCTCTCTTTAGTATCAGAAAGGTTGTATTGCATTGAACTGCTTGCATACGGTGAACATCAGAACTGAACATTTTGTTTCCTTTCTGGACAAAATGGAGATTTTTCACACATATGGAAAATACTGATCCCATCACTAACATAAAACAAGAAATGTTTGACTGATCACAAAATAAAGGTTTTATCTCTGGGCCTTCATTCCTTGATCGAATTGAACATTTATAAATTGAGTTGGGTTGGCCCCCCATCCTGGATTATTCCTATTCCTTGATAGGTTGCATAGGACAACCAGGTCTGGAAAATGGATGGATGGGTGGATTGATGGATGGAAATTCTGCTGAAGAAAGCAATCCAAAAATGGCAACTCAAAGAATTGTTAACAATTCTGCAGGTAGAAATGATCAGTTTTTCATGAATACATCTTCTGACATCAATAATGTGGATAGATTGGCTACTTTTTCTACTTATATATTGTATGAGAATAGTATTACAATGCTACTTAGTAGGTTATGATTCACAGCACATATAAAACTGAAATGAAATTCTACAAAAGCAGACAGTAGAAAAAAGCCTCTTAATACAGATACATTGAGCCCCAAGAAACAAGGTGTTTTCATTGTGTTTTATTACCTTTCAGTTTGTTTAGTAGTCGGCTATTTAATATCGCAGTCGTAATGCATTGTTTTTCATTAATGAAACAATTTTTTCAGTTCTACTTCCTGACATTGCCAACATATATAAAAATGTCAAGGCAATTATGCACATTTAAATTCCAGCAAGATTTTTAAAAGGGAAATTTGAAGTAATAGTTCTACAGACAAAAATGGGTAAAGCATGGCAAGACACAAATTGTCTGATTTGTGGGGACTCTCCATTCATTTCTATGGGGAAAACTCTAATCCCAACATGATGACCTTAACCCCTACCCAGCCCTGACCTTAACCATAAGTAACCAAACAAAATACAAGACATTCTGTATTTTTAGTTTTTTGATTGAATACACAGATCTTTGTGGGGACCTGAAAAATGGTCCCCACAATGTAATATAAACCTTATTCACAAACACACGCACACACACACACACACATTGCTATTTTCATTGTCTGTCATTGACTGGTTAAACATATAAAGTCATACTAAGAGGCATCAGCTACCTCAATTTTATTTTACTTTTGTATGGAGTCTTTCTTCTGACTTCTTGTCTCCCTAAGTAGAACATTTCAAATATGAAGTGGAGCAAACAGAAACCCACAGGACTAAAAATCCACTTGGTTAATAAATTAAATACAACTAATAAATTTAATTCATGAATATTAAAGTGCAGCATCAAAATGACACTGAATTTGAGAGTTCTCTAGAAGGTTTACTCTCTCTAACAAGGTTAGGATTTCAGGAGCCAGTAAATGGACATTAATGGTTCTGAGGTGTAAAATTGTCCTTGGTTGACTTGCATTGGACCCATTCTAGTATCATCTACTGGGTGGAGAGCCCTGGACAGGTGTAGACTTAATGGGGGAGTAATGATTCTTAGCTCTGGGAACAATTGGGTATCTCTCAGGAGGAGCTGTAATCTGTATCTGTCTAAAAGGAGGTTTGGGTTGTCTGACAGCTTTATGCCATTGCAACCAACATCTGACAAATCCATTTAAAGACTGCCTTCCGGATGAACTATAAGATTTATATAAATTACCATTCAGGAAGGGCAAATTCAAATGAATATGGTACATCAAGAGCTGCAATGAAGGTTATGAGGGGAACAGAGTTCAGGAATAATGAAATTCAGCCAGAAAATTCAGTTAGCTATGAAGTAGAGATGGCACTGATCCGATACGCACTCTCGTTACCAGGCAATACAGTGAAGCGATGCTGGATCTTATATCGGGCTGGAGGGGGGTTAGACCCTGATCCGATTTTCCCAGAGTTTGGTCTAGTCTGAAAAATCATGAAAATTACTGTAGCCTTAGTGTGACATACCATAAACAGAGGGTCACGTGATGGCTGGTTGTTCAACAACACATGTTTGTCGGAGCTGTCGCGCCGGTTATGTGGAAATACAGTAACCTCTTCTCGTTAAGGCATTTGAATATTGTGATTTTGATTTTTTGTGAGTTGACTATGAACTTGCTGATAGCTTGCAGGACGTGTAAGGCAAAAACAATACCAAAAATGATTTGCATCACATAAAATCATATATATAAATATAAGTAATATATAATATTTGTTACTGCAAGTGCATGCAATACAGTCTTGCCCAAAGTACATGCCAACCAGAGACTTTTTGACTACTTTTTGACTAGAAATGGTTATCTGGGGTACACAGTGATATTTTTATGGTTACTTTCTTTATTATATTTAATTTGGCAACAGATTACACAATTTGTAATATACTTCTGTTCATTTTTGTAAAAGTTGTTACTGAATAAAACAAAGAAGCAAACTTGTGTAAATCATGTTCTTCCTGCAATGCAGTGGCGTGACTTTTGTTTGAGCAACATGACCATTATATTTTCCTATTCTTAGCATATTCAAATAACTCGAAGAGATCATTTGCCATGTGAACTGAAATCTCATTTAATGCTTAGTAGTTGATGAAGGGGAAAAATATCAGACTGGTAAGGGTGTCAGCAGATAGTCAAAATTTTTATATCAGGATCGGACCAGAAAAGATGATATTGTGCCATCTCTACTATGAAGTGATCTACTTCTATATAATTTATTAAGTTAAGGTCCAATTGTCTCAAGTAACTGCTAGTTATTTTTGTAGGGTGTCGACAAAAGACGAGTAGAAGCAGGATCAGACTTCAGCCATTTTTCTAACTAAAGTACTCATTTTATTGGGGTTACTGATTTGGTAGCTCCAAGGTTTTGGAAGACGATTCGTTGTCTAGTGCTTTAATAAAAGGTAATTCAGCCTGTTGTTTGAAGACTGCCGTCAAGGAGAAGACGATCAATTGCCGATGGGAGGTTCTGGAACAGTTCGGGGTCAGGCGAATTTAACCTGATTGAAAAGATACATATCAGATTGGTATACTGTACTATGCACACTAGGGATAACATTCAAAGTACAAGTGAAAATTATGTTTCAGCAGGATATCCAGTCCTACTGCAGTCCACTGCAGTGTTATTCAGCTAGGTGTTTAAATTTTCAGCTTGAAATAGCACACGCTACTGGGTGATTAAATGTTACAGCATTTCTTACTCCCCTAATAGACATAGCTTTTGTGAACATTTTGCTCAACCTCCTTTAAGGACATTAAAAGAGCAACAGAGTGTTTATATGCAGCAGTGGTGTCCACCTTGGGTGCAGGAAAACCCCTAATTGGGACATATGTTAATGAAGTACGAATCATAGCCCTAATTAAATGCTTCTGGTACGTCGTAAAAATCTGATGTAATCACTGTTTTGGGACCAAAATATTCACAAGTGTATTTATTCTTCACTGCTGTTTTCCTTTTTTTCTATGACTGTGAGCCTTATTGAGTAAAACATGCATCTCTGAGTCATGGGCAATGACAGCCAGGGTGATGGCTGAACTGCGTTTCCGTGACAACCCTGCATATGTACTTTGAATAGTCCGTCTGTTCCAGTTGGCATGGTTCTAGAGGTGTGGTGTTTGTTAAAAATATATGGATGTTTGTGAAACATTCTCTTTGCTAAATTTCTGGCTGGTGAAATACAAGCAAGAATGAATATTAATAGTTGTGAAATTGGTTTTTGGTATGATGAGGGTCCAAGATTCATTGTTATGGAAACTTCTGTTTTCTTTAAAACAAGCTGATATTTTTTTTTCAAGTAACTTCAAGTAATTTTTATTCAAACATTTATCCTCCATGCTCAGATCCCAAGGATTTTGCATTGTAATTGTTTTATTGCATACTTATTAACATCTCCTGGGTATGACTCACCATACTTATTTTCCCTCATACATTCATTGTTCATACTCGCTTATCCAGTACAACATTGTTATGCGCCTGGACTGAATCCAGAAGGCACAGGGTACAAGAAGGGGAACATTCTTGATGGAATGTCACTACATCTCAGAGCTTTCAGAACCACACACACCCACCCACACACACACACACACACACACACAGACCTGTATTCATGTCTCTGTGAGGGCCGTCCATTCATTTCTATGGAGAAAACCCTAATTCCAAAAATGACAACCCTAACCCCTACCCAGGCCTTAACCTTAACCATAAGTAACCAAATAAAATACAAGTCTTTTTTGCATTTTTACTTTTTTGAATGCAGTCACATATTTTGATACAACTGAATTTCCCCTTATGGGGACTGAAAAATGTTCCCCACAACGTCAAAATGACAGGTTTTTATCACATTGTAGTTACATTTGGTTCCCACAATGTAATGTATACCTGGACCACACACACACACACACACACACACAAACTTCTATTTATATCTCTCTATATTTCCATGCGGAAAACCCTAATCCCAATAATCACAATATTCCTAACGTTAACCATAAGTAGCCAAACAGAATAAAAGACTTTTTGGCATTTTGAGTTTTTTGATTGCAAACGCAGTTTTTTGTAAAATTGCGTTTACCCTTGTGAGGACTGAAAATGGTCCCCACCACATTAAAATAACAGGTTTTTATTACATTGTGGAAACAGTCCCCGGAATGTAATATACTGTACAGTCAGGCCTGCTACAATAATCTTCTAACACAATTGATATATTTGTACCCAAGTCCAATACGACATGGAATTGCATTTATATTTTGCCCGATTTTCAGTCGGAAAGAAAAGCACTATGCAAAATCGAAAGCCATATGGTCTTAGCGAGAATCTTTTCAGTGAATTATTCGAACTAGCATCAATTCTATAAGAATTTAAGGTTTTGTACATACACACATTGCACAGGTCAAGGTTTTAGATTCTAAATATCTAAAAATATTTGATAACTATTATATTAGCTAATTACCACACCAACTTACATTTGCGTTTCATAAACTGTCTCTTAGCCATGCTTCCTTCAGTGCCTCTCTGCACGCTGCATACTCAGCCATTATTACTCCTGACTTATGATGGCAGGGCGTGGAGTAAGTGGAAAACAATGACGATCCACAGAGCGGCTTCAACAAAAGGAGTTTAAAAATAAACAGAATTTTTACGCCAGAATTTACAATACAACAGAGACGGGGGAACACAGAAAACTACAATGACTAACAGGGAGAAACAACAATAACTACAGCTAACAACAACATCAATGGCTGACCAAAGAAGAGAAGCAGAACAAGCATATAAATACACAACTAAGAAAATGTACTGACGTAGGACAGGTGAGAATCATAACCAAATTAACCAATCAGTAAAGGCACGGGAAAACAAGAAACAGGTGCTGTCAGGATCTTATTTTGCATGGGACGCAATATTATGCAGTTTTACAATTCATATAATTTTTAAACCAAGAACACCATCTAGTGGGGTCAGGCACTTTGACGAAACAAAAGGGGTTTATTTTACTAAATGAACTAAGTCTGGAAACAAACATCTACGAGGGATTCAAAATGGGAAGACTGTAACCAGGGAAGGACACCAGCAACAAGAAGGCTCAATGTGAATGACCGGACTGGGGCTGATGAGAAGAACAGGTACTGAAAGACAAGGCCTGACTAAGGGTAACATGCAACAGAAGTGACCCATCAGGGCTATATGAGGGAGTCAGATGTGCAGGGCTATGTGAGGCAGGTGACAGGACGGTCAGATGTGCAGGGCTATGTGAGGCAGGTGACAGGACGGTCAGATGTGCAGGGCTATGTGAGGCAGGTGACAGGACGGTCAGATGTGCAGGGCTATGTGAGGCAGGTGACAGGGCGGTCAGATGTGCAGGACATGTCAGGGACATAAGCTTTGCACACAGTGCGTCTGGAAGTCTGAAAGCCAAGTCATTCGTCTCTGTTGCCCTTCAGTTTCTTGCTTTGCTCGATAGCCTGTTTTGGGTTATTATCTTGCCGAAGAATAAAGGACTGTCCAATCAGCTGTTATCCTGATGGAATGGCCTACCATTGAATTATACCCTGACATTCATGCTGTTTGAGATTAAAGTCTGTCTCCAGAAAATGCATCTCCCATACTTCACAGTGCAAACACACGTGTCAGAATGGCCTCACTCTCTCTGGACTCAAACATTTGAAAACATTTGAAACATTATTATTTTTAAAATGTTATAAATAATTTTTACAGAGTTACAGTTTCTGAAAAACAGGACAAATTAAAAATGTACGTAACGCTTTGGGTACAGGGCACAGGCTGGCCCACTTTTTTCTTCAGACAAAAAGGACAGTTTTGTCATGGGGACTTTACAAATATCCTTATTGCTCCCTTTGCTGTTCAGATCTCTCTCACTATATGCCCAAGGCCCACCTTACAGCTACCCCATCTGTCACATTGTGCCGTTGTTCCTTGACTATCTCTAAGATTTTGCACAGCAGCGAAAGGTCTGAAGCAAAATCAATGAAAGTTCCCCTGCCTGCTGTTTTGAACAAGGTTACGCGCTGCGTTACTGCCGTGCAAGAGGCAGTCGCTGCCACGAGCACACTGGGAAAGGGAAAAACAAAGAAAGCAGAAATTGCAAAGTGGGGCAGCAAGGTTTTTGTCTGACCCACCCCCCCCCCCCCCCCCCCCAAAGAAAAAAAATGTCACAGGCTGTTCCCAGGCAAAGATGCAGGTTAGGTCTATATATGTTACTTTTCTGTCTATCCGTCTCAGCAGCAAATGATCCTCAGTGCATCACTCCTCATGTAGTCAGACCTGAGACACACAGGAATATTCCACAAATCTGGTGCCTTTTCTTACCACCAATCCTGCCCAGTCCTCAATATGCCTCTGCTAGATGTGAAGTTTATTTTACATATTGGGCTCAAAGTAATCTCCCTTCTTCACTGACCAACCAGAACCATGACAGTCTTTGAACAGCAGGCAAAGACCAGAGCTTTCCTGTACTGGTCCTATGCACTCCCCCCAAAGAATCCAGCTGCCAAAATTAATCCCATCTTGTTTAATCTACAGATACACAGGCCCAAATTGGGCCATTTTTGCTCTTAAATTTCTACCATTCACATTACTTAAATATTTTGATAGTATCCCCAATTGTAAGTGTGCATTTCTGTTCATTCTGAAAAAGCCATTAGGCTTTGAACTTGAGGGAAAACTTGGTCCACAAAATTTCTCACTTGTAGTACTTATCCATGTAATTATAGAGACAAAAAAACTTTTAAAATGAAACAGAAATGCAATATGAGTAATTTTCATTGAGTCCTCAACTGGTCTTGATCCCTTAAAATTGTCTTATACATATTCTGTAAGCTAATAAACTTAAATCTTCAGGATCCATCCATGAGACCCACTTGTCCTTTGCAGGGGGACCACAAGCCTATAAGCCTGTAAGCAACGGACACAAGACGGAGAATGACTGAGAATGGGAGACTCCCGCCATTCACACCTACAGACAATCTGCAATAGCCAATTCACCTTCGCGTGATCTGGGACTGTGGAGAAAATCCCACACAGACTTGGGGGGACAGAGCCAGATGGGGGCTCAAACCCGGGTACCAATCCCCAGTCATAACAATCACTTTTATAAGGCCAATACATTCAAGTGTATTAGGAAAAACATGTTTTTGCTCATTGCAGCGACCCCCGGTGGTCAAACGCCATGAAATTTGGTGCACAAGCTCAAAAAGTACCAAGATTGACGTTAAAACATCAAAGCATTACTAAGATATGGTCACCCATGCATCACCACCCCTTACTGATATTATTATTATTATTACAACAGAACAATGTAATAATATATTATTATAATTATTATTATCGTCAATATTGTTATTATTATTGTTAGTGATAATAATAACAATAATAATATTACATTTTCGCTTTGGTATCAGTAGTCAGGTATAGACTGAAATCTCCAAGTCTCGGCCAATTCCACCCTGAGCTGAGAAAAAACTATGTTGGCCATATGGGACTGTCAATAGGAGAAGTGATGCAATCCTCACTGCTGTCAACCTTGCAGGTTGCAGGTGCCTAACAGACTTGAAGCTGTGTGCTGAGGACAGCTGAAGAGCAAATCCCTGTCGATTCCCTCTCAGTCCCTAGGCGGGCCAAAGCCAATTTATTCCGCAGCTAGGGAACTGTCATCCACGCCCTAGGACTCAATCTGTCCATGGCGGGGGACATACCTCCGTTTGAAGCAGTCTGTCATTATATGCCTGCATTGGATGAAAGTTAGTATGTCTGTGAAGAGAGCATCTGACAGGTTTTTACATTTCGCTCAAAAGTCCTGCAAATAAAACGCAACGTACATTAGCTGTGGTGTGCTGGTGGTCTACAATTTGCACATGGGGGAAAACACATTAAAGTCACCTGGGGACCTAAAATTATCCACTGTGTACAAAAAAAAAAGATTTGTTCTAACTTAAAGTAGCAAAAGAAAATCAATGAAAAAGTAATCGATACATCAACTTCCTGGAAAGCCCTGTACATTTCATTGGGTGTTGTCTGTTGCAATGGATGAATACAGATGTGTTAACCGAAATCGACATTCTCCCTTTTTTAGCCACTATGCTGAAAGGAACTTTGGCTGCAATACTACAATATAGTAAAAACATGTTGATATCCAAGGCATTAACGTAAAAAGACATATTTGAAGTATCACTACCCTTGCCTTGTGCTCTGTGTTACCTTAGACAGGCTCCAGCTGTCTTTAATTGTAAGATTAAAAAGAACCAATGCAATATACTTTTGTATGGGTCATTTGATAAATTACATGTTTTGAATAGTGTTGTAGCTAAAGTTCCTTTAATTATCCTTGGTATTACAAATTTTATAGTTCACCCTTTAATAATTTAAACTCCAGCAGTCGTAGTAAATAATACCCATGAAAAATATGAAAAGGGCCGCTGTGAGACAAATTTAAATTCTATATAATTGTTTCATATTGGACCCTTTGGGTGATCATTTAGAATTTATACAGCTATTCACATGTACATACTACAAAATGTTTGAAAATAAAACAGTGGCCCCACATCACAAGCCACATCTCTGTATCTTGTACCATTTTGTTGCTGAGAGATTTGGCTCAGGGGTGATTATTCAAGACTTGCCAAAATATGCTCCTTGCATCCAAATGCAATGAAAACAAGTTTTGCTCCAGGTCTTTTGATTGAACTCGCTTTCACATTTTGTCACAGGGGATGGAAAACACGTCTATGAACATAGAATGATGAACGCAAAAAGTATCCATGGTGATGAATGTCATCAGACAATACAGCTTCCTCAATAGAACAGACTCCAGATTGATCAGCATTATCAACCGAGGACATTTATTTTGTTATGTATTCAATTAGCGGCAACATCTGCTAATTACATTTGAGGCATCTGTTTGTTCACTGCAAAATGTTCCGAACCTAGCCAAGTATAAATTCAAATGTTTCTGTCTACCATTACACAATACCAACAGAAAGAAAAGGTTTTAAGCATGAAAGCATGCTTAAGAAAAAAAAATCAAACTGGCATCTAAATTAAAAAAGAAAATGAGAGAGCGAGAGCAATCTTGCCATGAAAGACTTTAATGCACACAGCAATTGTCTTGACATAATTAGAACCTTGATATGCAAATACTATATGCATGAATCTCAAGTGTTTTTTGGATGCCAGATGTAAAGCCTACTTTGAAGCATATGTAAATAATATCATATTTATAGCTGCATATACTGTAGGCTGTACAGTTATCTTTTGATGTGTGGTGAAACATTGAGGAGTCCAGTTGATGCGATTCAGTTTTTAGACAACGTGTCCACTATACCTTCTAAAGGGGCATTCAGTTTCTATTAATTAATTGAGAAAAAGCATTTTTTTTTCAAGCACTCTATTGAAAAGATTCTATTTTTCCACAGACTGAAAAACTGTTTACTTAAATGTGTTTTCTGGCTTTTCTACATCTGGAATTAAAACAGCCGACCTGAAAGAAAAAAAGAGAGAAAGAACATGAGGCATGTTGTGGTTTATCCTTTACTTTCGGGTGGCTTATAATTTGGTGTTCATCAAGAAGCTTTTAAAAAAATATTTTAAGAAGCTGTTAAGTGGCTATCACCGGCATGCTGGCCGGCTGCAGTTTACATGCTTTTCTGATTCCCCTGGGTTTCTTCCAGATATTCTGCTTTCTGCCCACAGTACAAAAACAAGCCATGACTCTAAATTGCACATAGTGTGCGTGCGTGCTGCATAAGAGTCCTGCATCCCTAACAGCGGTCCCATTGCCTCATGCACTCCTGGGATTGGTCTGCAGCTCACTGTTACCCTGTATTGGATAAGCAGTTACAAAAGTTGGATGGACCCAAATGTTTACCCTCCTACAGCCAAGTCTTCTTCATAACTACATGAAACAATGGAACATACACCCTCCATATATCTTCTCTTCCAACCACTTATTTTCTTTGGGGGGGGGGGGGTATCCCAGGCAGCAGTCTGGGGTATATCCTGGATGATAGGTATTCATAAGGCTCACGCCAGTTAGACTAACTACATGTCTTTAGCCTGCTGGAAGCATACACACAACATGAGGAATGCATGCAAACTCCACAAAGGGGGGGCTGGAATTAAACTCCCCAAACCTGGCACCAACAGTGACACATTTTTATTCTGCTCCGGTTTGATTATTTGTTATTTCTTGCGAGTTGTTGACCATTGGACGACTGACGGAAGACAGACATTGCCTAATTTACTCAATAATGCAATAATGCTGTTGCAAACAAAAGCCCATGTGATGCTGTATTTGCTTGTGCAGTTTATGCAGAAAATCCAGGCCTGTGCATATTATCAGTAATGTATGCAAATGGGTGCATGATGTGTGCGCAGCTATTCAGCTTATGCGATTAGAATTGCACTGTTATGTTCTTTCTCTTCAGATACGAGTCCTGCAACCTGCATTATAAAGATTCTGCCATAAAATAAAATGGGGTGTGATTTAAAAGCCAAATCCTGAAAGCATAAAGGAACACAAAGGACAACATTACAGAATGACACAGTTTTTAGCACGCCCAATTATACTCACTTGAGAGTTTTTCTCTTCTAATATTTTGCGTAAAGATCTTCCAAAAAAGAAATCATAATTCCGAAATGCTTTTGCTCACCATTTCACAATTATCATGCACATTTTCGCAAAATGACTTGCATCAAATCCCCTTTTGGGATTAAAACAAGCAGCCTAAATACTGTCCCATTCACAGCACATTTTCAGATGGAAGGAGAAAACACAGGAAAATTCAAGGAGGGCATTGAAATGCTACGTACAATGAGATGAATCTAATTTTTAAAGAACAACCCAGGGGTGAGGCAACAATTTTACTTGTTGAGCCACTATTCTAACATGTCGGCGTGTTGGTGGGTGGTTTGGACATCTTGGGATGGAGCACAAAGTGACTGTGGATATTGGGGTTAATTCAGTTCACTTGCTCCTTGTTCCAATTGTTGATAGGACCGACTGTTCTATTTGTTGCAGCCCTTTGCAGCCCAGGCCGCAGTTTCGTCAGCGGTGCTGGCTCATGTAATCGCCAGTTGCTGTGCTTTTTCTACCTTTTATCCCCAACTCGCAAGACACACTCCATTTGTGCTCTCTTTTATTCCCCACCAAATCACGTTCTTTATTTTTAGGGGAGCTTTTGTGCTGTGGTGATCCTATCCCCTGGGTATCCCTGAAAAGGAAACCAAATAAAAGACGATTTTTATTTATTTATGCTGACAATGAGTCAAGACCCGCACCCCTATCTGCGACTGAGACGAAGAACGGTCGGTCGCCAGCAATTGTACATATGGTTTTGAGACTGGTCTGCCACTGCAGTGACTTTCTCATCAACACGACAACTCAAAACGTCTTTGACGGCTCATTTTCCAAACTTTGCAGGCACATTGTCTGCGTGACTGGAACTGATCAAATTTTGAGACAGATTGCCCAAAAAATTAGGCAGTGCCACATAGTGATGTCAAAGAGAAGGGCAGCCTCAGACAGCTGATCTTGTCATTATGATAACTGAAAAATTTGGAATGAAGGACATATGTATTTTTACTAAGACTGGGAAAGTAAATTTGCTACTATAAAACCCATAGTATTCATGCCCTTCACTCCAGTTTTTGACCCCGCAGGCACATTTTGTTTAGTGAAGAACATAAATAACCAAAACATGAACACAACTTAATTAAGAGAGCTCCTAATAGCAAATAGAGAGCATGTAGAAGTAAATTGTGCACACATTTTAAGGATTTTCTAAGCTTGATTTAGTATTTCGTGGGTATGTTAAATTGAATTGTTTGCATAATTTAGTACAGGGTTTCTCAACTAGTGGCCCGCGGCCCAGTAGCAGCCACTAAGTGGACGGTGGAATAGTGTTACGGAAAACCTGTTTGGTCCATGAAGGGCTGCCACTCAGACTTGAACCAAATTGCCTTCCGAGAAACTTTGCCCTTTTGGCAAAATTAACAGACAGGATACGGCTCAGTGATATAAACGGCATATCAACGTATCTCATATAAAATTTAATTGATAATAAAGTGAGAATCGTCAGTAACCTGTTCATAAGAAACAATGCTCTGTAGCACACATTAGCCTCACATCACCGAGACAAACGCAATTCCAGCTAATCATATAGTCTTTTATGAACGGACAACTTCAAGCTTCAAATGTCGTTGAAGAAGGAGGTAGCTGAGTTGTCCCAACAAGTTTTATTTTGGAGGTATTGTGGATAAACCAGGTAAAAAGACATGGTTTGGTTGTGGTATTTTTGCAGTTTAAAGTCTGTCACGCAACAGTTTATCCTTGTATAAATGAATGATTAAAATTAGATTTCAGATTGCAGTCAATTCATGATGTCGAATTTTCTAATGCTCTAAATGTGTTTAATGGCAATGCTAAGGAAATCTCCAAAAATGGTGACTCAAAGTAAATAGATAACGAGGTGAATTAGGGAAAAATTGTGCACAGTATATATAGGAATATATATTGGTATATTGTGTATATAAACACATACAGACATTCCTCATTCCTACTGTTAAACGACCACCCTGTCTCATGACCAGCTCTCCAAACTAGTCGGTATTGTACGATGTACAAGAAGCTTGGTCGTGGAAGTGCTACACAGCATCTCAACGTCAAGCATCTCATCTCGCATTGCCCATTCTCCTTCCTGCAGGTGCTCAGTATTCATTACAATAGAGTCTGCAATCTCCAGGACCACATAAAAGCCATGAATGGTTTCGTTGGAGATCAGCCTGCATAATCAGTGTATTAGCGGTGAGACGGCAGGCGTGGACATGGAAGCAGCTGAAAATTTTGTTGACCGATTTGTCGAAATCATCGAGATATGCAAATTAAAACAAAGCTATCAAGTTGGAGTTTCCTTTAAACCTTTATTCAGAAATAAAAATGATTACTTGTATTTACAGTATGCAAACCTAAGTAATGTATATTAGAGCTGATTTTCTCTATTCTGTTTATTACAGTATACAGTACACTACTGTATAAACATTTATAAAAGTACTAAAAATGTGATAAATGGTGTAAAGATGTCATTAAAACAATATCTAAAGACACAAACTCACTACCAGTACAGTATACTTGAAATATCGGTTAAAGGGCAGCTCCATGCTTATTGACCAATTCGCTAGTTGCAGGAAAGGAACTTGGTCGTTAAGTGAGCAGTGTCTGTATTTTTACCCCTAGGGGGACCCTATTATATTAATAGAGACACTCCTCACTTAATGACCAAGTTTTGTTCCTACGACTAGGTCGTTAAGCGAATTGGTCAATAAGCGAGGTGCCACCATATTTTTACCCTGAGGGGGACCCTATTATATTAATACAGACACTCCTCACTTAACGACTGAGTTTCCATCCTACGACTAGATTGTTAAGTGAATTAGTCGATAAGGAAGCAGCTGCCCCTTACCAATATTTCGAGCATATTGTACTGATAGTGAGTTTGCGTCAACGATCTTCAGGTACTGCTAAATGTCACCTTTGCACCATTTCTAACATTTTTAGTATATTTATAAATGTTTATACAGTAGCGTACTGTAATGAACAATGGAAGAAATCGGGTCTAATATACACTACTAAGGTTTGCATGCTATAAACACAGGAAATCATTTTTATTTATTTTGAATGAAGAACAGATCTAAAGGAAACTCCCACTTGATAACTTTGTTTGGTAGCACTATACTTAAGGCCATGTTTTAGTAATTCATAAACACATGCGTAACAAATAACAACGCATTCATCAAGCATTATAAACTTGCCTATAAATATTGATCAAAAGGCATAACATATTATGATGCACTATAGATACCTTAATAGATACCTTCTTCCGTTTTTGAACGGAGAACACAATTATACAAGTGTTTGTAGCAAATACAGTCCATACTATTTTAAGTTCTTTTGCGACATGTTATTGAGAAACATAAGGTAAATATAATGACTGCTTTATAGTCTTATAAAGGTAGTGAAAAACGCTAAATGAACAACAGTTTGCATATAAAGACAAGTTTTCACAGTAGTGATCAAATTAGAAAATGAATGACATTTCGTAATTTACAAAGTTACCGCTTATCTGAATTCACAGTAATTCATGAATTGAAGTGATATACAACATTTCCTCAGTGAAAACTCTTTCACAACGCAAAATAAATGGTTGCAGCTCCACAGTCAGTTTAAACAAAACCCACAAATGTGCTCTCATTTTTGGGAGTTTTCACGTGTTTTCTTGACTCAGTAACAACCGTAGGATTATCGTATTATCATATGAATAGTGCTACAATATTGTTTTCATATGAATAGTGCTATTTGGTGGTCAGCAATGCTTTGAGACTGACGGACTAGAGTCAGTCACTGTTGTTTATTTTATTCTTCTTACAAAGCCCTAAAAATATATTTAATTTCTACTTATATATATATTTTAAAGTTAGACTGTTCAAGGTTTCTGGGGGTGTTTTTTAATGTTTCTATGAAAAAAAAATTGCAGTTTTTTAAATGATTTGGCAAAATTCTGCAGAGGGTTAAAAATTACTCAAGAGGGTTGAAATTGTTTTCCTGATATCAGAAATTTGCATTTTAACTACTTCAAATTCCAACTCTCATTGAAACTAATTCTGAATTTCTTAATCTCACTAGCTAAAATAGAATTTCTGGAAGAACTGGCATTTTAACTAGTTGAAACTGAATTTTCCGCTATCAATAATATGCATTTTATCTAGTTAAAGTCATATTTCTGATGTATGAAATACACATTATGACTAGTTACAACTGAGTTCCTAATATGAAGAACTTACATTGTAGATAGTTAGAACTATGTTTGTGATATCCTCTAGAAATGTATTAAAGGTAAAAGGGCTTGCCTTGTTTTCGTCCACTTGCCATTGTCTGCATTTGCGCTTAACTTACATCTTTAATTTTATTTTGTTGGACAAGACTGCTTATCACCTTTGACCAAAAGTATATATTTTTCTGGCAAACTGCTCAGTCTCAAGCACTGTACTCAATAATGTCCTATTTAACTTAAATAAATGTATACATTGTATTATATAGTAATATAAATATAATGTAATGAATTTTTTAAATATACATTTTTAAAATTACACAGAGGGCAATTTTTCATTACTTTTAAGATGTAAACGTGATTTGTCAGAAACTGTGAGATGTGTTGTAACTGTCATGTTTTTCTAATAATGGGATGTGAAAATGAATTTTGAAAATCCAGCAAAATAACAGAAATACATACTAGTTGTGGGGTGGAAAAAATATAAAAATACAAATAAGAAATATATATGTTTGTGTTTGTCTGTGTGTCTCATTTTCTTATCCATCATAAAATGTCAAGAAAATGATGGAAATCATGTGAACATTGTAAACAGTGCAAAGAAACAACAGGCGTACTACAAAGGTGAGCGAGTTTTGAAGACTTCACACTTTGTCTTTTAGCAATGTGGCTTTTCCGTCCATCCATCCACCTATTTTCTGAAACTGCTTATCCGATTCAGGTTCACAGGGGGTCCACATCCTATCCCAGAGGCTATGGACACAAGGCATGGAACAACCCAGGATGGGGGCCCCAACCCATCGCAGGACATGCAATATGGTTTTTAATTTTGAATTTAGAAACCCTGGAAAATACCAGTGAACAGCCAGTGGAGCCCAGGGGAAAACTGTCAGTGGACACAGAGGAGTAACTTCCAGGTCACATCTCTTAGTTATCTTGCCAGATGCTGAGCATTAGGAACCATCAGGGAGAATGTTTTTACATGGAGTCGCCTCATAAAGCTGTCCAGGTGGTCGTAACAGGCTCTATGGCAAAGCTCTTTGAGATAGCTAATGATTAATAAGATGTTTTAAGTTGGACCTACAGGTATCAGAGAGAACAGTTGGGTTCCTAACGGACATGTTTCCCTGCCAGGAAGAGCTCGTTCAATAGGACTAACAACCAATGAAGGCCTTTAGGATCAATGCCAGCGAGACGGATTCCACTCAAGTGAGTCCCAAGCAATATATATTGGGCAAAAAAGCTCATAAAAAACAGTGGCAGGAATGCTCAATTTGTAAAGCAATAAAAAGACATGATGCTAGTAGAAATATCAACTGTGGTGGCCTTCAAGGCAACGTGTATTATAAGGATGTGCAAAGCTGTGGAGTCACTAGAGGTGAGGCGCCAACATAAGTCATTTTCATTGCATCTGCATTTTCGCACAAAAGTACGGAGCAGTAAACCTGGCAGTTTCTATGCAGGCATATGGTTTGTCAGCCTCATTTGGCTCATGAGCCGGAAGAGAACACAACAGGAGAAGCCTCTGATTGACCTCTTGTTACCACAGAGAATTGAAGGTTCAACACGAGTTGAAGATTAATTGAATAATTCAGATATTCAAATGGGGTTAGGTCTCAGGGTTATATTTTGTCTCCCAACTATCTCCAAGAAACAAGGCAGCTTGCTCTGCAAGATGTGAAAATAGCTGAGGGAACCCAGGCAACAAGTGTCTCCTCCATACAGCAACACCTACCCTGCTGTTCAGAGACAGCAATGGCACCAGTCAAGTTAGTGAGTCAAAAGCATTTGTCCCGTTTGACGTGGCCACAGTAGTGCTGGAAAAGGACAGGCCTGTTCGCTGGGCCTTTTATCTGCTTGCCAACAGTAGACAGTGTGGAGGGACCCAGCTCAGTTGAAGGCTGCTAGCAGTGCTTGAAAAAGCTGTGAGGAGGGGAAGTTGCCACAGCTCACTCCCAATTCAGTTAAACATCACTCACATCTATTCAACACAAGCTGTGAACGTACTCCTTCAACATAACTGAGAAAAGCATTCTGCAAACTAAGGTTTCAATGCCTGTGATTAATTAACTAGAATTTCTTTTGTTTCATTTCATTTTAGTCACAGTGAATCTATTTTGCTATGATGTGCTTTCCATCTTGCACATCCTTGACTGTTACATTTAAACAATCCCTCTTAATAAACCCCATCTCTTTGTGTCTCTCTCCCTCTCTTGTCATATACTTATAACACCTTTGTGATTCCCAGGCTTTGTGCATTTGTATCTGCGGCTATATGCCATGTGTTCTGAGCATGTGAGTGAGTGCACACAGCCATAGCTGACCTGGAGGCCTCTACTGTTATTTTTTTGGCACATGTAACTATAAATATCCATGCCTTTCTTTTCGGGAAATGTGGGAAAGACAGTCTGATATGTAAATAAGGTATTTCAACTATAGCTGCTTTGTGGGATGCAGCCTGAATCGGAGGGCAAACACAAAAACAACATCATTGTGTTTGTGTGAGTGCTGGGAAAGGGACTAAAAGGGGGCGGATGGCACTTAAAGATGAGGGTTTTTAAGTGTAATATTTCCGTGGCATTCAGTATAACTATCTCGTTTTTGGGCCTTAATGGGTACTGTGCAACAAATTGTATTTTAAAAACGAGTGAAGAGAGCTACTTTACCCATTCCCATGAAGAGATTTAGTACTTTTTGCATATCCCATCTTGCTCTCCATAAATGTCACAAACGCTTAGGCATAGACGGGTGAAATCTAGTTTTGGGATCAGAGCCCAGGGTCTGCCAGCATCCAGTGACCCTGCAGCTGGTAATTAAGGGTCTTACTCAAGTACCCAATACTGATATGATTACTCTGCTGGTTACAGGATTCAAACCCATATGGATGTAGGCACAGATTTCTAACCTGCTATTCTTTCCACATGGAAAAATACAATTCAGAGCAGGAGTAATTTACTTTTAACACCAGTAAGAATAATTTGTATTGAGGTCTTTTTCTGTAATCTCTGTGCACGTGTCTTTAGGTGTCCCCCAGGGCTCAGTATTTGGTACCATTTATCATTCTGCTATTCAATTTGTTACAAATTTAAAACACACCACTTGCATTATTTGGTTATATGGCCCAGGCCTGCAGTCATTCTGGAACTTGCTAGGAAAAAAATTCTAATACTGGATAAAATTATATTATTTACTGCTTACTTATGGACATTTTTGTTTTATTTCATTTGTTCATTTTTTTGCTCATTTATTTATTTGTTTGTGGTTTGGTTGTCAACCCCCTTTCTTTTCCCTCCCTAAGTATGTTCTGGCACTTTCTGGGCTATAATTCTAGATAAGAAATGGTTCTTAATGCCTTGCTTGGCAAAATTAGGGCTAGATAAATATATAAAATAAACACTTCTGCACACACACATGTTGGGTATTGAGCACTAAAAAGAGCAAATGGGTGTTTCAGTTTGCTACAGTAACTTCATAGCACAAGCAAAACTTGTGGATAGAACCATAGCACAGCCTGGCCTGACTTCCTTCTTTCTGGTTTAATTTTCCATTCGAGTTCCTCCACAGAGTTAGGAGAAGTGGGTTTTGTTCTGGTTTGATACACCATTTAATGAGAAATACTGAGAGCTTGTTGAAATAGTTCCCTTATTATTCATTGTAAAGATTTAAAATGAGGGGTCCATTCACTCTATTCATTATACATTATATATATTCCCATATTCCATACTTCTTGAACTTTTAATTACCGTACAGTTAGAAAATTGAAGTTTAGTTTAGAGAGTTTAATCAAACTATTAAAGCATTTTAGGTCTGTTATCTTGATATCTTGGTGCTTGACTTTGCCGACTAATTTAACCTAAATAAACTGTTGAGCGGGGCACACATTTCCTGATTTTGTTCCTTTTTATGTTTGATTCTTCATTGAGAGAAGCCTATAAATAAGAATTTTTTTCCTGCGTTTATTTACATGATACAATGAAGAAGATAGTATTATTTTAAAAATTAGTTAACAAAAGACAGTGTTCACAATATAAGCATTTTAAAACTAGCAAACAATGTCAATATCGGCCTTTCGTTTTTAGTAATAACAGCCTGTAGGGTGTATGCAAGCCTTCTGTCTTATGCTGTCTGGCATAGGCTTCAGGCCCCTAGTGATCCTGACCAAAATAACAGGTTAGAAGATCGATATATGGTTATTTTATAACAATTATGTTAATTAATAGTTTATGACTCATATACTAAGGTGGTATACTTCAGAAGTCACATAGTAAAGAGAACAAAAATGAAAAATAAAAGTATCATAAAATGTGTGTGTGCTAATTATTGTTTACTATTGTACCTAAGTACATAGAAAAAACCTTCTATAATTATGCTTTAATATGTTAGCTCCAGATGAATGGTGTTAATGAGGTCTATTTGAAGCAGGCTTTTTCTTGTATTTCTTTAAGAAAGCAAGACACAAAATGTTGATAGTCAAATAATGCGGTCGATCCTAACACGCTGGCATGTTCACTGCATGAACATGAACAGAATGATCAGCTGAAATTTGCACTTGGTCAGCTTTCATCCCTGTGACACCCACATCTCCCCATGAGGTAGCACAGAAGAATGGGTCCATGGCAAAGAGCCAGTGCTTGGGGTGGGATGTAAAGCTCTTCATTCAATGCTGGATCCAGTATTTT
Source organism: Gnathonemus echidnorhynchus (assembly GCA_026776725.1). Lineage (NCBI taxonomy): Eukaryota > Metazoa > Chordata > Actinopteri > Osteoglossiformes > Mormyridae > Gnathonemus > Gnathonemus echidnorhynchus. The sequence continues at coordinate 24,147,101 of JAODJU010000002.1, read as the reverse complement.
AACTTCTACTGTGAACTCATTCCAAAAACTGACAGTAGGCAACTGTAGTGATGGTATAAATTCCCCTCTATATTCCACTTTGTCTATGTGAGATTGAAACACCAACGGGGAGCAAAGAATCTCATTTGCCAAAAGCTAATTCACAAATTTTATTCTGTAAATCATAAAGTTATCATAGATCTATATCTGCTGTCAGCTCTGTCATGGTCTCCATAACCTCACCCCTACAGGAATATATATTTTTTTCCCAAATGTTATTATCCATCCATCTTCTAACCAATTATCCTGGTCAGG
>JAODJU010000002.1:24117547-24142775 GCA_026776725.1 Gnathonemus echidnorhynchus | reverse complement strand
ACTTCCTCTCCAGCTTCCTGATAGCACTGGAACGCTTGGTACACACAGAATAAAATGCCGGTTCAATCAAGTGCAGGGACCCTAAACACACTAAAGGGAATGCCAGTAGGTGTAACATTATGTCTTTGATTGTTTTCGTATGGGACAAATAGATATAAATAGATCCAAACAGTTATGATCATTTGACAACTTTGAGATAACAGGCACAACTTCAGGTACTTTTAAAGTTTCTATAAAGCCTTGATAAATTCAATTCAACATAGGCAAATGCATAGTATTCCCTCAGGAATAGGTGTAATGCCCCTCAATGCCTTGTCCTAGAAACCTCAAATGGCTCTATAAAAAAAAAAATTAAAAGCATTCAATCAGATACTTGGTATTTTTCGTGTACCTAGTTTAGATGATTTAATTAATATAATTGATAAATAAGGAATATAGGATTAATAATGTTTTTTTTTCTCAGTCAGCTGTTGCTGATGGCCCCTGTTTGTTTGCTGATGGTCCCTGTTTGTTTGCTGATGGCCCCTGTTTGTTTGCTGATGGCCCCAGTTTGTTTGACACTCAGAAAGAAACTAGAAGAAAAACAAAATGTTAAAATGCTAATTTTGCCTTTTTCTGATTCTGCTGAGCATTGCATTGTTGCTTGATACATTTGTTTTATTGTCTCAGCTTTGAAATCCAGAATTGTTTTTGCACCTTGAAATCTGATTGGGTCTTTACAAAGACATGTGTATGCAAATGCCTAAAAAATAGTCCTTGCTTGAGGCAAAATAAAGAAACCGTTCTGCATTTAGAATAGTGCACTGTGTCAGTTTCATAAGAGAACATACATTTATAATCCATCAATACTCAGAGGAAAAAACTTTTGCTTTTCAGATGAGATTTCTTACTCCTCATTATCCATACTTAATATATCAAGTAAAGCCTCTTCTTGAGTGATAAGAATGTGTATTTGTTTGTTTTTCTACATCAAATCAAATTACCACAAATTTAGATTTATGATCTGAACTTACTGTTTGTTAATCTTCATTTAAAGGTGACTTGAGATCCAAGGCCTGTTTAATCAGGTTTATTTTTGGACAATATTACATTATAAATTAAGAATAGTTTATCCTAGGAACAACCAGACATTCAGGGAACAGCTTGTTAATATTTACCTAATTTTCAATTTAATCTTTATATATTCGATAATAATATATCCAAATTATAATTTCAGCCATAATTTATACAATAAACATTCCACTGTGATGGTACTTTTGTCTATTAAAGAGGTTTCTTTTGGTTAGTCTCTGCAACTGGTTGTTAATGTACCAGGATGTCATACTTGGCTGTCTAATTCCATGCTGTAATGTAACTGAATAGTCTGTCTTCCTGTGAACCTTTCCTCGGCGGGGTAGCTCTGTGACTTGTGCCTGCCACAGGAAATAGAGGCGGCTGTTTTTTATTCAGTGACTGTCAGCATGATGAGGTCGTTAACAGAACTCTGTAAGCCTCTCAAATTGTGCCACTGAATTGCATTTGACAAGTCAAGGGAAATTATTTGATTAATGAACAAAGTCATTTCCCACTTGTAATTAATACTCGAGCATGTAAAGTCATTTTTGAAAAGGACTGAAATATTCTATTAATTCAAGGTGTTTTCGTGTGGGAGAAACGCCGACCAGTGAGACTGGCAGCCCTTTGAAATGATACATTAATCACTGTATACTGTAAATGTCTGTGCTATTAGGGATAGTCACTTTACATTAAAATGAAGTACTTAAACAATCGCCTTATCTTTTTCATTTTTGTATTCTCACTAAAGTGTGCTTATAGTCACTTGAACTATACACTATATTGTAAAATAACAAAATATTCTAGCCTTTATAAATTCTTCTTCATTATTATTCTTTAAATAAAGTATTACGGTTTTGTGACTGATTAATTTCGACGACTCTGAATGATTCGAAGAACATTACATTTGTGCTGCCAATTGATTATTACATCTAGGAAATGGAAATTGCAATGTAAAAATCAAAAAGTCCAATTTAATCCAATTAACTAATTGTAAAGCTATAATGGAATCGTAAGCATGGCATGACAATCTAAGGCACTGACCATTTCATTCATTGATTAACCCACTTTACCTTTTGCTGGTGAGGGTTATGATGGCAGCATGGAGAGCAGGTCAGACCAGATGCCTTTTTCCATGGTCACTGACAGGAGCTCCTTCGGGGATCCCTGGCTGTTCATAAGGCAGCTGGGAGGCCCCTTCCGTGTGTCCTGGCTCTTCCCCGGAGTCTCTGCCCAGTGGGAAGTGCTTAGAACGGCTCCTTGGGGGCTTTCCAGGTAGCAGCCTTATAAGATGCCTGAACCACCTTCCGCTGACTTCTCTCGATCGGATTTCAAAGCTCCCAGCGGATCGGAATCTCCTCAGCTTGTTACAGTGTGACTCCAGCAACTTTGCAGACAAACTTCATTTCAGTATCATGCACTAGCAATCTTGTGTTTTTTGTCATTACTCATAACTCATAACCATAGTCTCATATTATGACTTAATTCGTACTTTACTATTGCAGAACTCCGCAGTGCCCACAAAACTGCTGTCAGCTAACTGATCCACCTGTCAGCCTCATGTTCCTTCTTACCATCACCATACAACAGAAGGGGCACGTTAACCATGCCAGCATGGCTCTCAAGTTTCATCAAAAGTTTGGAGTGAGATCACATCTGTTAGGGGCGGAAGGTGTGTCATTGCGTGAGAATTGGGAGCCCTACCTACCACAATCATCGGATCTTGTTCTGTGAGCGCATCCATGTAACAACGTGCTTGCAGTGGGATCACATGTAACTTATTTTAGAATTTACCCGGAAACAAGAAATGCTACTTCCTGATTGGCTGGTAGGTGGCTATTAACTCTGTATAACTCGGGACAGCTACTAACTCTGCGGAAAACTCCACTCTGCATGCCTGCGCATCCTCCATTAATTCTGTAAAACGGGACACCTTGGTGGGGGTTATCCCTTACTTCTCAGCGTGAGAAACACAAGGTGTGAGCGTGTGGTTTAAATGCGTGTCTCACGGTCAATGCGTGTGACTTGAGAGCCCTGCATGCCAGCTCGACAACATCCAGAGCTTTCACCATCTCCACACAAAGTTCATCCACACCTGCAGCCCTTCCACCACGGAGGCCTGTCACCACTGTAGCGACTTTTGCTGCGATGATTCACCAGCTGTTTCCAGCACTGCCTCCTGGTAAGAAGGTATACCCACTGGGTGAAGGACTTTGTCATAGATTTCTTTCTACCACTCACCAATGTCCCCAGAGTTGTTGATCCGTCTGCACCACAGGTGAAGACAGCCTAAGCAGGGCTCCATCTCCCCCTCTTGAGGTGCCAAACAGTTTTCCAAAATATTTTTGGTGCCATCTGATAGTCCCTCTCCACAGTTCATCCAAAGTCCTCCTACACACAAGATTTCTCTTCTGCATCTGCCTTCTCTGTGGCCTGCAGGAGACCCCCGTGTAAGCATTTCCTTGAAGGCCTCCATCTTCAGCTTCATAGCTTCTCTTTCCACAGATGTCCACCAGCAGGTGTTAGGCTTTCCACTATGATGGACACCACCTGTCTCTCCCACTAGTGTCTCTTCACATTGTTAGATCGGTTTATCAGATTTTCTGTTATTGTACTTTAAGCTACTGCTCTGGAAACTGTGTCTGCATTGTTTTTGTTTTATCTTTATCAGGCACTTTGGGATAAATGATAGACAGGGTGCTGTTTATCAATAAATATTAAACACTGACAGAACAGATGTATTAAAATGCTTTGATGTTTATTTAGTATTCATTTTACTGAACTTGAAATATCACTTCTGATGATACATATACCTGTTTGCTTGGCAGTGTTCATTTATAGTTTCATTTAATATAACAGATACTAGTAGTTCACCTGTCAAATTCTTAGTCATTTTGGAACATTCCTTCTAATATGCAGTTCAGGCAAACTCTGGTTTGGCAGTAATGTATGGTTGTGTGAATGAATGTGCATTTGTATGAATATTGTGATGTAGTTCACCTCCAAGCTGTACCTTGGCTTTGTGTGCTTTCAGAGAGGAGCCCCATGTGACTATAAACCTATTTTATGGTTTGTGAAAATGTCTCCAGTCAAGACAATGAGCAGAATCATGTGACATGGTAGCTGGCCTGCAAGGAATGTGTTTATTGGTTTAATTAGACAGTGTAACTGGGACAGGGTTGGGGAGGAGCCAGCAAGGCATTAATGTGTATCAAATAGAAGAATATCAAAGAAAGGAAAAACAAGTGAACACTTGTGGGAGTGGGCGGAAAAGGAAATCAGGTTAGTGAGAGGAATGGTTCTTGAACTGATGTCATTCTGGGTTCTGGATTACTGAGGGTGAAACAAAACAGAACACATATTGATGAGATTAGGGGCTGTGAATCAATTTGGATAAATCTGGTCACCTGACACATCACTCTCACCCCAATGCTTATTAAAAATTGAAGGATCTAACAGAGTCAGGAATAAGCAATCCGATGTATCATTCTGAAGGTCAACGTGCTTCTAGTTAAGAAGAGTTTTTTAATCTAAAGTCTAAACTGTACTTACATTATTTTTTGTTCCTCACAATCCAGAATGACTATTTTCCCAGAATTGTTTTCTCCTTTTCCAACTATATTGGAGTGAAACCTGCAAAATGTTTTTCGTAGTACTGTAAAAATGTATAGGGATGTAAAAACCTAAAAAGATTGCATGAACCTGTAGAAAAGTGATTTATGTGTCTATAAATAAATATAAATGATCGATTTAAAATATTTAATGGAACCAGCCATCTTTGACATTTCTGGTTAAAAATGTAATAGTTTATCAGAAAACTTTTACATAATATATTTACAGCTCTTTAACATTAACTAATGACAATATACCAGAAACCTATAATGATCTTTTGACCGACAAGTAATACATTGTGACTTTTACATTTCTAAGTTTTCTGTAAACCCCTTGACCTTCATGCTTCTTGCACAAACCTAGAAAATCGTAGATTTACAAACTAATTATCTGAAGAAGAGTCATGGAATCATTGTCAGACTAAATATTTTATAAAACACTGATGGTTTACGAATATTGAAAAGTGCAGTTTGTACAAATTGGCTTGACGGATGTTCAGCAATTAAAAAAGAGACAAAAGACGTGCCCCTCTGTCTGTCCTTAGACAAGCAAAACGCTGCAGGGAACTTATCATTATGGCAGAGTTTTCCCCTTCCTCAATTAGCACCTGCTGTTTAATTTATTGGGGTTGTTTTAACATCTCTAGATTAGTATTAAGGCTAACCATTAAATATGTGTCTGGCAGGGGAGCCAGAGCAGGGCTGGGAGATGCTGAGGACTGCATCATTAGAGGTACTTAGGTAAAGACTGTAGCAATAGACTCAATGCACTGGAATAATTTATATTTCCATGCCGTTTCCTGGGCTATCACCAATCATATCAGCTAGCTCTGCATACTTTGTGTTTGACCTCCAAAATGCATTAAAAAGGGCTGCAGTCATGCTGGGTGTGCACCTGGAGATTTGAAATGCCCTTTAATGGAATGTTACACATTTGTTATTGATTAATCCGCATTTGTTATGGATGGGCAAGTCATTTGTTTCTCCATTGTGTGCTTTACCTTCCTATAGTAAGACACCACAGCTGCATCTTCGGTAGACATTGACAACTGTGTTATTATTCAACATCAGTCACACTGACTCTGACTCATGCTGTTTTATTCCCCCCATAAAAGCCAAACTGGGTAATTTCAATTTTTCCGCCTTAAGGTGATGCCCAGGCGACATCTGCATTTTCCGCTACAGCACATTTTTACTGGCATTCTTAATCCAGGAGTACGATTTGCATTCAGCATCATGAAAATGTAATTAATCAATGGAATTTTGCTAGCCATGAATGTGTACATCTGATCACGGAATATTAAAATCAAAGTGAATATGTTCACTTTTTAGAGAGGTAGGATTTCTATATTTAATTCAAGTAAAACAAGATGTACTTAGATATGTGTCATTCACACCATATTAAGTTGTGTTGATCCTCAAAGAAAGTCAAGCGTCAACTCAAAATTGTGCACATTATAATTTCATACGCAACATGTATGCATTGTTGTGGAATAATCATTTTTCCACTGCTTAATGCATTTGCATTATTTAAGGCCTTATCATCAATGACATCTTATCTTATCTTATCTTATCTTATCTTATCTTATCTTATCTTATCTTATCTTATCTTGCCATGGATGGTGGGTGTCTTTATGAAAGAAAGGGAAGCAATTTGAATGTGGGAAGAAGAGAGTTTTTACAGAACTATAAGAGAGGAGGGAAATTGCATACGGAAAGCTATGCTTACAAATCAAAAAAAAAAATTACAAATGTATTCAATGACAATAAACTAACAATAGCTGCCAAAAACACAATAAAACAAGTACTATTACAATGAACAACAACTTCAAGGTTACGGGGGTAAGGATATCTAAATCTCTGTTCACACAGGACACCTACAGCAAAAATACGACTCTGCAGGAAGCACCAAACTCTCATCAGCACCAAAAAAGATCACATTAGAATCTGTAGAAAGGTAGAGCTTAGTGGTCAGAAAAAAAAACAAAGGAAATCCCTTTTTAAAGTGATGGGGAGGTGAATATATAGAGAAAGGAATGAACTGGAGATGATCCAAACCTTAGTACCTCATCTGTGCAACAATATGGGAATATGCATGACTGCCTCTGGAACTGATCCTTATCATGCTTATTGGTGATGTAACTAATGATGGCGGAATTTACAGAAACATCTTATCGGCTGTGTAGAAGAAAATGCCTCTAGACTGAATGGGAAGTGCTAGCTAATGTGATAAGATAATGAACAACATCATATTGTAACTAAGGAGTGGAGAGTAGCCACGTCTGAAAATGGCTCAATCAAATGTTTGGCAAAGCTTCTCAGTGTAAGACAGGCTTGATGGAACTGTTTGCATGCAAAGGAAACTTGCATCTAAATATTACTTTAATTCAAATAATTGTTGCTTTGTCTAAATTCTTTTGATCACCCAGGGGGCTAAAATGAAAATGTGCTGTTATTCTAAAAGTGTAATACAAAATAAATTCTATAAATAAAAGGTGACCTGATTAAGCAACAAAAATAACTTTTTAGACTTTACTGTTCCAGCACATATGGGAGAACTAAATGTAATACTTCTGTCATCAAACTGCAAATTATTAGTGGATTCTTTTATATTTTTGCAGAATTTATTTCATATGCATATTTTATTTATATGAGGGGACCACTAGCCTTGATAAAGGCCATAAGCACCAAAACGCAAGAGACTTTTCATACTGTATTTCAATGAAAGGCAGCAAACTGTTACAGTAGTTGCACCAGTTGTCAATTAATAATTTGTCCCAAAAAAGTCATTTTTACATTCTCTCAATTCATTTTGTTCTGCCACCTTTATGAGGCCAGAGGCCATAGTCCAAGACCAATCTTTGTCCAAGCCTGGGCCACTTTCATTTCTCTTTTTCATTCCCCTGAAGCTTAGTTAATGCATTATTAACAACTGCTTTCCGCTCTTGTTATCTCGGTAGTCATTTTTCAAGATTAATTTATTTATCCTCTTTGCTGAGCAATGCACGGTCTGTAGATGAAATATTCATGGCTGTCCTGCTATTGACACTCATTCCTACCCAAATGCTGGTGAGCTATAACAAGAGATTCCCAGAACAATAACAGGTGCTTGAGTCTATCGGAGTTGGCTATTATCAGTCAGTCTAATGCAAAATTCAGCGGCATTGCTGCAAAGACAGCTCAAAGAGGGTAGCAGTTCTTCAAAGTTGCTTGGCTTCTCATCCTACCAATTTGACTTGTTTCCACTAATGTCTTTTTTGTCGTACTACATTGGACAATTTTTTTTTCCAGCAACATAAGCCAAGGCATAAAAATAGCTTTTCTTGAAAGTAGTGATATAAGTTCTCCCACATCTTGAGCTCCTTCAAAGGATTCAAAAATGAAGCCAAATGATCTGTTTCACTAGGGGGCACTAAAGTCACATACACAGCAGTGGCTTTAAAAAGTTGGAAAGACACATTCATTTTAAATGTTAATTCAACTTGAAGACAGGAATATTGCCATGAGCATTATATGTGAAGTTCATAGACTTCTGATCGTATGCTAAACTATGTGGCAAACCACAATTAAACCTTTTTTGTTTCGAAAAACATTGTGACATGCATGTTTAGTGGCTGCTACCCTTACCTTTGTGCCTTATTGTTTTTTTTCCCATTATAACTATGGCTATTTACAAATGAAGTCTTAAGTTTCATCCTCACAAAAACAAAATAAAATATGATTTTTTTCCATCTGACATTTATGAGAATCTATTGATTTTGATTTTCAGTATTCGGTACATTGGTTTGGGTGCCTTACCACTAATACACAATCTTTTCTCTTGTACTTTCACTTTTGCTTCATTTAGCAGCTGAAAATAGACAAAGATTGGATTACTGAAGAGAACTAGGATTTGAGGGGAATTTAATAATCATATATGGCTACTGTTGAGATAATGGATTCTCTAACATCCATCAGAGCTGATGCATCACTTTGCTGGATAATATTAAATGTGTTGATAATAGAGTCCCATAGTTCTCATATACAAAAAATTAGATATTTGATAATCAAGGTTCCCATATAGAAAGATACAAGGAAACAGGACATATTATGTTGTACTGAAATGTGTTTTAACATCCTGTGTTAGATTGTAGGCTAAATGTCTCTGAATTGGCCGTGTTTCATGGGTTTTACCCCTCTCTCTCTAATGTAAATGAGTAATACTGTTACTTGTATAATTCCATTCTCTTTATTTCTATAGGATATAGATTACTTTTCTGAATAATTCCCCTGTCTGGGGAAAGTGCCAAAAGTCATGTATGATGGTCTAAGACAGCAATGCTCTGCTAATTCTTTGGGGAGTTGGCAGTTCCTGCCCCCTGGGCAATGCTGGCAGATTCTTGTTTAAGACTAAAAAGCCTGCTGTGGAGACAATAGCTGTTCAGCAAATTATCAGGCCACAATTGTAAAGCTTGCAGAATCTTGCAGTATGTATAATAAACAAGGAAAGTTGCATTGTGGATGCTGGAAATGCCTACATTTGCATAACAAATTTTGCTCTAAGACCCTGGCTGCACAGTAGAGGATCAGAGCCCTTTTGAGCCTTCTTGTAAAGTTTGTTGGTTTTTCTCTGGCACATTAAAATTCTGGTTCATTAGAAAATAAGTGGGATATATTTATATATACGCATATACATGCGTGTGCCACTGTACGGTGCCAGCTAGAAAATCTCTCTTCTGGGAACAAGAGCTGCCATTGGAAGATCCGCACAGATGATTTGGCATCAGCCAATACTATTGTGAGGCTTAATTGTTTGAGCTCCTCAGAAACTCTCTCAATTCAAATGAATTAGAACAAATCATGTTATACAGATGGAGCCTTCAATTTGCCTTAAGATCTTAATCTAACATATATATCAATGCTTCCAGCTTCTAAGCAGCTGCCCTGGTCCGGGTCGGTGGGGGGGGGGGAGCCACTGGAATTGATCCCAGGCAGCACAGAGCACATGGCTGGGGTAAACCCTAGAAGGGATGTGAGTCTGCTGGAGGGCAAACTCACATAAACACAACCACGATCTATGGGCAATTTACAGATGCTAAGTAGCCTAACTGCATGTCCTTGTAGTACAAGAGGAATCCGGATTATCTAGAGGAGACCTGTGTGACGCGGGGAGAACGAGGAAACTGCACACACAGGAGGAGGGATTCGAGTCCTGAAGCCTGGAGGTGGGATGCAAGAATGCTGCCTGATTCACATAGACAAGGTGGCCTTTTAATGCAGAAGGACTCTACATCTCAGTCTCTGTACTTTGAAAGCATAGTTTGAGTAGGAAACCTAGATAGTCATTTACTGCCAAACATTAATTTCATTTAAACTGCAAACATTCTCAATACTGTAACTGAGACTATACAATACTACATACTACATACTGTTCATACCTGGTATTAACATGCGTCCTGTGTGATCCGATCACAAGTGGGCAGCGCTAATTACAGGTGTGAACGTCCCCAATCCGGACTGAAGCCGCGTTGAGATCTGATCACTCAAACCGCACTGGGAGGTGGTCTGCAGTGCATATGGCCACATTATTATAGCAGCGTGAAGGCGAATGTGTCGCAGACCACGCTGACCGCCTACTCAGCTGACGTCCTCATGTGGGCGTAAGTATGTTCATACTCATTACACTCGGGAGCTGTATTTAACATGTGATTTATGTCAGAACGTAAGTCAGTGCAAAGTGGGCCACTGTGTAGTAAAGTGCACTGTGAACAGCGCATCTTTCTCCCTACAACACCAAAATATACGTTTGAATCTGCTGGGAAGTTGGTTTAATATTGAACCGTTGCGACCCATTCACATGGAAACATCGTCAAAAGTGTGCGTCATTGTACTGAAATACTTTTTTAACACATACATTTGTACTGTGTTGACAATGTGAAGTAATATTTCATAATAATGACTGTCTAATGAAAATCACAACTTTATTATGAAATACAGTTTAAAGATTATACGTAGAAGACAAACATTATGAAATATAATACTTTTAGGGAATCATTTAAAAATAAAAGGACAAATTAAGTATTGAAATATTTATCTATCTATCTATCTATCTATCTATCTATCTATCTATCTATCTATCTATCTATCTATCTGTCTGTCTGTCTGTCTACAGATATTTTTATTTATTTCATTTTGATTATTATGGCATTCTGTACAAACATTTGAGGCAGTTTGGCTTCCCTGAAATGCACAAGGAGCTTTTTTTTTCTTCTTTTCCTACTTCTAATGTTCAGTAGATTCTGCATATGGAAATGATTTATGTGCTTATTAAAATAAGTTACAGGAAAGTGAGATCTGACATGCATGTGGAGACACATGTTAATAGCAGGTGTGAACGGACGCTGTCCACTTGTGATCGGATCACCCAGGACACGTGTTAATACCAGGTGTGAACAGGGCCATAGATTCACCTCCAAGAAGTATACAACAAAGTGAGAAATATACTATATCATAAACTATTACAATGTAATGTACATTTATATATATATTTTTCATCATCCTCCAATAATGCCGCTACAAATAATCTGTATAACACTGAACTGGTCCAGTAAAACTAATGTGATGGGAAAGAATGTTTACAGATGAGTTTGTGACGCCTTACAGCCTATAAACTCCAGCAAAAGACCATTTGGAGTATAAAACTGGGATGCCTTTGATAGCTCAGCTACTTACCACTTACTTAGGTTGTCAGAGATAATAACAGGCATAGTTAAGCAATTCAAAAGTAAGAAAAGGGATTAGTCCGAACCCAAACGAGATCTTAGTTGACAGTATTCATATCAATAGGCCATGAGGCATCTACGGGAGAAATGTATTACTTTTCAAGTGTTTCTGTGTATTACTATTTTATGCAAAAAAAATGCACGACACCATAGCTGATGGTTTTTTTAGAAAGAGAACTGCTACTTCAACTCCAAGCAATTTGATAATGTTTGACCTTAAAAATATATACGTTTTATTATTAGAAACGTAATATATATGTAAAACCTTTGTATATAAAAGAAAGGCATGCATAGGACCCAGGTCTGGATCAGTCCCAAGTGTAGAAGCAGCTACAGACTGCTCAGGCTGAGTATAACAGAGGAGATAACAGGTAAGGTGCAGCTTCATCCCCAGGCTGTCAGAGCAGCTGGCCACCGTCCTCGTGACACACACCAGGCAGCTGTACGCCAGACAAGATTCATCACATCACCATGCTCAATGAATCATTCTTCTGATACCCGCACAGAAGCACTCACACGTGTTTGCACGCGTGCACACACACACACACACACACACTGGTTTGTGATTATATCTTTGGGGGGACTCTCCATTCATTTCTCTGGGTAAGGTGCTAATCCCAACATGACGACCCTAACCCTAACCCTAACCCCTACCCAATCCTAACCTTAACCATAAGTGACCAAACATAATACCGACTTTTGGCATTTTTAGTTTTTTAATTGTATTCACAGATCTTTGTGGGGACATGAGAAATGGTCCTCACAATGTTAAAATAACAGGTTTCTATCACACTGTGGGCAACATACAGTAATACTCATATAAACCTAATCCACACACACATACGGATGTTTAACGCCAGATGGAGTATGTGCTTTACATGCAAATTTTTATTTTAACTCACTGGCTGTGTCAGATATTGTGCTTTGAAAAAAACAGCATTAAATAAAATTTAAAAAGTCACATTGTGGATAAAAGCCCTACACACTAGGCACTGTGGAAATGATTTTATTTCACCACACTATGGCTTTACCCTGATTGGTTATCTGTTTAATTAATAAAAATATGCCCTTAACACTTAATTGAAAGTACTCTGTGGTGACTCCTGCAACTGACATGTTTCATGATAAAAATCATGATTCCATATCTGGAGATGATAATTATTGAGGAAAGGGCTATAAATGAATGACGGAATTGCTCTGCACATTTTGGAAGATCATCTTATTAGATGCAGATTAAAGATCTGCAATTAGACTTAATATCCTGTTACAAATAAGGTGATTACATTATTCCCAAATTGTTTGCCATTGTCTGAATGATCTTCCAATTATTTGATTAACTTTTAATGATAAAGCAATGGATTATTCCTGTGATATTATTTCTGTGCTGCGTTTAAAAAGCAGACATAAAAGTTTTTACACCTTATTTCTGTATCAGAGAACACTAAAACCATCTGGTCATGGAAATGAAAAGCAGTCTTCTGATTGTTAAGCAGTAGAAATCTGACCTTGGGAGATTAAAGGTATTATAATTGCCAGTTCAATATCTATCTATCTATCTATCTATCTATCTATCTATCTATCTATCTATCTATCTATATATATATATGCATGCAAACAAGTTATTATTTTATTTTAACTTCTGAGATCCATATGTAGGCTTTGAAAAAATAGTCGCATTGGATTTTTAAATAGCAGCCTTTTTGGTGTCTTAAAAAGGGCATATTTAACTGTTTGACAGTCAAGAATGGTTGTTTAAGGGTTAACTGCGACTTAAACCATGGCCAGTACTTCCATGTGGTTTGTAGTCCCAGTTTGTAGTGTGCCAGTTCATTGTTTGTCTAATCTGCAATGTTTGTGTTATTTTATATTAGGTAGAAAATATGGGTATAGTCTTCCCTCTGTCTCTACTCCTCTTAAATTATTGATACCTGTACAGAATATTTTTTGCACTATTTAAATTATTCCAACTCTATCTTTAGCACTGTAATGTCTGTCCTGGCAAGAATGTTGCTGTGAGTTCAGGTTCCACGGTGTATTGTACACGACAATAAAGCTTTACCTGACATCATAATTTCAACATAATACTAATCAGCATTATTTAGCTTCTAATTTAGACTTTCATTTCGACATGTGAAATATTTGTTTCTGTACTGTATGAATTAGACACTCCATCTGAATATCATGCTGTTATTTATATAGATACAGCAGTTTCACAATTTCTCACAAATTGTTCACGGCAATTATGAGAAAAAGAAGAAGAAAAAAAAATAATAGCGCTTTACCTTGGTTACTGTAAAATTGGGGTCCTTCCTTCTGGGGAGCTATTCTGCACTCTAATAGTAAATGTTGGCTAGTTGCACTCTTTCTGCTTTCAGCAGCTGCAGAGAGACCACAGGACAAATTATTTCTTGATACATGTGCCTGTCAATATTATATTAAATCTATCCTCTACCTGCGAAATAGCACAGTGAAGTCAGACACATTTTCCTTTGCATTTCAAAAAATGAATACTGGTAATATTTCATACGTCTCAGTTTTTTATGAGTTCTAATAGTTTTGGATGGATGTGAAAAATATAGATCAGAGATCCTGAAATTTCCCAGTGTGGTGTTTAGCTTGTGAAAATTCCTGCCGGTCTTATATGTTTATAAATATTTTGCTGTGCTTTTTATAAAAATATATATTTTCACAAATATTAATGACACAATCAAACCCAACCTAAAGTGAGAAAATCACAGCAAATTAGAAATGTTCCATATTTTCTCATGGTATTACGTTATGTAGCAATGTATAAAGGAGAGAAAACAAAAATTTGGTCAAAATGAGCCACACAAGCAAATTTAAATAATAATAATAAAAAAAAAACTTCTTAAAAGAGACATTGTGGGCTCACTGAAGATATAGAAGAAAGCAGTAGCTAAGCTACATGCTGATACTCCGCTTACTGATTCCCTTTAAGACAACAACACTAGTAAACACAACATCCATTCCCTTTCTTACTGCAAATTATGAAACTCTCATTTCAATAGTGTTATAATCCAATAGTTATTTTGTATAAATTTTATGTTATGGTTATTAAAGCTTTAGATACAGAATCAGAGTAATCTTTTGAAATATCCCGGCTTGTAAGCTTCAAATTCCTGTTTGCTGTCATATTTAAAAGACATTTCGTCTTGACAAATAACATCATTTTATTTTCTACTTTTATGTTTGACCTTAAATACTTTCCTGTGTAATGAACATTTCTCTTCCTGCACTGCTTAGATGTGTGTGTGTGTGTGTGTGTGTGTGTGTTTCTCCTTGTAAAGAAACCTTGGGTTTATGAAAGGTGCTATATACTATATACATTTAACATTATTATTATTATTATTAATATTGTTATTATTATCCAGTTTTTGTGACCGATACTCCTGAAATTTATGGACTGACTGTTTGAAACAGTGTTACTTCTCTAATGTAACCATAAAAACTCATATTTTCCAATAAGTTAATAAGTCAAGTAAGTTAGTAGGTTAGTAGTAAGTGATTCTTGGTGAAACTGGTATTGGGTTTTCAATCTTTAATTGTGATTTAGTTACTTGAAATGTAAAGATTTCTGTATATGGTGTTTTTGGGTATTTTGTGTGTGTGATGTGACACACACACACGCACACACACACTAAAGAGCCAAAACATGTTTGATGGTGATCCAGCATTTGGTATTCTGCAGCTACAGAGCCTGTATACAGCACAGCTTGATACACTATGTGTCCTGACACGTCACTCCCATGACCATCATCAAAATTACAGTATCTGTGATTTGTGCCACAGTCGCCCTTCTGTTGGCATGTACCAGACAGGATAGAGTTCGAGCACAGCCTACTGCTAGCACCCCCCAAACCTAAAGGGATGGTCTGACCCATCATAATTTAGTTCTTATGAAACTCACTCAGGTATTTACCCCTGCCCACTTCTTTCGCGTTCATTTATCACCACGAGTACCGATTGCCGGCTTACCGTCTAATATATCCCAGACCTTGACATGCTATGTTTTTAACAAGTCAGCGTCATTAACGCCATGTGGGGGTAGTAGTAATGTTTTGGCTGTAATCCCAAATTATGTATGAACATGTATTAAATAGACATTGCAAACAAACATCCATTAAAAGTTGACATGAACTGATCACAGAATTAGCCAGTTCATTCCCTGCTGTACGGACTTGACAGCGATTGGACCCATGTGAGGAAGCCATGACATTTATAAGGTCCAAAGACAGGAACAGAGTCGAAAACAAGGTAACAGTTAATACAGGCAAACAAATCCAGGCTGTAAACTAAATTCAGAATTCAGCAACAGGTAGAGGTCAATACGATCAAAAAAAAAAAAAAAAAAACAAGAAAAGCAGGATAGGAACCATCTGCAGATATCAGATCAGGACACACTCAGGAAGGCAGAGCACTCAATACTACAGAAGGACATGGCCAGGCGTCGCTAAGCCTTGCTAATTGATTATCTTGATTGGTTGCAGCTGGGTCTGATGTTCGGGGGAGGGGCTGGGCAGTTGTAGAGCTTGGTACAGATGTGACATCTGCATATGTGACAAAAAATTATAAATAAATAACGTGCCAAAAAGTCAAAATGGACAAAGAATAAATCACAGAAAATAAATGTCTTGTTTGGTATTACTATTTGGTTGTTCAAATATATCCAGAGGGTCTTGATCATATTAACTCATCCTCCTACTCATGAATTCCCCTATCTAATAGCAAGCAAACTAAACTAAAAAAGCTATTGAAAGTAGCTTTATGCCAGAATACCGAAGTATGTTCATGCATCAAGGAGGAGTGACTGCAAAATGTATGGAAGTGTTTTTTCGTATCCTCAGATATACAAAATGAGCAGTGTTGCAGTTCTTTTGTGTCTCTCTGTATCTCTCTCTGATACATGCACATTAAGTAATAGGAAAATGGTAATATAATATTGGCAATCAGTCAATCAACAACCAGACCTCCAATATTTTCCTAGACTAAGACTAGAATAAGATCATGCAAACCATTTCACTAGGCACCATGCAGGTAAAAGCTATGCATTTTTGTACAACTACTCATTGGATTTAGGGCACAGAAAAAAGGAAAGAAAAACAAAATGACTTTTTTCAGTCCTGTTTTATATGTGGGAAATTCACTCAGCTTATGAATGTACTTCAGTATTTCTACATCTTGAATTCATATACCAAGCTCAAAAATAAGTGAACTGTAGTTCAAATGTAAAAAAAATAAAGTTTTCATTAATTGGTTTTCAAGAGGTTCAAGAGCTTCATCATTGTCCATCTCCATATACTCTAACGTTGTGCTTCACTGATACTGTTTCATGACATTCTGTTACCCAGGAGCCCATGAAAAATCAAACAAACAAACAGATAAACAAACAAACAAATAAATAGGCTCCGGACTCCCCGCGACCCAGTAGGATGAGCTGTTTGGAAAATGGATGGATGGACAAATAAATAATAAAAACAAACAATATTTCAAAAAGATATTTACTGAAGTTTATTAAAGTTGCCTCAATAAAATATGATAAACTAATATGCAAATGTTTTGGCATGACATGAATATTCTGTAAATTGCATATATGTACTGACTGAGAAATTTTCCTGAAGCTTCTTCTGCACCTGTTACATGCCAGCTTACTCAATCTGGTCATACATGGGCCACAACTTTGGTTCAGTTTCTCCCAATTTGCTATCAACACACCTACAATGATTTACATGTGTACACAAACACAGGTGAGGACAAACATGCATGCAAGGGTAAGCCTGGTCAAAACACTGAGCAAAACCTGAGCTATGGCAAAACAAAGAAAAAAGAAAACTTGAAAATGAAAATGGTGCTTACGCTCTTCTGGTAGTGATGCCACAGTACAGTACATGCAACCAACCTCCATGAAACTATATACAATATGTGTGACCACTGTGCAATTTCACCACAATCCACATCTACATGGTACTATGTATACAATGGGGAAGTGAACAAAACACTAGTATAATAAGAATAGTGAAAAATGTCTTTGTTTCTCTCCTTTCTGTCCTGTTTATACTCTTTCAGCAGGAAATGTACCCCAACAACACACCAACACTCAAAATCTAGGAAGGGATCTGTCTAGCAACAGGGACGGGGGAGAGAGAAGCCACCACCCATATAACAAAAAAACAGACAAACAATTCTAAAAACAAACAAATGAATTAAGAAACAAGCAAACATATAAATAAATATGTTACAGATTGTAAAAGCACCTTTATATGGAGTGTGAAGCTTTGTCACAATGTCAGTACAGTCAATATTGTGATTGTCTTTATTTTTCTTCATTGTGATAGATTGTTTCAGAGCTCATCAGTCAGCAGGATGGAGGAATTTAACCTATGTGTCGGCTTGTAAAAATGGCTGTCTTCATGAACAATATAGGACTAGTGTTCTCTTCTCATGTTATGGAATCATGGCTGAAACCAGCTGTACTTCAGCTGTATTCATTGTCATTATTCTTAACTCTTACAGTCACCCTGACTTGGTGATGTGGACTATATTCCTGATCGAGCTGCTTAGCTGCAAACTCAGCTCCAGTCTTCGATTTATTCCTTCTCTGCACATGGTAATAAGGTGCTCTACTGGTAAAATGTCTTCTCGCCGTTTTCTGCGCTCACTCATTGTCATCTTGGGATTTTGCATCAGCCTGGGTTCTGTCACTGGGGACTTGCAGAAACATAGTTCATATCATTCCTGCAAACACAGTAATAACAATTCAATATGACTGTGGAGTCATTGTATGGTGTATCAGTCATCAAAATACATTGCTGATATAGAATTAAAATCTACCTGTCCATACACAGAAGAACGAGTTCATGGGAGGGCTCATCCGTGTCTGTGGTAGGCTGCATTTTAATACCATGTCCGTGACAAAAATTGGATTTTGATCACAGTGTCCGTCAGAATTTGCCATGGTGTGACCCCTGGTTTTGTAGTCATTATGTCTAATCTTGTGCTGCTACCAGTGCAAAATAAACATTTTTTCACTTTGTTTATAAATGATATTATTTCTCTGTGTTTAACTGTATCATCACAACAGCCTCGTGTTTTTGACTGAAGTCCCTCTGGGTATATTTATGTTGATTATGTTTATGTTGAGGTGTTTGAGATGATACCCGTCTGACAGCAGCCAAGTTTCTGCTTTGCACCTCTTTTCTGCATTATGGAGTCACGTTACATTATATGTATGGTCTGTCATACTAAACCATCCAATAGCATATTGTTTTAGTGAAATGCATAAATGAAATTAAAATCTTGAAGACTTAAAATATCATGAAGTTAATTGCACAATTGGCACAATTCAGTTTTAGTGCATCAACTGGAGGATTCAAAAATGTATCATTCTTAAGGTTAAAGGATATATTCAATTCACGTGAGGAATTAATTAATCCCATAGTTTGTCTTTAATTATATAAAAAATTAACGACAATTAAATCTTTCCGACTAAACCACTGAACTATAGTCATGGCAAAATTCTGTTTCGTTTTTCCATAAAAGCACTGCATTGGAATTGGAAAACAGAAGAAGTGCTGACTTTACACAGTAAAACCAAAATCTCAAATATATCCATAATCAGCTGAAAAAGGCAAGCGCATAAAAAATAAGAAGTCCATTTGCTTACTTGAAAGAGCACATTAAAATATAAATACATTCTGCATCAATAAACTTGCTCCAAGGTCTCCCCGAACTACTTATATGTGGTGAATGCAGCATTGTTCAATATTAATTAGCACAGTTAATCAGGGTAAAACTTTCTTTTTATCATTCCTATTGCCAATATACTAACCCTGCAAAAGTATAACAGGTAAATATTCCTTATAGAATTACCAGTAAAATAAATAAATAATGACATTTATTAACCATTGTTGTCATGTGACCTCTCTGATTTGCATAACTAATAAGGCTTGAACTGGTCAGGATTTTTATTTTGCATAATTTCTCCAGGCAATATTAATATAAATCATTTTTAATATACATACTATACCAATATAACTAGGCCTTACTGAAAACATGAATAAACACAAGGTAGATTTTCCTACAAAAAGGTTTAAATGAAATTAAAATCTGAAGAAAAGAAAAAAACTTTTGCACTGGACTGGGAATGTATGGTGGTGTGAAATTGTCAAACAACTGAGCTGGTTCTGGGTTTTTTTTTTATTTTGGGTGATCCTCTTATGCATTGTGTTCAGCAACAGTGTCAGTGTTGTCTTGTTATAACCACAGTGATGCTGTTGGACATATACAGTGAGCATTATTATAACACATTACACAGCACATATTTCACATAATACTTAACACATAATACTATACATTGTGAGCATGTTATGATACAGATGAAATACCACACTTGTCTTTCTTCATTATTGTTAACCTTTCACATTGATGCCTTTCAATGTTAGTACAGAATGCAAATTACAAACTGTGACAGCTTCTAAAATAATCAATAATGCAGAAAGATTGGGAGAGAAAATAATATAATTAATTTTAAATATTCCATCTATCTTCCAGTCATCTGCTTATGCTGATCAGGGTCACCGGTAAAATGTATTTAGCAATTTAGTTAATGGTTTTAATGTTTTGCTTTCTTAAAGGATTCTTGTATTATCAATCCTGTATGCAGTATAATACACAAGATTCAGTCCAGTTTCAGTGTGTTTCCAATAGCCATTGATATTCACAATTAATATATTGTTCATGGGAACATTACAGAACTAGGTTGGTTATTATTCATTAATGAGTGAAATGTCAGCAAATTAAAGCATAAATGCCTGACAACAAACTGATTACTGATTATTATTGTAAACTTGATAAAGAAAGCATAAACAGAACAGCTTGCTACATATATACTGCTCACATTGCTTTAAAATGAAATGAAAGCATAATTGCACAGCAATACATCTTGAAGATGCAAACTGGAATTGCAGTGGAGACTTTGAATAATAATATACTTTTACACAGCTCTCTGGTCACATAAAGACTCAAAACAGATTGCAGGTAAAATTTCCTTCTGTTCAGAGATGTCCATTGAAACAGAAATCCCCATGCAAAATTGTGTGACCATTTTCCCATCAGCTTACAGAACATATATTTATGCAAGCCACTTCAGGCAAAGGGGGATTGGGTTCTGGAACTAATGTACTGAATTCTGGAAAAAGTATGCAATGCATTGACATAAAGCACAGAATTGCCACGTAACATATGTAGGTTGTTCTTTAAAATATTTTACACAATGTGATTTCAGATATTTTCGTTTCATAAACATGTTGCTACAATTTTTTTAAGTATTAAGTCTAGCTTTTTTATTATTCAGAAGAGCAAACATTAAACATTCTTTTTGAGTGGTTATTGAAATAAGAAAATTTACATTTAAATTGGTACCTGTGAAGACAGTCCAAGAGAAAAAAGCTTTTTCTCACCCCATTATCTAGTCTCAGAGTATTATGTTGTGTATTATAGTAATTCCTTTCTGTGTTCTTTATTCTTTTCTGCCACTGTGGGTTGAATTTTGAACATATCCTTACTTGGTAATATGTAGTTTCCTTGCATAGATAAGGTGTCCATCGTTCACATTTTTTATTAAGGTGACAGTATATTTTAGTGCACCAAAACTGAGGACTAGATAGTAAAGCTATCACCTTCCAGTCATCACTACAGGAGAATCGTAGAAATCAAGGGTTCAGTCAGATGTATAGATTTTATTTATTTATTTATTTTGCTCCAGATAAAATTTGCATTAATTAGGAAATAATGAAGTAATATTCTTTCAACATCTTATTTGCAGTTATCGTTTGCAGTATTATCTTATAAAATGAGAATATATATAAATAACTGGGATTCATAGCTTAGCATGTAAGAAAACTCAGGTCTCAACTCTCGAAAGACAAAGTCTGGCATTCTGTATGTACTCTGCATACTTAGATCTTATCTTCCTAATGCAAATGCCTGTGTAAGAAGAAAGTTACATAATCGCAGGAATCATGAAAACACCAAGAAACAATACAATTGCAAGGCCACCAGTGAGAGCAAGGTACACAATATTATAATAGCAGTTGTAGTATACAATCATTTTGCACAATCATGTTGAATGTAAACATTTGGAATGGTATTTTAAGCTAAATGTATTCATGAAAAATGGGGATATAACGTATACAGGAACACAGTATTGCATACCTCAGTTTTCAGAAGACAGTTGTGAAAATACAGGTCTATAAGACATAGGAGGAAACTGCAAATTGCAGTTGTTGCCACATTAGAAAGGAGTAGTTCAAAAAATCAAAGACACATCAGCACTTGATGTTGGTGTGCTTAAAGCTTTAGGGTCATTGATCTGGAAGATCCTAGCTCTGGAGAGCCTGTATGTGGTTGATTACTAGATGGAATGCTGCTTTGTCTCAGCTGGAGCGCGTTGATGGATTGTACATAGCTTCCACAGAAGATAATATAAGGGCTTCTCCAGATCAGCTATTGAGGAAGACCGCATGGTTATATACTGCAGCGTGAGCAGCACCTAACCAGAAGGGACCGATGGATCTCTGAAGGTCAGGTGATGCCTCTGTGTAGGGAGAATGCTTTCTGCCACCAAGGGGGCATTTTATTAACTACTGCCTTTCACTGAGCACATGCAGCTCCTTTGAAGTGCCTTGGTTCTTTTAAGCAAAGAATCTAAGGTTATTCTTTTGAATTACACCACACCAGTGACTGACTTTAAAGGTTAAAATACAGCAGACTATGATCAGAAGCATACATATTAAAAGCTGAATAATGGCTATCCACACAAGGATCAACAGCACGTATTATATACTGGGATCTTAAAGTAAAAAGGAAAAAAAGGGTTTAACTTCTAATATTACGAAGTAAATCCAAAATAAAAGTACTCAGCATTATTTTGGGCGGGATCAGGTGTTATATAAGATAATAATGTACATAATAATGTAATAATGTAAAGTTTATTACATTTAGAAAGAAAATCTAAGGAATATTAATTTTGCAAAGTCAATAAGGAAACCCATTTAGCTTTATATGAATAATAAAGAAGTCTATTTTCCACATCTATAACAAAACTATTTCATGAATCACCCCCAAGTGACTGAATATCCTAGATAGTGAAGAGTAACTTGAGTGACTCATGAAAACGCAGTGAGCCTTTTCCATGTGAGGTATGTAGTCATTTAGGAATTATATCTCTGTTACTAACAAGTTATCAGTATGTTTGATTAATATGCTGCATATATTACCAGCAAGGCTGGTCAGTCCTATAGGCGACATAAAGAGCTTCCTGGAACAGCAGCCTCTGAGGAGTCGCTGACTTACTATGTCATAGTTCATCATCTTGCATTTCACTGAAAGCTACAGTCTGACTGCACGCCTTGCATGTGATAAATAAAACCCTTGAATCCTTGACTTTCGCTGGCGATGATGCTTGCCCAGGCTGCCATATTGCCTAGGACCAGTGCTGGCTACCAGTTCCAGGATATCAGTAGGCTTCATACATATGCAGGTTATTTTGTTCATGTCCATTGTTAATCAAGTAATATCAATACCACTTTAGTATAAAATGTGAATCCATGCTCAGCTTTTTAACATGTTTGGATCAGATTAGCTGCTATAAGTCCTAATTAATTTTTTGGCCCGCTAACATGACTGTGAAGCCATGCTTTCGCGGCGTTCATGCTCTCTGGGAAATGAACATAAATTGCTTCAGGCACCCAAGACAGATTACACATCGCATCTTTGAGCGCGACGGATTTTACATAATGTCACCTGTTCAATAATTGACAACTGACAAATGTAAAGGACCTCTTAAAATCAAGATTGACAGATTGACAAGGTTACTGCAAGGCGTTGTTTTTTTAGATAGAACGTATGCAAATCAGAGCTCTTGCAGTCGCTTGTCTGAGAAGTCGGCCATGGATAAAAAGTTAATTATTTCAGGTCTAGAAATAAAAAATCCAGAGCAAGATTTTGATTTAACCAACCCGTTCAGTATAAAGAGTCACATTTACAAAGTACACTCACACACACACACACACACACACACATATATATATATATAGCACAGAACAGTACAAAAGTCTTAGCAGTCATATATATATAGCACAGAACAGTACAAAAGTCTTAGACAGTCAGACAAAATGTTTAAAGCAGTTTCTGTGGGTAGTAAGTGTTTTATCAGGCCAATATTATGGCACCTACAAATTAAGAGTAACACAATAAAAGCGAACGGGAATATCTTCTGTTCTCCAGAAAAAATGAATGATATCTAGTTTCTTAAATTTCATCACCAGCTCAATTAATTTATTAACTTGTAAAAAGTGAATGAGATATTCATTAGCCATACGAAGTATACCAGTGGCTGAGTCAAAAAATACATTAATATATTGGATGGTTACTGCAAACACTGGGATGATTTTCAGAGAGGTTTTGAAATGGCTAAGCTGACACACCTTGCTAAACATAAACCTTTTACACCAACATGAAGATCATTTAAATATGTTTCTTTGACTTTTGCATAGTTTTTTTATTTACTTTATATCTAGCACGTAATGTCGGCGTAATCATTATTACGCAGCTCCTAACATATTTTTAAGCTAATTTCAATAAAAAATTATTCAAATAGAAATGCAATTATATAAAAAAATTCACCACCAAAAACAGACAAAAACACAAATTGCTACAGACTCTTTGAAGTAATATAAATAACTAATCTGAAAATATAAATAACCAAGCTTCATATATGTGCCATAACTAGTAAATACAGTTTGCATTTGTAAACTTACTGGAATAACTGCATGGTGATATTTGCTAATCTTATATTCACTGACGTATTATTATATTTAAACAACAGTCTGCTCATCCATCCTGTGGGGGAGAGGCAGGGAACAACCCAGGATGGGGTGCCAACCCATTGCAGGGCACAGTCACACACCAATCACCCACACATGGGCGGGAGGGGGGGACTGGAGTATCCAGAGAAAACCCCACAATAACCCCACATGTATTGTCTACACACACAGAGCCATGGCAGAGACTCAAACGCTAGTCCCAGAGGTGTGAGGCAACACTGCAACACCACTGCACCACCATGCCACCCCCAAACAATTGCCAACTATTGAAATGGTACATTATGTACATTAGTACACCTATCAGATTTTATTATAGAAAGTCTATTGAATGTTCCTTCAGAGTATAAAAGTGGTTTTTGCACAGAGCATTTTACATCAAAATGACTTTTCCACAGTGATTGTACGGTACCCTGAAAAGCATTTGCCCCTGTCTGATCTTCTTAAATGTTGCGATCCGGCACAGGCAGGATGTAAGAAAACGCACATAAAAGGACAGCAGCAGATTTGAAGGATAGCTCCCACAAGGGCTGTGAGTTGGTGAGACTCTGTCAGCCCTGGGAATTGTCCTAAGGAGAGACAGCTGAACCCACCTACTTGCTGAACAGCAGAGACAGAAAAGGCCAACCTAAGTAGACTCAGGTCAGGCTTTGCTGGCTGGGGATAATTGGCCTGGGAATAATGGATGGAGAGAGAAAAAACATCACCCCCTCTTTGTTTTTGTTGTTTTATAATTCTAGAAGCCAGAAAGAAGCCACATCATTAAATTCCATAACCTAGTGCCTAATCTGAGCAGCGACTATATGCAGAATTCCCATTCTCTGAGCAGGGACTATATGCAGAATTCCCATTCTCTGAGCAGGGATTATATATGCAGAATTCCCATTCTCTGAGCAAGGACTAT
>JAODJU010000002.1:24065770-24087224 GCA_026776725.1 Gnathonemus echidnorhynchus | reverse complement strand
TCCCAAGACAGTGGAACTGCACATGCGCAGAAAGGCTCGATAGCACGTCTCGATAGGTATGATGTTTTGTCAGAACAAGGGGCGCTGCATTTTCACGTGAGCAATGCCATTTTAGAAATTCGGGGGGGGGGCTTAATATTTGTGAGGTCTATACCTGTGCATTAACTATACACACATACATACATACAGTATGTGCATGCACCTCGTAAAGTATTGTTTTTTTGTAGGGTAACTGCTGATTATAGCTGTCAAGTTATATAGCGCCTGTGTTTCACGCAAAAATATTAAAGGGGGGTGCATTATTCGGCAAGTCTGATTTCATAGCTGCCGAGATTTGCATCCCCCATTTTTCAAGAGGTGCATGCAGTACTCGGCAGTTCATAATTCCATACAAGTTACTTTATAGTTTTGATGTCTTTATAATTATTCCAAAATGTAGAGGATAGTATAAATAAACCTTTTAATGGGAAGGTATGTCCAAACTTCTGACTGATACTCTCCCTTTCTCTAACTTATCTTGTCTACGGCAGCAGATATCTTTCAATAACCAATATGCTTAACTTGACCAATAAAACCTGGAAATGATTCCATATGGATGGATGGATCCATATGGATATGTGTATGTATGTAAGTTACGGTTTACAAGAATAATGACATCAGCTCTCATCAGTAGATGACATTTCTCAGCTGGTCCCTACAGCCAAAATAAAATAGAATATTTGTATCTTTCACTTATGGCCTGCGGATGAGCAACATTTATCTTTTAAAGCGTGTCATGTATAGTATCAGTCAGCCACTGGAGGTCTATTGTATTCTATAGATTTTTCTATTTTTTTTTCTATTTTTTTTTTTCTAAAGAAACTATGTACTCTATGAATGAAAAAAATATAGACCATATTCCTTTAAATTGTGATTTTTACACGAATGGAATAAAAATTATTATCTAATAAGTACAAGGACAAATGTATTTGCGTATATAAACATATCAAACATCAAATACGTATATATGGTTAATACCAGTACTAAGATACTGTTCTTGCCAATTAGCCAGTTTGTTCAACATGAAAGAGGTACAGCAGGTGTAGGTGGCAAGTTAATTTACTCTTGGGCCATAAGTTGACACAGCTTCTATATCCTCCCATAAGACAAGCAATTAAGTGCTTATAGGGCATGAGGATTGCTGTGTAGAGAGGTAATATTCCTCTTGCATGGTTAGGGACAGTCACTCATCCTAACTTAATGAGTCCTACTGAAGAAAAAGCTGTGTGACCACACCTCTTCCAAAAAAAAAATGTGAATGTCAAACAGAGAGACAGCCATGATCATCACATCACGTCAAATAAAATAAAGATTGTTTTCTATATAGATGAAGGGAATTAAAGAAATCAGACATATTCCATGGAAATTGATTGTATTCTTTATCATGTGAAACTTTGCCTGGTGCTGTGGTAATGGATACATCGCTTGGATACACCGACAGAACCACCCAGACTGTCCACATTCCTTTATAACCATTTTTTTTTTTTTTTTTTTTGGGGGGGGGGGGGGGGGAATAAATAAATAAACCTCCCCTTCCCCTATTCACCTTAGTCCACCTGTCTGTTATAGTCTGATGTATTGGATAGCAGAATGTCACCTTGTCTCCAAGACACCTAACACCTTCTTTAAAATGTAATTTAGCTGAGGTACAATCACATTTAATTGGAAGGGGGTGGAGTGAGGGAGTGCTTAAGTTGCCATGCGTTGCTGCAGAGGGCCACGTGGAAAGCAACCTGGCTACTGTCCAGACTTCATGGTCCACCTTCTGCTCTTCACACCCCATCAAAATCCCCTGCACCGTGGAGGTCAATAAGCCAGAGCTGCAGAGTCTTAATTAATGATGACCAGAGACCACAACGGATGAAAATTACACTGTTGCAGTACTACAGGGGAACTAACTTACTTCAGAAATAAGTTGAGTGATGATAATTAGCGTTAATATACACCTAGAATACTTACATATATATGTCTGGACTACTTTTCTATGCTGAATGCCAGTTGGACCCATTTCAGTTCAGTCACAGAGCAGCGTTGTGCAATGTTAATAGAAAGATGAGGTTCTGGATAATTTTGGGTCACAGAATTTTACGTGCTCAAATGCCCAAAAATCCTTTGGTCTATCTTTGCTGATAATAATTGTATTAGTATGGCATGGTGGAAATTCTATAATATATCTGAATACCATGGTTGATTGGTTTAAAGGAAGAATGTTTCTATGTGCTGGACATGAAAGGGACAAGTTGTCAGCAATCATACACCAGTAAATTATGCTGGAATAACTCATAGTGCAGAAGCACCTGAGAAGAGTCAGGGGATGTGGGTGGGTGCTGAACACGAGACTGGTGGTGTGTAGGACATAAGAAGTGTGACCTTCATGTCATTATCAACCTGGAGTTCAGCTATAACAAGCCATAAATATGCTTGACACATTGAGAAAAAATAAACTGCAGGCCCATAATATGTTTCTGAATTATTCAAAATCTCCTGTCTTTATAATCACGACCGTGTTGCCCCAAGCACGGCTATTACATCCCTGTCTTCAGCACAGTACACAAATATGCATCTTATATGAAAAAGAAATGATAAGCGGACTGCAACAAACCAGCAATGGCATGATGGGTAACTGTGACATTCCTCAAGAAACTTTGTCAATCCTCAGATCCAGTCACATTGATCCCCTGCTATGGCTGCCGCTGTTCAGGGTTCAGGCTGAGGCACCCAGGCAACTTCATACCCAGATCAGCTTCACATGACTGTATCACTAGTACTAAATATACCAAAAACAGAAAGTACATCTACAAGGTTTTATCTGTTTGATAGCGCTTTCTCTGCCATGTCTAGAAGAATCTATGAACACGTTCATAACACATTATAATGCATTCATAAAGCCTTATTAATATGGCTTATTTACAAGAAAAAGTGTAACACATTGTATCCATCATTAATATGCATTATTAATGCTTTATAAAACTCTCATCTACCATGCACTATGGATACCTCACTAATGTAGTATAAAGCATCCTTAGTTCTTATACTATACATAATACATTATAAGGTATCCAAAGCACATTTTAGATGAGAGCTTCATTGGAGCTTATGAAGTATTATAATCAACACTAAAATGTCATATGGCTGTCAATGGAAGATGGTATTATGCTTTAGTAATTCTTGCACTGACCATTATAATGCATTATAGATGACAGAAGTAAAGTGTTACCATATTTTCTTCACAGCCAACTTCATTTTCAACTACAGGTAAAAGTACAATAATATTTAACTGCACTATTTCACTGCATAAGCTGTGTATGCATCATGCAGTTAACTAATAAACGTATCTTAACTTCAGTTCATTGAATTCGAGATTGGTACCATTGAATTATATATGCCAACGAATAGGGGTGCAGTTTGAACCCCAAGGACCTGGAACGTAACTTTCTAACAAGGACCCATTGAGGGTTAAGTAGTTTTAGTACTTATCCTGATATTACTACTATTACCACTACTACTACCATTATTACTAATACTGCTGCTGCTGCTGTGTCTACTATTACAAGAATTTCTCCTCTGGATCAATAAAGTGCATCTTAAGAAGAAGAAGAAGAACTCCCCCTCCTCCTCCTACTAAAATTAATACTACTACTACCCCTAAAAGTGGCAGTGCTCGCCGTGGTACTATTGAATTTTGTCATCCTTGACATTGTTTGTTTCCATCGTAGTATGTATTTCAGATCTGTTTCACCACAGTGCCCCTGCCCCCCCCCACCCCCCCATTTGTACATTCTGTGTATGAATACTGATGACTGCTGTTTGGTTTGAAATGAGCTGCTGCTGAATTTGTCAATTGTGCTTCAGTACTGCTGACAGAATGCTGGTCTTCACCATCAGGACGTGACAGCTCATTTTTGATGCTTGTTAAACTGTCAAAGTGAGTGAGCGTTTCCACCACTTAGCTTTGCTGCCATTGTTGCGCCGCTCTTCTGCTTTCATAAATTTTCGCAGAGAGCATCAATAATAACAGTACAGCTGTCATAGTCCATTAATAAGCATCTACATAAGAGGGTGAGTACAGATTCCGAGCGACATAAATTTTCATACCAGATTTGGGGGAGATTGATTGGACTGACACTTGTAGCATAAATGAACTCTTTCAATGCTTTCCATTGGATTACAGTAGTATAAGGATAAAACTATTCAAGGTGCTGGTTTATAAATTAAGTGCCATATTGATCACCTGGAGTCAATATGAAAGTATATTTCCTTCAGATCTTTTCCCCTTTCGATGGGTTTTATGTTTTCTAATTTTAGTAAATATAAAATATAAATTGTTTTCAAAATTGTGCTACAAAATGGAGGAAGACAACATATTGTCACAGCAGTGCAACCCCGCCAGGGCTCCCGGTCCCCAGAGTTCTAACCAGGTTTTCATTCTCTCCCAATGTGTTTCCCCATTATGTCATCCCAAATCAGTCCACATGCGATCCACTTGTGTAGCCCTCAATATGTCTTCCCTTTTTCTTTGTCTAGTGCAGTGTTTCTCAAACCAGTCCTCAGGGACGCCCAGATAGTCCACATTTTGTAGCATGACATTTTGTGGGCTGTTTGGCCGGGAGCCGGGAGAGAGCAAAAACACGGACTGGAGGTCCCCAAGGACTGGGTTAAGAATGACTGGTCTGCTGTTTGGTTTCCTTTGGTAAACTTTGGATCCTTCTTCCACTAGTCCTAGCCCATGGGACTAGTGGTCCATAAATTCCGTGAATTTATGTTATATTTCTTTCAGGCTGTGCCCAGTGGTTTGGCTGTTTTATTACTTGATACCACAGTAAATACTGTTTTCTAATTGGTCCAGATATGTCATGTGAGTCTTGACCATTCATGTCCGGCCACATTACACCAAGTTCATTATCTTCCTATAACCGCACACCTTGTCTTGATTTATCCCTTATAAAACTTCTATTAAGCACTTGCATCCTGTTTCTTGGGATTCCTGTTCGTTGAATCTGTGCACGTCCTGACCCATATGTACAATTTAACAGTACCAAAAAATATCATTTGTTTAATTTAGTGGTGCTTGGCTTCATTAGTGTACGCCTATGCTCGCTTTATCCATTCTTAAATTATGTATTTGTATACTTCTGAGAATATACTCAGTGTAATATTCATACTGGTTTTTTGGGCAAGTCCTATGGTTCATTTAAATGCTACTAATTTATGCAGTCTTTGTAATGTTTAAATGGAATAGGTTCAGTCCCAGCAGTGAATGATTTAAAAACCAGGGGTGTCCTTCAAAAGATGTTAAATCTCTGGATTTACAGCCCTTATATTTTAAAGCATTAGGAGTTGTGAAAATCTGGCATAACTTTATATTCACTTTACAAATCAATATAACTGTTATATGTATAGCATTTTCAAATAAATAAACAAATCAAATCAAATTCAAACTAATAAAGGAATCAAACGGAATGCATACTCATCCATACTTCAGTGTTGAATATTCAAATGTGTATTTTAGGTATAGTCACAGTTATAATTAACAATATTGGGTCCCTTTTTATACAGTACCTGCACGGGTATATCAAACCTGGTCAACAACCAAAAAGCAAATATTATATATTATTACAAGATATACATAATATGCCAGTCAAAGCTGAGATGTAATTACCTTTGACATAATCTGCAATCAGTGGTTTATGATCGACACTGAAACTTACATTTAAATGAATTATCTGCCGCACTGCCCCCATATCCTTGTTATAATATTGGATCTTAAAAGTGATGTGGAAACTTACATGATCAATATTTTAAATCGTGTATTTGGGGTTTTGTAGGAGGGTGGCCTGGTGCCACAGTGGTTCGTATACTTGCCTCATGGCTTCTGGAATCCAAGGTTTGGGTCTCCAGCCCAGATCCATGTGCGTGCAGCTTCTTCTGCCTGTGTCATCATGGGGCATCTCCTGGGACCTCAGATTGTGAATGACTTGTGATGGGTTGGTAACCTGTCATAGGTTAAATGCCCAGAGCTTCTGAGATAGGATCCAGACCTCTGCCCCCAGCCCTGTAAAGCACAGACTGCTATGGAAAATGCATGGATGGGTATTGTAAGAACATAACCAGAGCTTATATCAAGTATGACAACAATACATTTTTAATATCCAATGTTTTCTAGTAATACCTTTAAGTCGAGAAATCACCTTCAGTACTCATCACCTTTAGTACTCATCACCTTTAGTACTCATCACTTTTAGTACTCATTGAGAAAGTGCAGTTATATTTAAACGTGGTGCCTGAAGCTGCACTTACTGTTACATTCAAGCATCTTCTTTACTTTAGTGTTTTTAGAAATTGAGGCTTCCTGAAAGTGCCTAAATTGTTTTCGAAAGCAGGACTCTGATGAGTGCCCACAGTGGTCTGTGAAGAGAGGGCAGATGAACTTAGGGGTTTGTGTCAATTTTACCCCACATTATAATTATTTTCACTACAGAGTTTCTGGGGAAAAGCTACAAAGTCACAGACTTAACTTACAGACTCTACATCCATAGAACTTGGAACTGAGTCCACAACTCTGGAAGTGTGTGGCTAACCACAAAAGAACTTTTATGTAATCTTTTACTTTGTCTTTATTTCCCCTCTTTTAATTGTGCGATTCACAAAAAGCAAATTCCCATTTCCTCATGAAAAGGTTCTGTTCTTGAGCCAAATGCACCAATTATATGCAAAGTTTCATGAGCAGGTATTTTGTGCTGCACCTTCCATATAAAAATTTGACAGACTCCTTGTTTCATTTTGTTACTGTGTTATTTTGCAAAGCATAATGACACCTTTGCGCAACCTTGTGGTACTTCATTGTTTACATTACGTGGCTTTTTTATTTCTGCTTTATATTCAGTCTCCCTTTATATCTAGGAATGCCTGCATAGAATTCTACTAATGACCTTAGTAAGAAACAATGAATGAAACTATGCCATTGGCTTGCGATCTTTCTTCTGATCCTTATTGTTCCATTAGAACATGCTTTTCAGATGCTTTTCATAAGGTCATTTAATCTTTATAAGTCATACAGAGACACAAAGCACTGAACAAAATGTTCTGACATTGTCCATCATTCAGGTAGAATAAGGCAGGAGCCCTTCTTCAAATCAACAAACCACCTTAAATTCAGGAAATACATGATTTGGACTTTTATAAGAACAGGGAAAAATACAGTAGCAATATTAATGTAAAATGATATAATGCCCAGAAAAATCTTCACAGCCAGTAAACTTATGGACCTTTTTTGATCATTACACATTTTTCTTTTGGCCCTCAATCTATCCAGCGGGGTTCCTTGGTGTGTGCTAGACTGCGCTATGCGGCAAAAAAAAGCTGGAAAACGTTCAAACACTGTTTTCTGTTGACAAGTTGACATTAACTGAAGAAGGCTGCCAGTGAAATCCTGAATCTCTCGCCTCTCCTCAGCCAGCTCCATAACATGACTTCTTTGCAAAACATTAAGCTATTTCTTATTGATGCTTTGACTGTTTACGGCATACATACACATGGAACTCTAAAAACATGACCAGAAAACCTTGAAAAAGGATTTTCAAACCAATTCCTTATATAACTGTTCCTTTGATAACCCCCATCTTGGACATTTTACAAAAACACCACACTGGCATTTACAGCCTTATGAGTGGGCAGCATCTTGGTTAGAGAGTAGGGCAATGTCATTAAGAGGCTCATGCCATTTTAACCACATTATCTATATGCAAGAATTTATGCTGAATACCATATTCTATCTTCATTTTAAATGCACACTTTCTAGAATGTTTACATCTAGAATTTACAATAAATTGTGCTTTAACAAAAAGCTTCTCATGATCTCTTTGAGACAGTTTAAAATATTCATTTTAAACCTCTGTTACAGTAGGTCTCATAATAGCCTTGGGTATTATATTTAAAGGGTGGTGCGATGACTAGCTTCTCTGGCCTGTGAGATCTCTGATTTTAGGTTCCCCTTGGAAAACAAAATTTATGAGGTCAGCTGAGGAATGACGGCACATAGCTGTCAGTTTGTGGGTTAGACTGAATGTTTTATTGTTTCCACTGAATGAATGATTATTTTCCTAGTTTGATTTGTTCATATTTTACTTACTAAGATTTAGAATTCAAAGTCAGGAACATCCTGCTAATGATATCCCTTACATTTCCACCATGTATTTTGATCTCTGTAATACATGCCTAAAAGTATATTACCTAACAACCTAGCTAAAATATAACTTAATTATCAGCCTAAGGTAGGAGAGGATTAAGTAGCTAGGCCGACATTATCAGACAATATAATCTGCTACTTAAACTAATATGGATACCGGCTGCCGCAGCCCTCTCACAATGCAATGTAATTATAAAGCTAAATATATATATATATTTAATTGCGCAAGAATTAATATGAGTTAACAAAGTCACCCATGAAACTGGGATCCTGACTACCATAATATTGTTTCTTGGATTCATTTTTGTAACAGTAGTTTCAAGACTTCATCTAATGTTTTTATGTTCTGGGAGAATAATAGACAGAATAATGGAAACACCATTTAATTATAGAGAAAAGGAAAAGAAAAGTTAATAATTATAAACACAGTTTCAAAGGTGATTCACAATAGTTTGAATGCCAATAAGGAGCATATGTCAGCTATAAAAGCAGACTGGCAATCAACACTTTGACTGTCAGAACAACACCTAAGAGAATACAAAATAGGCCAAATATTCACTGCAAGAACTACAAGTGCATTAGTAACAGAAAACTGAAAAAATATTGTGGGTCAAGGGGAACAGTCTCAAAAAATAATGACAGAGTGTATCAAACATGGACTGCTTCAACAAAGAAAAGCAGTGGTCTGTCAAAGCTCGCCAATAGAGATAGACAGACACTTAAAAAGGTCATTACACAAAGGTATTCCAAGATCTATTGAAACTATTTTGAAGGAAAAGGGTGGACCTTAGGTCCATAGTGCTAAAATATTGTTATACTGTTGTATCTGTTGTTCCCTATGACTCTGATCAGTAAATGCAGGATGGAGGAGGAGTCATATCTGTCATCCCCCCCCCACCCCTCCGTACATCTTGTACTAAATGGAGACATTTGTAAAGTGTGACGCTGGTTCCACAGTAAATGCTTCTATGCAAAGAAAACAGTTTTCGCAATTTTATTTTCTTAATGAGTTTATATTGATGAAACAAAAATTCTACAACTCTAAAATAAATACCTCAAAAGTAATAATTTTAAATATTGGAAATTAAATATTGTTTGTAATCCCAGAATATAAAGTGTCAGGAAAATTAGCTGATGTCCAAAGCAAACACTGACAGTTTTACTCTCTCATGGAGATCAGTGAAAGTAAATTGCATGCTTCTCATACTACTGCAGCCAAAATTAACCACTGGAAATTTCTCAAAATTGAAGAGGACATTTTGTTTCAAAGGAGAGCACTGATACCATAAGCAAATAAATGAGTAAATAAATTGAACAAAGCTGTTTTTACTGGAAATGTCTTGAGGATAAACAAATCAAAATGAAACAAAAACATTCTGCTAATTCAGGGATGGGGAACCTGTTCTATGGAGGCCCGGTGAGGCTGCAGGTTTTTGGGATCAATCAGCCAATAACAGCGGGTCCCCAGGGCTGGAGTCGAGAACCACTGCTTTATTATTGGCTGATTGAGAGGCCATCGCAAAGACCTGCACCCACACCGGACCTCCATGGAAAAGGTTCCCCACCCCTGTGATAACTGGTAAAGTACGGAGATTAAAAATATCTGATAAACATTTTGAGTTACCATCATTAGGCCTATTTCAGACCCCAGTAAAGACTCAGCTCTCCTATCCATTCATCTCTAACTATACCCCTGGTTACCATATACAATGCTTTTGAAATAGAAAAATAAAATACTGCATATTTCATTAATAATTATAGTCAATATGCCAACTACATATAGCAAAGTTACATAGATTCCAATGTGTATTGCAACTGAATCGGACTTTCAATTTGCCTTGAATCCAAAATGTTGCTGTTCATACACTGAATATAGAAAAAATTAAATAAATGGAATATATACTTCCAACACCACCCCATTTGCTATTCCTGAATTTGTCATATTTGTACTCTACCACTACTTTGCAAGTGCTTTTAAATGTTTAGCTTCATACGTTTAGGTAAGACTGCATGAAAACACATCTTCTTTCATGCAGCATACGCAAGCACCCAATTCAACTTCTTGGCATTCCAGAGATTCTGGGGGGCAAACCAGTGGGGACAGGCCATTACACAATACACACAGGAATGCAGAATGTCAAGAAGCATGCAGCGAAACCTATCATGGAACCAGCGCCAAAGCATTAGCTGTGCACAAACTGCCAGTTAGTATATTTTTGTGAGCAAACAAAATCTAAAATTAGCTTTTTCTCTGACCTCTTTAAAAAAAAAAGTCATTGCACAAATTACACCTGTTTACATAAAATGGCGGCTATAAACAGTTGAAAATTCCAACATACATATCAAATGGTTTTATTTCTTTCAGATTGGTGTAGTTAGTACACCGAAGTTTTCTCCAATTTGTTTTCATATCACCCATAGATTAATCATACAACAGCAGATACCTAATTCCAATATCCAAGCATTATCAGTCTGTGATCCAGGTTTTGTGCCATGACTGCATAACAGAAAAGGCCGTTTTTGACAGGAATTTATAGTAATGGTGTAATGCTTGTGAACTACTCGTTCACAAGAAATTAGTTCCTGACTGGAACTATACACTTGTGTTGATTTCTTTGCACAGATTTCTTATTTGCATTCTTCTGCTTGTCCTTAGAATCATTACTGGAAAGTTTCTTCCCTCCTCAACTACATAGCCAGTGAGAGCCAGTGTGACATATAAGGGTGCGCTATAAGTGAGCATGTGATTGGCTGGAATCTAAACCTGGGACTGAATGGATATGACTACAGTGAATGAATGACTGAGAGTGTCTTGTTCACCCACTCATCTACCAACTCAGTCATTCCTTTGGGTCTGTTGTTCTTCTGAATGAGACCCGAAGGAGTGAACAATTTGGTGAGTGAATGAGAGACTCAGATAGGCTGTTCATAGTCATGACTAAATGATAGACCCATACCTCGGTCGTGACTGAAATACACCATCTACTGCTGTAGTATATAGCCTAGATGTGCAGTGACTTCCCATGCGCTGCAATTGTATATTAGAGATGCAACATTTTCACAGTTTAAAATAATTTTAATCCAGGTTTGTTAGCATGTGGACTCTTTAGCTGACTATTTATTGAGCTGCTGTGTTTGCATATTTAACATACATAAGCTAAGGTGTCATCTTGCTAAGACTAAGACTACTGTATGTGTGCTATGGGCTGTACCATCTGCTTGTGTAAGCACACTCTATGATGTTCTCACAAAATCACCTCACTACACATTTTTCACGTTTCCCTGTATTTAAGCTACGAATAATTGTATCAATTCTGGTAAGTGAAACTATACTGCACATACATTATTTATACTTTAAATAGGCTGTGTATTTATCATATTGTAGCGGTGGTGAGATTAACATACTCTGGCATGCTGTCGAGTCTTATAAATATCCCCTGAATGTGTGTGTTATTGCACATATTTGTGATGCCTGTGTCATGTGTGAATCCTGTGCGATTCCTGTGTGTCACTAGTTACTGTGTAAACTACCCACTGTTTGTGGGCCTTACCGTCCACTCTGAGACCTCCCTGCGCTTCCCTGTCAGGCGTGTCGGAGTTGTGGTCATTGCATGCCTTCGGTCCCTGTTAGGGCTACAATAAAAGAGCTGCCTTTGTTTAAAACTCCTCTTGTTTCTGTTTCTTGCTCCACACTGGTGTCAGGATTGGGATGCAGGAAGTGGCCCCACTGGCACCGTTAGAGCGGCCTCTCCACAACATTGTTCTGCAAGTCAGGTGCACCCCGGCTGGCC
Organism: Gnathonemus echidnorhynchus; assembly: GCA_026776725.1. Classification (NCBI taxonomy): domain Eukaryota; kingdom Metazoa; phylum Chordata; class Actinopteri; order Osteoglossiformes; family Mormyridae; genus Gnathonemus; species Gnathonemus echidnorhynchus. Next base: position 24,075,209 of record JAODJU010000002.1, on the reverse strand, counting down.
TGCAGGAACCTTGAGAGGCGGCGGTTTTGCGGCGAAGAAGACTCTCGTCCATAGGCATTGCGACGGGAAGCTCGCCCGGCAGGCCTGCAGGAACCTCGCGTCCATAGGCATTGCGACAGGAAGCTCGCCCGGCAGGCCTGCAGGAACCTCGTGTCCATAGGTATTGCGACAGGAAGCTCGCCCGGAGGCCCGTATCAGAGTCACCAGCAGACAAGCTGACAGTGCTGCAGTGACGGGGGGAGGCTTCACCCCGTTCTTCAGAAGTGCTCCGTACCCATGCAGTGCGCCCTCAAGCTGCCCCTGCCAGCCTGCCAATTGCCCATCTGAGACGACATGGGCGACCAAAGAAGACGGGTGTCACTGCAGACCTCGATCACTCACTGGCCAGCGTATCACTGCGCAGAAAATATCGCCATGATGCTCGTGCTCGTATCTCACATGCAGTGATTTGTTTCATGTGTGGAGTTTGGTAAAACAAAACAGTTACTAAAATGTTCGTGAAATTTTGAGCTCCAAGCAAGAGTGTGCTGTCAGAGTAGACAGTAATACACAGAAATGGTGTAATCTGGCAAATAAGAAATATTACTAGACCATAAAGGTTGACAGAGGGCATGAATAGATGCTGTAGAATCGGGGCGTCTTCTGCTCTTATGCTGCATAACAGATTCTAGCAGTTCATACTGACTGTAACAAACATGGCTGGGGTCTATAATTTTATAATCATATTATATTATTAAATGCCGAATTATACATGCTGGTACAATATTGATTTGACAACATCAATGTGAATCTTAGCATTTAAAGAAAAAATAGAAAATGTTTGAAACATCTCTGAAAATGTCAACTTCAAGCATAAAAAGAGGATTATGCATTTGCACTGATCTTTAAATACGTATATTACTTATTAAAACTGATACTGTATTACCATAAGTAATCAGTGTAGACTTGTCAAATTGCCACGAAAACCATTTGGCAGCATTGATTTTCAAGATTTTTAAAATATTTATTTATGTATCTATTTACATGTCTATCCATTCATTCATTCATCTATTTAATTTCATTTTTTCATTCATTCGTTTGTTTGTGTATTTATTTATTTATTTATTTTTGTATGCCAAGTGTAGACAATGGCCTCTCTTGCAGACCTTGAATGACATTGAATGTGGAGAGAAGTATTGCTTGAACAGGTTTGCATGAAAATAGCATGCCACAATTCCCAACGGAGACATTGACTGCTATTGCAAAGACTGAAGAAATAAAAACACTATCTTTGACTTGACCAGATTTCCATACAAAATCGATTGTTATTGTTTCATTTGTAACAGAACATATGGGTGTCGGCCTTTAATTAAGGGGAGACAAGGAAAGACACCTTTACTTTAAACCTTACCATTAAAAAAAAATCCAATCGTCTTCGGTCGACTGGGATTGATAGTTAAATTGTTTTACAACATCCTTGGAGAGAGAAGGACATAGAGTGAAAATGTATAAGACCAAAACGTAGAAGACAAAATCTATGAATTTAAAAAACGAAAGAAAATATCCCATTAGGTGGATGCTTGATTTATTTATTTGTTCGTTCGATTACTATATTTTATGTGTATTTATGTATATGAATACAAATTTAATTCTCTGCTGTTTTACCTGGATTTTTTACTTCATGTTTTTGTCAGATCCCTGGTTCCCTGTACAGCAGCATCAAAACCAATTATTTTATGTATATAAATAGCATAATCGTTTTTTTTTTTTTTTTTAACTAATTACTCTTCATAAACATTGATGCACCAGTGTGAGGAATTCACTTCACCTTTAAAAATGGACTTTCAAAAATGGTCTGACCAAGGACAGGCTCCTTAACCATAAAAAACGATGGATTTAAGTACAAACATAAAACTTAAAACTTGTAAGGAGAGGATAGAGGTATATATAGCTGGAAAGTAGTGAGCAAAACGGGGTAGCATAAAAAAATATGACTGATGTGCATATTAGGGATTAATCCTAAGACAGGGTTTCTCAACCTTTCCAAGTGGGTGAGAGATTGCCACAACCCAGAATCTCATATGTGGACTGCATTTTAAATACAGGAGACCTTTAGAAACTGGTAGACATCATACAACAAAATTGACCAATAACTGCTTTGAAAGAACTAAAATTGCCATCCTGTCTGTATGAAATTAACCATTTAAATTATAGTGGGCAGTAGCTAACACTACAGGGTGCTTTGTTTGCCAGTGGAACGGATGACCACTATTTTATTTAAGCAAACCAGGTCAAAGGCATTCTTACAAATTAAGCAGTTAGTTATTTTACAGTGGCAACCAATGCAAATTAACTAGTTAAATCTTACACTCAGAGTTTGAAGTTTCTTTAGCACAAAACAAACATAATTCTCCACTTGCTATGACCTCCACTAATAACAAAATGAATGGTACTTCGCTGTGTAGATATACCATCTCTCTGCTTAAACCTTTAACATGGTTGGTTCTAATCAGTCCTTTATAGGGCGGATCAAACCCAACACTTCAAGCACCATCCTGCTGAGTGTGTGTGTTTTATCAAAAACATCTCCCACAATTTGGGTGTTTTTGGGGAACAGTCTGCCTTTTATAAAATTAACAGTCTCCAACCTAACAGCAGCAGATCAATAGTAGAGGTCTTCGCAGCCCAAAGTCTTGCAATGTTATGTTACAAGTTGAATTTATTTCAACAGCCCACTTTTTATCATTGACATGGAGTCCCAGAGGTGGGGCATCCCATAGTTAACATAGCCCTTCAGTTCCAAATATACTGAGTAATACCAAATGTAGGAAATTTAATTAGGCCTTGCTACAAATTCACCAGGGGTCCTTGTGTCAATAATTTAATCTGTATAAACCCATTAAAGTAAAAATCAAAACTTGTAATTTAAAGGCTCAGCTCACAGTTATTTAGCTGAACTCATTAGTATGTATAAGGCAGATTTTACTGTCTGAACGCTAGATGCAGGTTCTTTTTTCATTATTTTAAATCCATTTTAAATACATCATGCAAAGGACAGCCCTTCAGTGCCAGGCTATTTATGTATGTTCTGCAGTTCCGCTGTTATCCTGTGCCTCTAAGTTTTTATATGCATTTGCAATATTTCTGGCTCCATAGCAACCACCTTACTTACCTGGCAGAGGAGATGATCACAAAGATGGTTCACCCAGGGTAAAGTTTAGCTCGTTGCGCTGTGACCCCTGTAAATTCTCCAAATGCAAGAAGGTAGACTGCATAATCTCTGGTAGAGGGAGGCTGCCTTCATGCTCAGTTCCTAATTTCCCTCTGGGGATCAATAAAGCACCATCTTGTCTCATCTCATCGTTTATCCCATTTCTGATTGCAGGTGGAATTCTGCTTGATTGAGATCTGTAAGCATTCAGAAGCGACTTCAGGTCTGGAATGACCTTGCAAAGGATAAAGCATATAATATTTTAAAAATGTTATTGTACTTTTACAGATAAAAAAAATTTGATTAAAATGTCTCCACAAAGTTAAGTCAACTAAGAATAGTAATCTTTGCTGTATTGATTTTTGTTGGAGCCAAAATGGAAAAGATAGTCTTTAATTTTTGGGCAAATGTTAGATGCTGTTGTGTACAGTAAGTGTTAGATCCCCAAAATGATGTGTATCTGTGTATCTGTGTGTCCAGTTAAAGTAGTAAATTAAGCTTGCATGTGCTATCTTTGCGTTGATCTCAATAATGATCTCAATAATAAAGTCAATATCAGATGGAGTGAGAGTGACTTAAACCTGCAGTGAAGAGTGTCGAAGCACTTTGGCCTAAGGGAAGAACGGAAGCTGTTTTAGCTGATGGCAAATGGGATGTATTGTGTAAAAGAAGGATTAAAACTCATGCACATATGTTGCAAACAGATGAGTCGACGAGTGGGAAGTTGTTAGCAGGGTACAATAATTTTTTAATGGCTCCCTGTCTAATTGTAATTTATAATTATATTTTAGTAGTAGGTTGGTGTAATCTGAAAGAGAATCTCGTGGTCCTTATAAAAGCAAAAGCACAGGCTATTAACCCAGATTTGCTAATCAGGCGCTGTTAATGTCCACAAGCTTTTAGACCCTAAAGCTCTCATATGAACTAGGATGTGGTGTGTGAGAGAGAAACAGCGAGCTTCTTAAGCGGAACAGAGAAATTTAAAGCAGATGTGAAGAGTGTCTTGGCACAAAGGCGCACATCGCCCCAGAGTTGGATTGAATACCAAATCCATTAGAGTTAATGATGTTCAGGTGTCTATATGCAATAAGGCAACTAGAACAAAGAAGTTTGGTGTTGGAAATATAAAATAAAATATGTGTGGTCATAGATGGTTAGATCAGAAGCAGCTCGTTAGGGGGAGGACATCAGGAAGCCAAAAATCATACATGTGACAATTACAAGAGATGGATAGGTGAGCTAAAAGCAATAAAGCAACTTCTAAAAAGTCAAAGGAAACATACAAGTTGACTGCAGTAGTCAATATTCTATTACATAATTTATGAACTGAGCTCTGTTGTGGAATGAACAAGCATTAGACAGATTTAGCACTGTTTACAAGATAAGTTGAGTGTGCAACACCTTGTCCATAGCACGGCATCATGCATATTTCTGTCATCTACTCAGTCAACGATGTCACATTGCCCAAATGCTATTGATCCCAGCACTAGATGGATAATACACAGGAGAAGCCCTGTGACAGCACCAGGCTTGCGGACTCCAAGGTGACAGTGATTAAGGAGTAACAGTAAAGCTCTGTGGTAAGAGCCCTACAAGGATTTGAGCAGCAGATCACTTTATTGCCGTATCTGAAACAGAAAGGGAAGAGGCAGGGGGACACAATCCACAATCAAGCAGGAGCATCACGAATGGAATCGGCGTAATATGGTGCATAATTCAACCTGAAGGTGATAATGACAGAAACGGCAAAAGAATACAGCAGATAGTAGCTCCGCAGGCCAGCTAACGAGTGCCGTCTGCAAATGTAATCACCGCCACAAGAGGATTAACCACCCTGTCAATGGGGCAGAGCTCTCAGCGAGAATGAAAACATGAATTTAGCAGTGAGATTGACTGGATAGCAGATGCAGACGGGGTGCAAGTGGCAAACAGAGGGAGCTACGATCCAGCTGGAACGAGAATTAAAGTAATATCAGAAAAAAACAAAATGCATTAATGGTATATTAGAATTTCAGTAGAAATGTATTTTTTGGGATTATTTATTTCATGAAAATGTAATACTTGTATAGAATCCTATATTTGGCACATTAGTGTGCACAGGGAGTACAAAATGTTAATTCTGCGATAGACGTAATTAAGTTTGTTTCCCCTTGGGCAGCACTGCGTCTCAGTGGGTAGCACTGCAGCCTTTCTGCTCCGGGGCTGGGGCTTTAAATCCCGCTTCTGCTCTCTCTTTATGGACTTTTCATGCTCTCTTTGTATTGTGCGGGTTTCCCCTGGGTTCTCCCACTTCCTCCTGCAGTTCAAAGACACACAATTACTGATTTACAGTCACATGCTAATTGGTGCCTCTAAAATTGCCCGCACTGTCTGCTGTGAGATGGCCTGGCATCTCGTCCAGGGTTTACCCCGGGCTTATGCCCTGTGATGCTTGGGACAGACTCCAGGTCCCCCTCTGACACTGAGCAGGATATGTGCTTGGAAGATGGATGATATGAGGGTGGACTTTTTGCCTCGTTGGCCACTAGAAATAGGCTTCACACTGACACCTAAGGAGCATGCCAAGGATGGGTATTTTAACAAAAAACGTGCACCGGTGGTTTGGTGCCTCAGTGGGAGTGTCACTACCTCAGACCTCCAAGGTTGGGGGCTGAATCCGGCTGTTACTCTCTCTGTTTTGCTTATGTGTTTCCGCTGGGTCTTCCCTTGCCCCAGGCCTTCCAGGATACAGTTCCAGACTAATGCGACTCTTAAACAGACAAGTAGCCATGAAAGATAAATAAAAATAGCTTGTGAAAATTCGAAAAGCCCACATTTCATCAAATCATCTCACATGGTTAATAAAATCTGCATGATCACAGTATAGGCCGTCCCCGGATTTAGAACGTCTGACTTACGGACAACTTATGAACGGGCTGCTATAAAGCCTATTATATGAAAGAAATTGGGTTTAATGGTTCGTAAGGAATGCACGCACTACTTTTTGATGCTCGTGAAAACATTGCACAGCTTCTGCGGTTCAGCTTAAGGTACCGTACAGTACTGTATGTAGTTACTTTTATTATTATTATTATTATTATTATTATTATTGTTGTTGTTAGGTGTGAATGTGTGAGTGAATGGTGTGTGAGTGACTGGTGTGTGAGTGACTGGTCTGTGAGTGACTGGTGTGTGAGTGACTGGTCTGTGAGTGACTGGTCTGTGAGTGACTGGTGTGTGAGTGACTGGTGTGTGAGTGACTGGTCTGTGAGTGCGCCCTGCGATGGGCTGCCCCCCATCCTGGGTTGTTCCCTGCCTCCGGACCCCCAGACCCAGAAGGATAAACGGTTTGGAAGATGGATGGATGGATGGATGTTGTTGTTGTTCCTGCTTACTTAGAAATTCAACTTAAAGACAGAATTAGGGAACAGATCTCATTCATATTCTGGGGACTGCCTGTAATTATGTCATTTTATGACTATAAATACCTACAATAAATTCAGCTCTCCGTGTCAAGATATACAGTATGCAGAAATATTCCAGATACGAGAATTAAAATTGTTATTGTTGTGAATGGTGATACTGTTGGGGTTATTATGAAAAATTCATTTCACCACATATCACAATTTAATTTGTGAGCTGGAGTCACACAGCGTGTCATAATTAATAGGGCTATTCACTTGTCGGATTGTCTGCTCATCTGTGCACTGCAGAAATTGTGTTAATTTGCTTGCCCTGATGGTGCAGATGCTGTTGGAGTTCCAGCAGCACTATAAATGATTATCCAGGTGGCCCGGGCTTCTTCTTCATTACGCATATCGTGGCAGCATCAGTGACTCCCTGCAGCCTTGATGTGAGTTGTAATCCAGCGAGCCATGCTCTAAAAAGCATTAATCAATCCCCTGCTGGATGTAGAATGGATCCTCAAGGTTAATAAATGTGAATTTATTAATTAACTGATTACATTTCTCTCAACAATGAATAGCAGTAATGTTTGCATTCCTTGCTCCAGTTGGTCTTCAATTTTATAATTTTTTAAAATCGAAATAATAATATTTCCGTCCCTCCATCCATTTTCTCTGTCCGCTTGTCCTACATAGGGTCACGGAGATCCAGAGCTTATCCAGGACAGGACGCTGACCCTTAGCAGATGATAATATTTCACATGAGGAAAAAAGATGCACTATATTGATCAGAGACAGCTGGTCCATAGAGGTAGCGGAGGTAGTACTGTACTTTCTCTGTTTTTGAGAGTAAATCATGAATCAAGCAATTTTGAAATAACTCATAAAATTTTATTGCAATTATACAATATCTTTTTTCTCTTCTTTGGGAAAAAATATCTTCTTACCTCCTCAGTGTTTTTGCAACCAACCACCACTGATGTCGGTAGGGCTGCAGCAAGATTAACATGGATGCGTAGTGAGTCAGAGGAGCAATTCTCAGAGGAATCCAGTGCATTATGGACTCCACGAAGAAATATTATAATCATGCTTGCCAGATTACTGGCACAGATTTTACAAATGGTAAAACCAGAAAAAAAAATTAAAAATGAAAATGGGAATGCATTACAGAAATCTGATTATTTTGGGACTGTTATAAGAGAGTGATTTTGTTCCGGCAATAGCTTTATTTGTTTGTTTGTTTGTTTATTTATTTAAAGTGTCCAGCAGTTATTTGCATACATTATTGGTATTATCAATCATGCCCAGATACTGGGAGGGGGAATCTTTTGTCTGTCCTTAGACTCTATTTAGAATAACATCACTGCTCAGCTACATGATGCTAAGGAGTGATGAAGGGTACAAGTTGCTTGGTCTTTGTCAAAAGATGCAATCAGTATAGGTCATTTATAACATCCTTCATAATGCATGAAAGACAAAATTCAAGGTTTAATATAGTCCTTGATTGTTGTGCTTTGGTGTTGACTATTTTTAGATTGATTTTTTAATCATTTTCAAAGGGAAACACAAAAGTAATTTCTCATGAAGGCCTTATGTAAGGTTTTTTATGTTACACTTATGGTAACATAAGGCAATTTGCAGCAAACCCAGCCACAGCGATTTAATAAATTGTCTGAAAATCCAGCAGAAAGACAAGAAGCTTTTATACGGTGATCTTTATGTCTGTAAAATGGACCCTGACAACCAAATATCATCTTATACCACTTTTCATATTGCCATTGTACAGATCTTGCAACTCATAAATTTTAAAATTAGAGCTGCAAAAGTTCAGTATTGCAGGTGACAGTTACACATTATAGTGCATTTGTGTTACAAATAGTCTATGTGTAATGACCTTTAGAAGACAACATATTTATCCACTCTTAAGATTTTCTATCTATCTATCTATCTATCTATCTATCTATCTATCTATCTATCTATCTATCTATCTATCTATCTATCGTAATATTCATAATGAGTTATACAAAATACTTCTCATCAAGCAACTTGCATACAATGTAAAGTAAAAAAAAAATTAAAGCTGAATGAATGGTCTATATGCATGTACTGTGGCATTTCACTAAGTTACCCCAAAAATAGATATTCTAATTTATTACAAGTAACAAACTAAAACATGTGAGGAAATCATTAGGGTAATAAAGATTGTGAATAGTGCCCGAGTCACGACAGAGAGAAAGGAGAATGGAAACTGAAAATGATCACTCACACAATATTGACAGCGAGGCAGAGATAAATGTGCAGCAATCCAATAGACTATCCAACAAATCACAGTAATGGTGGCATGCAGATAGTAGATCAAGTGACATCTATGCACTATAATACTGGTGGAACAATGGCTGACATAATGCAGGCCAAACCTTCATGCATAAATGCTGAATTCTTCAGCTGGATTTGTGGGCGCGGTGATGGAGAGCTAATTGAATTGTGGCAAAACAGCACCATTATCAAATGGTCAAAAGCCCCTTATTTCCTTTTGCCAAAAAAATGCAGATGAAACAAAACTCCATCCATCGATTTATCTTCCAGAGACTTATCCAGTAGATGGTTCACTTAAATGCACATTCTTCAATTGTGTCACAATCTCAGAATTGCTAGGAGGATGGCAATGCAAGTGGGATTCAAACCCAAAACCTGATGTGTCAGTATTACCCAGTGAGCTCCTGTGCTACCCAACCACAATAAGTGAAGGGTTATATAATAAATAAAAGCCTACTTTGTCAAAAAAAGATAAACAAATTGCAGAATTTTTAAAGGAGACATATGTCATATATTTTAACAGTATGGCTTGTTAACAGGTGGATGGGGG
>JAODJU010000002.1:24047794-24065670 GCA_026776725.1 Gnathonemus echidnorhynchus | reverse complement strand
TTTGGAACATACTTGCATTGCTCTGGGTTAGGGGCCCAATATGAAACACTTTCATGGGCCCTGCTGGTTAGTATAGAAAAGATTAAGGCCATTGAGTTTTCACTCTTATTGTTTGCTCAATTTAACTTTTTTTTTTGTCAGCAATTTCAATCTGATATGAATTAAAATTAAATTGAAATTTAAACAGTGACACATGGAGTTGTCCACTCATATATTAGAATATAGAGTATGTAGTGAAAAAAGAAATTAATATATGTAATTTTTTGGAACAGAACTTTACATTGTGGGGGGGTCACAACTAGTGAATATTTCACATGTTAAGACAATTGCAATGATTATGTTTTGAAAGAAGGTTAAGTCTTTCAGTGCTCTTTAATGGTTATTTCCAGCTAGGAACAAATAAATAATTTGTAGAGTAAGCCTTGTTTTGGTGTCGTACTGACAGAAACCATTGCAAAGACTCAGGTGAAGCGAGACTCATTTGTTCAACAATGTACAAGGTGAGCTTCTATACACGGAATGTATAGTTGTTGCATTTGTAACCCACATCGTGAGTCTGACTCAGGACGAAAGAGGTCTGTGCAGTTTAGAGGGAAGCTTTTGAATATTCATTGACTGTGTAAGAGAAGAGTCAACGCAGGGCCAGTAAAGCTTCAATAAGCATGAAACACCAAAATGAAACAGTAAAATAGATTATATGGAATTAAGCATTTCACACTGGCTTCCTTGTACGGAAAAGAAGCTGTCTATAGTGACATAAGGCTCTCTTTGCTGCAGCACCAATCCTTCTCAACATACGATCATTGCTGGTGGCAACTTGCTCCCTGCCATGCTGAAAGGCCTGTCTTTCTGTCCCCCTCAGATGATGGCTTTGTTATTTGTTTGGAATTAATTTCCCCTGCAGTAAGAAAAACTGTGCGGTCCGGCTTGTACATTTTTTTTCGTTCTTTTTTTTTTTTATCTCTCTTGAGGTGCAGGATCAGATAAAATATATTCATATTCTGCAGAAACACAACCCTGTGGCAACATAAAATTATTATTATATTTTTCCTGCAGTTACTTGGAGAATGAAAATAAATAATTTCAATTGTTTGTGTAAACAGACTTTGTCTGATTTTTTGAGGCATTACGAAATATGCTTCAGTCATATAATGCATTTTGCACTGAAGCTTACTTCACATAAGCTGCATTTTAATTTTCTGGAAAAGACAGCCTGCCAAATAAAATCAGCGTTCTCACATTTGGTTGGATCAGCCGGCATGCTGTGCTCATTTATTATTTCATTTGTTAATTTATTTCTGCAAGAACATCAAGAAGCATTCACAAAATCAGAGGAGCGCCTGGATTCTTCACCGGTTTTGTGCCGCAATTAGGAGAGGAGAGTGTAACTGCAGGGGGAAGCTTTTATAGCGGCTGAGAGAGCAGTGGTGCTTCACGATGAGCTGGGAAGCTGAGCTGACACGTGCCATCTTAAGACCCCTTCTGTGACAACCAGCTACAATAATGATAACCACATTGAGATAAAGTAGCATATTTTTAGATAAAAATAACATCGTAAACGTACCACTGGGAACTGACCTGGCCGCAGACCATGAAGCACCACAACGTTCAAGCAGTCGGGTTGGTACATGGCATTGCAGCCCAATGAGATCACAATAGATCACAGGCCTGCGGAATAAAATGTCCCGGTAGAGTGGCTTTCATCAAAATCAGGAAGGCTCAAGATATAAAAAGGAAATAAGCAATATCACATGATGATGAATATGTTGATGTAATACTTCCCACACATACAACACTGTGGTGTTTATTTGTGAATTTATCTTTCTCTTCGCATTCTTTCTTCTTCCTTTGGTGCTTCTATTAAGTTGTAAAACTGGACACACGGCTGCTAATATCCCTTTAAGCCATTTCACATGAGGAAAATGGATCAATCTATGGTTTTACAGAATATGAAGTATGTTGTGTTTTGGGCCTGGAATTTCTTTTCATATCAGGTCTTCTCAGCACTTACCTTGATCACACTTCAGATTTGAAGTCTGTGGAAAACTTTAACTTTCTTCTTATTCTGGTGCACTTCCTGTTTTGATGCATTGACTTAGTGCCTCCACTTCTGCACATATTTGTGTAAAGGGACATACAGTGGGTGTTGTATTCGGGATCTTAGAAATGGGGATTCTAGAAATGGGGGTTAAACCAGACGGGTAACGCTTCTGATTGGAATTGGATGTTTTCCCAGCTCTTATCTTCATCAATGGCGAAAGATGTTTTTTAACTGTGTTAATTGTGAGAGAATGTTTGGGACACCATTGCATAGTCTTGCAGTGCTTTAACGACTAACTCTATGGGTGAGTTTGTTTTGTGTTTGTAATGAAGTGGTTTATTTGTAATTAGTGTTTGGTTTTATCGTATGTGTGTGTATCGTATGTGCCTGTGTGGGTTGTCTAATGGTGTTCACGGCTGTATTTTAAGTTTCGGTGGTGTCCTTCCTCACTATATCCGCATTGTCTCCCAAGTCGGTAGAACAAATTTATGTAGTGGGGGTATATGCTTGTTTCGGGAGTAATTAGCTTTTGGATCTTTTATTGGGATCTACAGTACTTCTTACATATGGCTAAACATTCTACTTCATAATTCTCTGCTTCTCAGTACAGAAGTTATGTTCAATTATGAGAAGTTCTCCACCACCATGTGTGACCACTGGACTGAGGTTCTTTCTGTCGATTTAAGAACTTTGTTATATCCTTGTTTACTCACCAGACATAGGGCACTGTCCCAGAAATCTTGGGAATGATACAGGCAGTTTTCATATTTGAGAAGGACCAACAATTGTTTTCTTTTTAGTGAGCAGTGATATTAACATCTTATGTTTCTGCTAGGGGAAGTATGCAGTACGACTTCAGCATGCCCATTTTGGTGTTTTGTTTAAGACTCAATATTGTGATTTCCTACACAGTTTTATGCTTTGAGAGATTCTGGCTGCTGCTGGGAAGATTCACTACTTTTCTGAGTTGTGGTATTTTGGGAAATTTTGGGTGAATTTTGGATGAAGCGCGGGTTCCTTATAAACAGGTCTGTGCTCCTTTACATACAGATAGCAATCATCAACATTTTTGGCAGGACCTCAGGAATATCTTTTGACTGAGACCCGATAGGCCGTTAGAATCGGTGGAAGGACAGCCTCTGACCACACCCCATTGGTTAGAATCGGTGAAAGGACAGCCTCTGACCACACCCCATTGGTTAGAATCGGTGGAAGGACAGCCTCTGACCACACCCCATTGGTTAGAATCGGTAGAAGGACAGCCTCTGACCACACCCCATTGGTTAGAATCGGTGGAAGGACAGCCTCTGACCACACCCCATTGGTTAGAATCGGTGGAAGGACAGCCTCTGAGCACACCCCATTGTTACAGACTACATGCTAAGCAGTCTGGTGCTTCAGTTATTACCACTGTGGTGACACGTCTTACATGAACCTTTCATGTTTTGCCCATGTACATGTAAGCTAACTCTGGGTACTCCAGTTTTCTTTGTACTAATTTTCAAAAAAATATGCACAGTAGATAACATAAAAATGTAAAAATAGCTCACTATGATAAACAACAATCCCACCCATTGCTCTCCTTACATTTACTGGCTGTGCAATATAAAAATCTAATATTCATCCACAGCCTCAGATGGCTCTTGCTCACCTGCCTCCCTCTCCAATTAAAAGGCATGTACCCTCCATTCTGCCGTTCACCCTTCTCTCTCTTAATAGTCATGTGCTGTGAACAGAGGCAGGCCTCATGTGGGCTCCGACCATTTATTCGCAAGCTAAGACAGGGAGGTTCAGAACTAGGGAGTGATTGAGAAACAGAGCAGACAAGAGTGATGTCAGCACTGAGGGCGGGGCACAGAGTCGGTGAGCAGAACTGCTTACAGCTGGCGCCATTCGTTAAAAGCAGAGCATAGAAGAGGAGCGCTGCCTAGTCCCAGTGGAATTAGACTGGAGATTACCTGTAGGTTGTGGTCTCTTGCTTCTGCTCCCTCTTATGTCCAGAAAGCACTGATCTGGACAAGCCCTTCCTTGCTGCAGGATTCTCTTCCCACTGTTTTTCATGGCCCTTGACTGGCCTACACACCTCCTTCTAATGTGGATATGGTCATTCCTGTGGGATTCTCAGCCGATCTAGGCCCTGATTCTCCATTCTATTATGCCACACCGAAGGCAGCCTCACTTCAACCACCATACACTCAATTGTGTGTGTGTGTGTGTGTGTGTGTATGTGTAGATTATCTGTGAATGCAATCAAAAAAGTAAAAATGCCAAAAGTCTCGTAAGGTTAGGGTTGGGTAGGAGTTAAGGTTGTCATGTTGTGATTAGAGTTTTCCCCATAGAGATGAGTGGAGAGTCCACACAAAGATATAATTACAAGCCTATGTTTGTTTGTGTGTGTGTGTGTGTGGATTAGGTTTATATTACATTGTGAGGGACCAAATGTGTGTAATTACAGACCTGTATGTGTGTGTGTGTGGCTAATAAAGGTCACGCCCCTCTTGGTGCCTCTGTGTCATGTTGCTTGTGTCCTGTCCAATGACAACACTAATCGGTCACAGCATTTACAGCAGGCCTGGATCTCTTATAAACCCAATATCAGTCACACCTGCCACTCTTCTGCAAATTTCATGCAAATTTCTTTTAACATGAATCAGTGTTAAATTAATTTCATAATCCCCGTACAGTCATGTACTTGCTATAGTGGACTTCCGGACTCGTGGACTTCCTGCACTCACAGAACACCAAGGCCACACTCCATATCGATGGCCAACCACGAACGGGAATGGACCCTTTCAGATTTCTGGGCAGATCAGCTCAGACCACCTCATTAAGAAGGCAATTCTGTGGCTGGATTTCCTCAGGCACCTGAAGATGCCCCTCGTATACACGTACAACTCCATATAGCGAGCATCCTGAGATGTTTCATCACACTCTAGTATAGTCTAACAGATTCTTTCACTAGTAAAAGAATTCAGCAAATTGTCACTATGTCCTCAAAGATCTGTGATTCTACATTCAACACACCTCTTAACGTTTCTGCTGCTTCCCTCAGGTAGATAAAACCACATAAACAACACGCTTCAAGGACAGTTTCGTCCTCGGTGCTGTCAGACTCCTCAACTGGTTCCCTTGCTTGTAATCAACAATTCAACATTTGCACTGTATCAGTGTTTAGATTTTCTTCAACTCAGACCCTAACACCCTGTTTGCACATTATGATTGCATATTTCATGTGCTGCATGTTATGCATGGTATGCATCTGCATTTTACGTGTGTCACCTTTAAGCATTAATGCACACAAACCCCTGTATTTATCACAGACCTTGCATTTATTCCTCTCTGTCGTGTATTGATCCAATCTCTATGTTATGCCCTGATTGTTAATTGTCTGTTGTAACGTTACCTCCAACATTAGCAAGCTGTCCCATCGCAAGTTTCCATCTGCCTTGGTCATGTGGCAACAAAGATTCTGATTGTATAATTTCCAAATACCACACAACCCCCTGCTACCCGCTACTCTGTGGGAGGCAAGCTGAAGAAAGTGACCAGCCAGAACCTACTACCTGGACTTGGTTTCCAATCACATTCTATGCCAAGGTATCTGTTGCTCATGGAGTCAAGAGAAGATGAAAAGGGTTATGTCAAATGGGTAATTATGAATGACAGTCGCCACATTCTTGATTGTAGGTTTAGAATTACTGTATAGTGTTGATGGAGCATGTTCCATGTTCATCGCACAGCAAGGGCAGTTAAGTAATGTAATCTATTGTTTGTATAGCGACAGCATGATTTCAGAAAACAAAACTTATATACTACACACAGCTCTTTGCAATAAATAAAAAATACAAAAATGTAGCCACAGTAATTTATGTTCGAATGAAATATTTAAAAAGCAAATTTCTTGGACGTTTTTTGGCTAAGCGGGCTTCCTCCTACATTTATGTATTTTGTAATATTTGACCTATTACTCCAGGCTAGTATGCAGCATAGCTTTTAAGGATATGGACTAATCAACTGAAACTTGTCAGGCCAAGTCTGAGGAAAAGCACTGCCTTTGAGCAAAACACTTAATCTGCATTGTTTCAGACTCCAACAGCATTAGCGGCTAAGTTTCTTTGTGTAAAAGGGACAGCTAAGCAAGTAAATGCAAGCTCATATTATACAGGGATAATATGTATAAGCATCAGCACACAATAAACACTTAAGTAAATATAATATAAGAAAATATACACACACACATACTAATTGGGGAATATATGTATAAATGAATACCATTTTTATTAGAATGTTTTTTTTTCCTTATATTAGATTTTTACTAACACTGTTATACTAGTGACTCTGTCTGCCAAACTGTACTTATTACAGCAAATACCTTCATTAAATATCCCCTATGTTCTGTTCCACTTTAAAGAGTAACCACTCTTTCAGAACTACATTTTCTCTGCCCTTCTCTGTTGTTGCACCTATTTACAGTTACACTTTTGTAAATGTGACAAGCTCCGATAATGTATTCAGTTTTCAAACTCAGCTTTGAAAGACGGTACTGCTTTTCTTTGTGTTTTTTTTTAGCTCTCAGTGAATATGCCCCTAATGGTTGCTAGTTAGTTAATACAAATAGACAGCAGACACTGGCTACTCACACAAATGAAACCAAATATTTTTTCTCAGTATTTTCTAAATGTACTATTTGAGTATAACATTGATTTTGGGATCTAGAAGGTGAAATTGTGTGTCGCTCAGTCCCCCACAGTAGAGGTCTTAATTACAGATATGCTTTAAAAATGCTTAAGAAATAAAGAACAGAAAAAAAGTCAATTAGTCCTTGAAGCAGTGTCTTGTGTCTCACTCAGGTTACTTTAGGCAGTTTTATACAGCCAGTTTTAACAAGTGCCGCTGGGAAATGATTTTCAATCTGCAGACCTATTCTGCATACATAGAAAGTCTAGTAAGGAGTCCACAGAGGACCACCTCTTTGGGAAAAGTGATGCCAAGTGTTGAACAAAGGACATTCTTTAATTGTTGCTTGGAGACTGTCACCTAAATGAAACTGATTTAGAATCAAACAGATTCTCTTGTTGACTGCCGAATGGTAAGAATGTGTTTTGAGATGTGATACGGCACTGTTAAAATTCCAAACCAGAACTAAAGGTGATAATACTCTGGGCAACAGTTTTAGCAATGTTGCCGGCAACAGGCAACCAGGTGAGACACAGGACGACTATTCAAGGCAACGGACAGCTGGCAACAACCAATCAGAGAAGCACAAATCTATTGCCAGGGAGACAGACCCCAGAAAGATGGATGCTGAAGCTTAACGTTGGTTACATGTTCGGCAGCTAACATTCTGACTGGAAAATCTCAGTAAGTTGGCCACTGAGATCAAACATAGCCCAAACAGAAATTTGTTGCTCATTCTCAATCAGAAAGTGCCAGAACAATGTTGCCCAGTTGTATTAGCACCTTCATATACAGGTTCCAAATCCAAGTTTTCATACCTTTAAAATCATGTTACCACTTAAGTTTCTCTAAAACACATTTTAGTCGTTTGATATGATGGTATGATAATTAGTTTTGTGGTTTAAAAAGGTACAACAGTAAACAATATATAATGTATTCCACAACATCACCTTTGTCAAGAAAAGAGGAAAATCTTCATCTAGAAATTCAGCTAAACCCACTTTCCTTCAGTCAGCCAATAAATGGGACATGAAAGTTGACCTGGTAAGCAAGGCCTAGTTCCCTAAGGTTGAACAGTCCACTACCCTGAGGCCAGACTTGGTTATCTGGTGAACAGAAGGGTAGAAAGTCATTATAGTAGAGGAGACCATACTGTGGGAAGCAGAGGTAGAAAGTTCAGGTCCAGAAAGTACATATACAGACCAAGATTCAGTTTCAACAAACCACTTGAGTATAAAGAGTTACATTCACAGAATACTCAACTAGCTAGTTGAAGCAAAACCTTGGTCTGGATTGATACTTTCTGGACCTGAACTTTCCACCTCTGCTGGGAAGAAGAATGTGGGGAGCCTGTAGAACAAAGACCAGTAAATCCCAGCAGCTGGTAATGGAATGCACAGACAAAGGTTGGCAGGTCTGGCTGCTTGGAGGTGGGCTGTTGGGGGTGTCTGGCACAGTCAGTGTGGAGTCTACTGATCGGGATGGGAGTTAGAGGCTGAAACTGAGGAAAAGCAGGCCGGAGGCTGGGAGAGGCTGTGGTGAGAGCCTCCTATGGCTCTGGTACAAAAGGGAGGAGATGAGCTAGAAGGCAGGAGGTGAGGGACCGTGGGCTGGGCACCACTGCCAAGCCACCGGCTGAGGAGTGTAGTAGCTGGGATTGAAAATCAGGCACCACCTGATGACCTCTTCTTCTGGCTAAGGCTACAACTGGCATTCTGGAAATGTATGAAAAGCTGACATTTCTGAATTCTTCGCCACTGACGAATAATTAGAAGGTTTAACACCCTGTAATGGGAGTCGCATTAGCTAAAAATTTAATCAGAGAATTTCAAAGGATTATACATATTTTCTAGAATAGGGTTCAGAAGAGGAAAAAAACAAAAAATATTAGGACACAAAGTATATGATACTCAGAATAGTTTTTCATGCAGATTTTAACTAGTTAATTCTTTATACTTTAAATCATAATGAATACCTGAATGAATGTCTTCGCAGCACAGTTAAATTACTGTATGCTTCTTAAGGAGGCTATCGTTCAAAATGTGTTAAATGCCACTTTTGTGGCATCACAGACTATTTATTCCTATGAATTCTGAAATAAAATCCATCCAAAGAGGAGCGACACTGCAGAGGACAACCTCAGGGAATTTTCCATTTTGAAGTCATAAAATGCTATGGCTTCCCATGCCTAGTGGTCATATGCATGTCTGCTAGCTTAAGGTGGGTACATAACAAACAGAGTTTGGCTCTTCAGGCTGACTGACAGACAGGGGCTTTGCCAACTCCCAAACCCATTACCCATTACTTTTGAGGAAATGAGGAAATTTCTTTGCACTATAATTGGGCAGAACATGATCACTCTGTGGGTGAATTTTCACAAAACATGAGTGGGGAATGCAGGCGACTGTAGTGCTCACTAGAGGTTGCATTGTACAGATTGTAGAAATTAAGAAAAAATAACTTTAAAATATAGCTCTCTTGAGTCGGTTATACAAACCCATTTAGCAATGATACTGCAGGGACATACAACTAAAATGCTTTAAGTTCAGCAATTTTACGTTAAAGAAATACAAGTTGAGTGAATTTAAGTGTTGTTGCTGAATTATTAATAGTCCTTACTTTTATTAAAAATATTTCAATTCATATTTCATCAACAATACCAAACACAATCCTGGAAATAAAACAACATAATGTATTCGACCTCAGGTCTGGATTACTACATATCTTTACATTTGCCATTTGGAAATGACAGCATTGTGTTCACTGCTATTAAATTAATCGCTAACATTTTACATAATGCATTATAAATATCTTCATAATGCACTGTAATGGTCAGTATAAGAATTAATAAAGCTTTACAGCATCTTCTATTGACAGTTATAAGGCATTATAGTGGTGATTATAATACATCACAAGGTTCAAGGAAGCCTATAGTGCTATAGATGACAGCTTCATAAAACATTTATAATGAATAATAAACATGGTTATTGTCACGCCCGGCTCTGTACGATCCTCCTGTGTGCCACGCCCACCTCATTACCTCGTGTTTTTACCTGATTGTTCCCACCTGTGTCCAGTTACTTCCGCTCTGTCCTGTGTATATCAGTCCACGCCTTCCTGAGTCGGGTGTCGGTCATTGTTGATGTTTGTCGGTGTTTGCCCCGTTCGCAAGATTAAAACCCCGTTTTTCCCTACTTCCTGACTCTCTCGCCTGCTTGCCGGCTCGTTCACCCGCCACACGTAACAGTTATAATGTGTTATCCCCACTACCCTGAAAAGGGCAAGTGGTTTCAGATAATGGATGGATGGATGGATGGATGGATAATGCATTATGCCTTTTTATAAATATTTATAGCCATGTTTATAATTGGTTATTTATGGGACTGTAATTGATATGTCTTCTTGATATTACGTTCTTATATACTATAATTGCACAAATGTACACATTCACAGCTTCTACAGGGACAGCATAGTGGTTCTGAGGGTAGTGCTCTTGCTTCACACCTCTGTTGATGGTTTGAACCCTGTGGGTTTGCAGTTTGCACATTCTCCCTGTGTTCCCTTCTGCAGGCCAAAGACATGTGGCTCTATGAATTAGCATCTCTTAAGTTGTGCACAGTGTGCGTCCTGGAATGAACTGGCAGGGTGTCCGGGCTCTAATCTTCCCTTGTGCTCTATGGCAGTGTTTCCCAACCCAGTCCTTGAGGACCTCCAGACAGGCCACAATTTTGCACCTTCCCTACTCCCAGTATGGAGCAACAATGTGGTCTGTCTGTCAGGGAGCAGGGAGGGAGCAAAAACGTGGACTGTCTGGGGTCCCCGAGAACCGGGTTTGGAAACATTGATCTATGCAATTTGGCATAAGTTCTGGCCTCTTCTACCGTATCCTGAATAGACAGTTCATGCCTTGATGGATGGACACCGTTTTCAGCTTCGGCTTTTAATTTATACCATCAGTTATTTAATTTTGCCTAAAATGTTAAGAATCCCTTATTTTTCTGACATATGATTCACTACTACTTAGTGACTGCAATTTTCAGGTTGCATGAATAACAAGGAATTAGAACCATTAAATATACAAGATGGCTAACTTTAACAGATGAAACCCATTAAAATAAATATTTTAGCAAATTTTTTCCAACAGTATTTGGTTGAAATACCAAGGTTTCTGTAATAACCTGATTAAAGTATAAATGCCTCTGTGAGAGTGGTCAGAGCTTTTCTTCATTAGTCGCAAAATGTCAATTAGCAGTTTCAAAGAAAGTCTTCTCCACTTGGCTTTTTAAAAGCAGCACTGGTTTTTACACAGTGGTCCATGTATACCCTTAAACAAATTCTTAAACGAGTGCTTCTTGATTATGTAAGAAGCACGAATGTAACAGCAAATTATTATTATTATTATTATTATATTGTATTATTATTATGTCACAGTGAGTTGGGTCTATTCTGTCTGCCTTCCCAGTCCTCTACTTTGCACAACCACACACCCAAACGCAAAACATGCACTCACATTGTACCACTGCCAAGGGTAAGAATAGCAACAGAGGAAGAAAGATTTTTAACATAATGCAATGGTGCTTGAGCTTAGCGCTCCACCAGACTGCTGTCTCTTCAAAAAAAAAAAAAAGTTAAAAGAAAAATTGCTACACTCTACACCACAAAGGAATTTTAGCCAGTACTTTTTCAGAAAAGACACGCTAGTGATTGCTTGATAGTTTGATATGCTCATGATTGTTAGATATACCATTGTAGTGGAATCTGCTATTTGTAATTTTATCTCCAATTCAAAGTTATTTGTTCTTATATTTTAAATTTAACATTATCTTATTATGAAATAATTTCATTTTGTTTAATGTTGATATACTACTTGCACTCTGGGCATTTCTATTGACTGTCACAGTAGTGTTCAGATATGTTTTAAAAATATAGATTATAGATAAAGGTTTAAAAACTCTTACAGATATGAACTATAAGATAAATATTACTTAAAAGCTACAGCCCCCTTTCAGCCACTTTTTTTTATGCACCCAGCACAAGCAAACAAGAACAAATAAAGTGCTGATGAAAGGTTCCTCTCTGTTTGTTTTGGTTGGTCCTGGAGGATCAAACTGTTTCAGAAGGGCCTTGTTGCTGACGGCAACGACATCTGCCTGGTGAGAGCAGGCTGTGCTTCTGTGGAGCTGCCACGCCATTTAACAAGACTGTGGGGATTTGAATCGTCGAGCTCTCCATGTGGAGAACTTTATCACAGTTTCTACTTTCTCCATTGAGGTTGAAATCTTTTTGATGGCACGCATACTATAAAAAAAATAATAAATGTGGACATTTTCAGGTGGCCTAGTTTGTTGTATTTGGTTATTAAATTATTTATAAACATAATTTTTTAGTATTGTAGTTGTTTTGAGAAGGGAGGCAACAGTGGGTGTACGAGCAAAAGCCCCAGAGAGGCTGTATTTATTGAGGAAGAGCCCAGCTATAGTCAGGAGAAAGGTGTAACTTGTCTGGAGGATTGTGGGAGATGGCCTCACACGAGCCAGGTTGGTGTAAAAATAAGAGAACGCAAATGGCAGCAGACATTGTTAAAAGAAATCAAAAGTTTGGGTAAGAAGCATAGCAAAACAAAAGGACAGGCAGATAAATACATAATCAAACGGTTGTACTAGCAATCAGATTACAGGCAGTGATTTAGGCGATACGTTCTATACTGCTGTCTGTCTGGCCAGGGAGGCAAACTTAACTGAATGGTGATACTGGGAGAGAAGCGACAGCTGCCACCAACATCCACTGGAGTGACTTTGTTCCAGCTGGTGCTTTACAAGGAAGGGTTAGGGTTAGGGTTAGGGTTAGGGGTTAGGGTTAGGGGTACAGTTAGTCAAAGTCTCAGCATAGGCTGTGAAGTTTTTACGGTATCTCCTACATTCAGATGACTTTCTTTTGCCAGCCCTTCTTGGTGCAGCCATGAAATAGAGCAGATGCATTGCCAATGATACCCTGCGGAACCCTGGGAAGGCACACACCTAAACCTTGATGGCTTCTTTTTCCGCAGTTTCAGGAAAGCACTGCCAACCCAGTAGCCTAGGAAGGGAGCTTCCTGCAGCCAGATGCTGTTACTTGGCAGGTCAGTGAGCCCTGCAGCCCAAAGATGATTCAGCACCCTCTTCAACTGCCTGACTCTGTACAACATTATCATCCAGATATGCAGCAGTGTAAGCCCAGCGGGGTCTCAGGACCTCGCCTATCAGTCTCTAGAAGGTGGCTCGTACACCACGTAGCCCAAAAGGAAGATCTGGTTACTGCCAGTGTCCACTGGACTTCCATCAAGCAGTGGAGGTCAGTGGCACCTGCTGTCAGCTCTTGGTGATGTCCAAGGTGTAGATAAACTGGGTCACCCTAGCCTTCCATCAGCTCATCACGAATAGGGTAGCCATCAAACAGAGACTTCTTATTTAACTTTTAGAAGTTATTGCAGAAACTAAAGGTGCCATTTGGCTTGGGAATCATCATAATTGGCCTGGACCATAGGATGTACTGTAACTCTCTTCAATTATTCCCAGCGGCAGTATTTGTTGGACTGTTTCTCGCATCGCCAACCATCACATCTTGAGGACCTGGATAATATGGTAGGTAACATGTGTTCAGTTAGGGACAGAGATTGTACTAATCTAGCATCTCTTTTACCTCATAGCCTTAGTGGGAAGTGAGCTGCTCCTTCAGAGTGACCTCCTCCAGTGCTGGTGGTACTTTGTTCAGCACCTTCCAAGCATTCTTGTACCAGAGACATCACTCTCAATATCCGCTCCTCTGTCTCGTCCACATGTTTGATGACAGACCATAAGGCAGACAGTTGGACCTCCCATGCTTACTTAGCTATGTGAAGTAGGCCACGTAGCCATTAGATAAAAATGAGCTGGAAGGGAATACAACCTGTAGAGTGGAGAGCATTTATGGGATCAAGAGGTCCCAGTTATACCCATATTCATGTACACCTTCCGGAGCATAAATTGAATTGAATTGAATTCATATACTGCGTATTCAGAACATTACATCATCTCAAAGCGCTTTACAGGATCCCTGCCCATAGGCCCAATGAGCAAACCAGAGGTGATAGTGACAAGGAAAAACTCCCTCAAAGAAAGAAACCTTAGGAGGCACCAGACTCAAACGGGAAGCCCAACCTCCAGGGGCTGGCAAAGGAAGTCAAATGAGCAAGATGGCAAAGTCCCAATTCACACTGACTGAATTTTAATATGTGAGTCTCTTGAAATGCTAAACAATATTCGATGGTAGACTGCAGTTGCTTAATTTGGAGCAACCTGCACAGGTCTGCCAATCTGGGAGACAAAAAGGATGCCATGGTCTGTGTACCACTTGGCATTCCAAGAAGAAGACCTCATTGATGAAACTTTTGGACAAAGCCTTCCTGAAGAGGGTGGCCTTGTAACGTGGTCCTTAAGCACCAGGATGCACTCATGTTCGCTGACTGACTTTGGTGATGGGGCTGCAGTGTCCATACTAATTCATTTGAAGTGAACTTCAATGATGGGCAAAGCTGGTGTTAGCAGCCAGAAGGATATCTATTAGCTGATGGTGCAATGATGACAGAAGTTTTAAACCTGTGCTTCATGGCCTAACCAGTGGATCCTGTCCTAAATATTATTCAGGGGGTTTCTTTGTGGGCTAGGGTTGGTGGGATACACTTCTCTGCATCACTGCATAGCTGAATCAGCCCAGGGCAGTCTCACCCAGTCAGACCCTGGTAGGTAATCTACCACACCTACCTTCAGCTCCTGCCAATATGCTAATATTATTTGCTATATAAATCAACTCAGGTGAAACAAAAAAAATACGTTTTCAGGGTTGCCAAATCTCAAGCTTCTGGCATGATACTCATGCTTTCAGACTCACGCTGGAAATCTTACGGCAATCTTACCATATTATACCATTATAAACCTAAAATTAGCTACGTCAAAAGTGTATTTACACGGATAAATACAAAAGCAGACTATTTACAAGGAAATAACTGTTTCATTTTTGTGCAGACAACTCGAATTGAAAATCTCACTCCAGCCAGCTGGCCGAAGTTGGCAACCCTGCGTTTTATTTGAAATGAAAAGTAAAATGCGCTGTTTTCGTCGGAAACAGCTCATCATTTCATTTTTCGTTGTTACTCCGAGAAATATAAAACGAACATGAGAAAAACATGTCATGTTTTGTAATATAATTCGAAATAATATGACCGCCCATATCCTACTCTAATAGAGATTGAAGTGATAAGCATCACGACCCAATAGTCCACTCCTTCCGTGTGCCACGCCCCCCCTTTAACCTCGTGTGGAATCCCCGTGTCATCAGCTGTTTCCAGTTGTTTTTCATTAGTCTCGTCTATTTAAGTCCGCGTCTCAGTTTGTTTTCCGAGTTCTGTCATTGTAGTGTTATGACATTTCTGTCTTGTCTGCCTCTCCAAGTGTCGATTAAAACCCTTATTCCTGATCTCTCATCGTCCTCGCCTGCTTCTCCAGTCTGTGCTCTGCAATAAGTTTGTATGTATTTATAATAAAACGAAACTTTAATTTTATTACGGGTGTGGAATTAGTGAAACCAATACATAAATCCGTGAACACTAAAATATTTGACATAAAAATTGTATTAGGGTTTTACGGTTTAAGTTAAGCACTTAACCTCTTTAAATTTTAGTTGAACATACCCCTGCCTTACGCAAACTACATTAGTTCTGATTGTATCTCGTCTCTGGCAAACATTTTCATCTCGTTTTAATTCATTGATGAAAGTGTCAATCCACTTCGTCATAGTCTTAGGCTTCGCAAAATCAATTTTATTTACTTATTGTCTCATTTTAGTCTGAAAATAGCTCCAGAATTAACACTGTTGTCAGACATCTCTGTGGCCACAGGACTGGGATGTGATACTGGTGTCCAGTGGATGAGCTCTACAAGGCGTTATGTTCTAGCTCATCCCAGATCAGTCACATATTGCATGTGCTTGGATGGAAGAAGATGCCCCAGCAGAGATACCACTCCAACTCCTGGTTTATTCTCTCTGTCTGCCCATTGGGCTGAGAGAGGAACCTAGATAAAAGACTCACCAGAGATCCCATTAAAGCACCAAAAGCCCTCCAGCATTGAGAGGTAAACTGATGTGACTGGTCAATATCAGTTTGTAAATGATGGAAAGAATTTCTACTTTCTGATTCTTGGCCCCAAGTCTGTATGACAGAATAAATTTGAAGAGGGCTCACCTAGTTTAAACATTTAGCCTCTCAAATGTAAGTGTTGTCAAAGGATTTGGTGATCTTTCAAGCTAATGATATTGCCCTTCCAAGACTTGCTTAATTGAGACCATGAAAGCAGGAAGAAATCATGAATGCAATACATTTTATTATCCTTAGAGGTTTTAGAGAGTTCTGCTCTGACTTGCATGTCGGATGTGTTGATTTCAATAATGAACTAGCATGATAGGTCTGTTCAAGCCAAGATTCAAGCAGAGGAAAACATCTTTAGCTGTTATAAAGTCTATTGCACTTCCAGAATCCTGGTATTTTAACTGCAAGATCATTAGAGCCGAGGGGAAAAGTATTAATTCAAATCTTCTGTGAAAACTAGCAAAGTCAAGAACATTAAATTTGTCTGAGATTTGTATTTTCTGAGTCTATTTCAGCCATGAAGGGATGAGATCACAGATTTGACCACAAAATAGTTTTTTATGAAACCTGTGGAGAACCCGTCTTACATGTTGAATGTGTTCTGTCTAAGAAAAAGAGAATATTGCTAAAATGACAGAATTTTTCAGCATACAGGTATCTTAGAGGGCATCATTCAGAGGTTGTGTATAAAAGCAAACAGCATACCCAAATATTCATAGTGACACATTCTTCTCTCTAATTCAAACAAAGCTGTAAGCTTCACAGAGGCCAACTTTAATAATCTTTTATCTGCTTTAGTGAAGAAATCTGTATTCCAGAAGTTCTCGAAGGCTAATGTTCAGAACTCAAGGCCACAGTCTGCTATCAAACATGGACCTTGATAGATATATGGAAAGCACTTCATGGCACTTGTTACAAGCGTATTTCAAGATAGTGAAGGGTTAAAGCATAACATAAGGGGATGGGAAAAGAAAACAGCCAATCTGGTCTGCTTGAGGTTTAACAAAGCTGTATTTTTGACAGACAAAAACAGCTGCCAAAAAAGAATAAGCCATACAGCTTCAGGGTGAGCAGGCGCCAAAATATTACACAAAAGTAGTACACTGGCCTGAAACGGAACTTGGGCCTTCCTTCTTAACCCTCTAAAGATATGGAAAACAAAACCAAAAGAAAAAGAAAAAACTCAAGCCACTTCCCTGTATAAACTAAAAACAGATGAAAATAATGGCATTCACCCCTACATTTCCTGAGACATACCCTAGTGAACGTGAAGTATGAGCAAGTGTATTTCCGTGACAATTGAGTCATACATACGATACACACAGCCCAACAAAGTTTTAGACACTGATAGTTATCATATACTGTACAAAGTATGAGGGGGAACGCCAACACTGTGGGCAGTGGTGGCTTAATGGTTAGGGAAGCGCACTTGTAATTGAAGGATTGCAGGTTCGAATCCCCCACCAGCAAGACACCACTGAGGTACCCTGAGCAAGGTACCGTCCCCAAGCACTGCTCCCCGGGCGCTGAATTAGCTGCCCCCTGCTATGTCACGAAAGTCACATATGGGTTAAATGCAGAGGACACATTTCGATGTTGTGCACTGTGTGCTGTGCTGTGGTGTGTTAACAATGACCACTGATCACTGAATTCAAAACCATCTGACACCATCATGGCAAGATGCAGTGTGTTTTATCAGTCCATAGTGGGCAGCGTGCTTTTGTACTCTGTGGCCTGCTGAGGAAGTCCCATAAGTTCATGCGATGGCAAATGCCTGAGCAAACTCATCAGGATGGTCAGCTCCATCACAGGACTGACCCTGAATAGACTGATCAGGATGGCCAGCTCCATCACAGGACTGACCCTGAATAGACTGATCAGGAAGGTCAGCTCCATCACAGG
This sequence comes from Gnathonemus echidnorhynchus, assembly GCA_026776725.1. Taxonomy (NCBI): domain Eukaryota; kingdom Metazoa; phylum Chordata; class Actinopteri; order Osteoglossiformes; family Mormyridae; genus Gnathonemus; species Gnathonemus echidnorhynchus. Next base: position 24,047,890 of record JAODJU010000002.1, on the reverse strand, counting down.
ACTGACCCTGAATAGACTGATCAGGATGGTCAGCTCCATCACAGGACTGACCCTGAATAGACTGATCAGGATGGCCAGCTCCATCACAGGACTGAC
>JAODJU010000002.1:24014074-24041230 GCA_026776725.1 Gnathonemus echidnorhynchus | reverse complement strand
TATCATAAATGAACGATTATTCGACTAATCGCTAAAATGCAGGAGTGTTAGTCGACTAGGAATATCTTTAGTCGGGGACAGCCCTAGTATTTATTGTGAATTGATATTTGTTTTCTCTTTCCAAAGTGATTAGCTCTAACAGATGAACTCATGCTGTCAACAGATGTGCTCAGATTCGTAAACTAGCACTCCAATACTGTATCCTTTTTAAGTCTTTCCTTGTCCATTGTGAAGCACTAGTTATAACACATTATCATATTTGGAAGATAAACTGTTGTCTATATCAGTGTTTCCCAACCCAGTCCTCGGGGATCCCCAGACAGTCCATGTTTTTTGCTCCCTCCAAGCTCCCAACCAATCAGGAACACCGGGTACCTGGTACAGATTCGCTGGGAGCTGAGAGGAAGCAAAAATGTGGATTGTCTGGGCTTCCCTGAGGACTGGGTTGGGAAACACTGGTCTAGATGACAACTAAATTCACAATTTTTTTAGTGATTACTAACCAAAGCTGGACTTCCAGTTTTACTGTGTGGTGATGTTTCCACTACAGTACAAAAGAGTAACAGCCTTCAGTTTCAGTGCCATTTTTAGTCAGTCAAGACTTTGTGGTCTTAGTACACAGATTTAGTGGTCCTAGTACACATAATTGCTTCTAATTAGTCCTTTCACACAACAAAATAAATTATTTCAGATATGATATTTACTGATGCTAATTTAAATAAAATTTATCAAACTTATTTTATGCTTTTCAGAAGAAAGCTATTTAATTGCTTTGATAACTAATATAGTTACACCAAATTATTCCACTTGATGAAAATTTGGGTTAAATCTATCATTGCTTATAAACAATGTGGCACTGAGCTGCTGGGAGACTTAATGTATGCTGTCACACCAGTTCCATTTCATATGCATAACATGATTACTGGATATTAACATGGCTTTCTCTGACTGACCTTAATCAGAAATCTGTCGCTATTGGATGAAGGATGTCATATGTGCTGGCAGTTTGGGTCTGATAAGGAAGGCAAGAAGGATGAATGGGACTTTTTCCCAAAAATAACACCGCTTGATCATGCAGAAGCTTTTTTCCATTTGCACACACAAGCGTGCAACATGGCGAATGACAGAAACAAAAACCAGATTAATTGCTGTATCGATAAGACCAGGCCTCTGTGGTGGGTGCCCTTGTGTTAAGATCTAGTTCTTGTATGTCAGCTTTACCCTGATGAATGTAATGTGTAAGAGCAAGGACCAATATATGGCTATTTATGAGCTGCGCTTTTATGAGATTCAGTATTTAAAGGATGCTTTTTCATGAGGGGTGAAATGACGCTCAATTGGTTATCTGGGAGCAGCTCCATGATGTGAGTCACGCTTGGCCGCTGACAGTGGTCGCCTGCGACAGAATGGCCTTGAAGGAAGCACTTCTATCATCAGGTCACACTGAGCACGCCCAGACTGATTGAATTATTCGGGTCCTTTTGACATTACTTTTAGAAGAAATTGGGTTGCTTCATCATAAAGTGATTAAAAATCCCTCAGCGGAGGAAGATTGCACCAGTTCCCTTAGGCTGTCAGGGACTACTTATGATTCTGGTGTGACGAGGATTTTGGGTAGCAATCAGTTCTTCACACAAACACTCAGAGCTTCGGTTCTGTATGGAACAGATTGAGGAAAAAGTCTGGCTACAGGACAGGGGATGCATAACTGAAAAAAAAGAAAAATATCTGAAATAAACCGTTTGTATTTTGGATACAATGTTGCCAACTGAACTGAAAGCTTAACTATCTTGCTCATCACAAGACATGCAAAATGTATAAAAGAACTAAAACAAATGTATTCATTTCATGTCTAAATGTATGCATTTTCACATTGGAGTATTTTGTTACTAGAAATTTAAAATGAGAGGGTTCAAACAATTGCTCATTTGAATGCACTTACACTGAAGTGCTTATTGAGATAAAGGGTACTTTGTCTTTATTGCAACCAAAACAGTTGTAACTTGTTAGCAATAAAAACAGTGTGGGACAATCATGTGCAAACATAGAAATAATTGTTTTGAAAGCATTTTCACACAATTGAAGTACATAAGATTATTATTATTAGACATATTTTGCTAATTGTTTTTAAAGGGTGTGTTGTCGTATAAATGAACGCCATAGACATCCCTTTCAGTTTTCTATTTTCTCATCTGATAGGCCACATTGCTTATATTGTTTAAATAAATAATGCGCTCTGTAACCATGAGCGGATGTTAATAGATTTATACCAACAGGAGCATTTGGGAAAATTTCACATGCATTAGACATTGAATCAAATTTGCACATTAAATTGGCTCATCAACCGATATTTGCATTTCACAGAAATCTTTCGATTAAGGCTTTTTTATTTATGTATGTTGGTAGAAACATCAATGTATTTTACATCACTGATGGTATGAATAAAGCAAATCCTGGTTATTTTAAAAAGTGGTGGGGTTATGCTGTAGCTTTATCTTTGCTATTTTATTTTGTGTGTTTTTTGTGGAAAAGTTTCTTTTGAACTGAAGAATACGTTTTGCAGACAATTCACTGTAATAAGCAAGACACAATACACAATACAAGGAACATTTAAATGAAATGTCAACTAATATGGAACTAATAAATTCTGTTTCTGCAACATGTAAATATGATTATTATGGGTATGAAAATCTCACCTGAGTCTATAAAAATAGATTTTGGCACAGTCATGTAAAACATTACTTATTTCAGTTCCAATTGTTTTAGAACATTTTAAAATGAGATTGCTATGAGAAATCAAATGGATTTTATCCATACTTCCTCTGATAAGATAAGGCTGAAAAATCCCAAATATATCATGGATATCTCATTTTACTGGTGTCCATTGTTCGATAGGGATTCTGAAAATAAAGATATTTTACAGAATGAGAGACCACACGTTCAGCCCTTCTCCGGAGGACTGGGGAAGGGCTAATACATGTTGTATGACATCTGTTCTTTTTATAACTTGGACTAGCGTCATTACTGTCAGGCTTTAGTTTATTCAGAGATTTCTCAAACATAGATACAACACACATGACAGTGTCATGTATATTATCAGTGGATTTTTTGAGTGACTGGATGTTTTCCAGAGAGCTCTAGTAGTAAATGGGAATGTTCTTGGTGAATAACATTTCAGGAAACCTTAAGACCCTCATTTGCCAGCGTTATAACATGATTACTGGAAGACTGGCGTCAGACCGTGTCCCAGATTGTCAGTGCACTGCTGCACCCATGTTCAGACACCTACACATGGCTCTCTGGCCAGAATGTGCATCTCCTCCAAGGGGTTTTCAACTCTTCTGTACAGAGCCATGTGGTCCTTAGTATATAGGACAGAATTGTTAAACAGGGACACAGACCACATGTTCTCTTCTTGAAGTTGAAAAACCCAAGATGGATATCTAAATATGCATCAACAACAACAACAGCAATGATAATAATAATATCTGCTTTTATGGCATTCTCAGGAAATCTCAGCATTTCTGTGTTAATATGTACACTTGCTCTTCTTCAGTGTAAAGCAAGGTCGTATCAGGGCAATAGGTTTGTAAATGGTGGAGAGGGTGGACTCACTTTGGACATAATTAAAGTGAGATCAGTGTTCTTCTGAAAGAGAGAAAAAAAAACTTTGATGACGTTGATGATAGACAATAACCTGGATTCCAAGAATGTATTTAAATTATTGCTGAGAGACATCATCCTTATTATTATTATTATTATTATTATTATATTTGTTCTAGAAATCAACTGAGGTATTAATATGTGTAGCATTGAACTTTCATGTGATTATTCATGTCCAAATGACACAGTTCTTTATGATCCTTATACACAGGCCAGCTGAGGATCAAAGAAAAGGAGAATTACTCCTGGCAAGAAATTATATGTTAAAAGATCGGCTTGGCTTAATATAGTTGAAACCACCAAATAAATTTAATTGATAAAGCGAAGCGATTCCTTGCATCTCGAGAAAACATTCATCAATCAAGTGACCATAACGAAAGCTATTAAACTATTATACATACTGAGAAAATAATTTATTTGACCTAATGAGCTCATTTGCCAAAGTTCCTCTCTTCAAAGATCACCAGAACTGCTTTTTACATATTCTCTTATAACTTACAGCAAGTGGAGAAGCTACAAATCAGACGCACACAGGGGAGAAACGGTTTTGGCGTGAAAAACTTTATTCTTCCGCATCTGAGCAACGAAAGCTCATGCAGTGTTATTGTTAACATGCTCAAATATTAAGATATACATACGCAACAAAGATTTTGTTTTTCGAATAAACTAGCAAACTGGACTGAAAAATATTCCATTACAATGTATAAATATTCATTTGGTCCTCCTGTCACCATTTGTTTGTTCAGTGCTTCTGATATCTCCATATCTTTGACCTAAGGCTGGGCGATAATGCAAAATATTTTATCGTAATATATATTTTTAAGTCAATATTGATAATTGTTACCATATTAGTGATCATATTTTTGCTTACAATTCCCTAAGGACTCCCCTTAAATAGATACAGAATCATGATGCAATTCCAGATTCCCCCTGGGTCTTTATGCCTGCCCCCCTCGGCCTTTATGCCTGATTGCCATGCCTGCTTGCTTCTGACTGATGCATAGTATGTTTATGCCTTGTGGTTTTGTGTCTTTGCCCATCTGCCTTCCGGTTATGACCCTCACCTGCTTTTTGACCATGCTCCTGTTTTTGCCCTTTGTTGTACCAGCTCTGGATCACAGCATTGAACCTTTCTGTCTTATGCATCCCACAAGCCGTCTATCATTGTCTGCCTTTGACAGTTTAGGCTCACAGAAGCTGCTCCATCCCAGCACACCATGTGCAGGCTGCTGTGGGACCTGCCATTGCTGTTTGCGTATTTAGATGACATTCTGGCGGTCAGCCCCACCAAGGGTGAGCATCTGCTACACCTCAGGTCCTTGTTCGAGCGACTTGCTGCCCATGTCCTAATCATAAATCTTGCCAAAAGTCAGTTCGGGCTAGACGCCACTGACTTTCTTGCTCTCCACATCATTAAGGATGCCACGGAAACTCTGCCCACTAAGGTGGAAGCCATCAAGTGTTTTCCACAGCCTGTCGCAGTCAACATGCTGCGGGAATTTTTGGACATAGTGACCTTTTGCCATCGTTTCATCCAGCATGAAGCTCAGCTTATGCTCTCTTTTTTGACATCCACAGGGGTTAGACAGCCGAGCACATCAAGTGGTCAGAGGAGAGGTCCAAGGTCATCACGGACACAACGGAGGCATTAGGCTCTTCAGTTATGCTGACTCATCCTTTTCCTGATGCTCTGATTGCCCTCAGCATTGACGGTCCAGATTACAACGTGGATACTATGTATGGACAACTGGTTGATGGCAGTTGACTACGAGCTCCTAGGGCTGTTGTAGCTGTGCAAAATTTTGTTTTTTTGCTGGAGGGCCGTCCTTTCAGTGCCGTCGTGGACCACAAACCATTGGCGTTTACAATCATCTACATCTGTTTACAATCAAGGCATCCAAGCCCTGCACTGTCTATCAACAGTGCCAGCTATCCATTATTTCGAAATTCACAATGGACATCCAGCATGTGGTGGGGAAGAGTAACTGGGTGGTTGACTGTCTCTCGCGGTCGATGGCTGGTGCCATTAATTTGGACATCAATTATACCCAGATGGCAGCTGATCAAGTCCCTGAACGGCAATGACAAGCCTGAAATTGGAGGAGGTTCTTTTTAGTGACATAGACACCAAACCGCTTTGCAAAATCTCAGCAGGTCTTCCTAGACCTTCAATTACCTGCCGAATCTTGATTTCCATGTATTAAATAAAGTGGAGAGAAGACATAGTGTTCACAGGCAGGCCATTAAAAATGACCACCCCTGACAACCCCTATTTAGAAGCAATCATGTCGTACTAACAAGGACAGCTTGTTTTTTATTTTCTAATAAGGATGGACCAAAATAAGAAATCAATGGAGGACAAAAGAATAACTCATACATATATATATGTGTGTGTGTGTGTGTGTGTGTGGAGGTCAGTGATTACCTCTGATATATGCTTATCATGATTATTTTAATTACATTTTGAGGAATTGCAGATTAAGTGGAACTGGTAATTCTGAATTGTTGGCAATCATGCCCTGATTGTTTCAACCATTCGTGACTAATGGGCAACTGGCATCTGAAGCTATTACTAATAGCAGATACTGTCTTTGCAGTGCATTAAGAAGGATTGCAGCCCAGGGGAAACCCTTTAGATATTAAGGGATTTAGGCCCATGAATAGCTAGTGTGTGGTGACAGCAGCAGTGAAATATGGTGCTCTTCACTCTCAGGTGATCTATTGCTTGTCAGAAACTAGCAGTCTGCAATGGTAACAAATTCCATTCATCTGTTTGTAGTGTATTGAATAGGGTAGTGGCTTTGAATTTCTTATGCCTTAAGGTTCTGCTAAAAGTGCTACAAAATTGGATCTATTTGTCTTCCTTTTGATCAGTTCAGAATGTACTTTTGATTTATATAACAAGCACTGTTTTCTTGAGGAATTCCATACACAGGTTTCTCATTCCACAAAGATGCTTTGCACCTACATGTGAGCTGTTATGACACTTTTTGTGTTACCAAATATTCTTCTTTGCAAAGAATAGAATAGAATATCTTTATTGTCATACTGTATGTGCATGATGAAACTTTACTACACTTATATTAATAAGTATGTTTTTTATATATCTAAAAGCAATGTAAAGTAAAGGAATTAAAATTAATTAATGCTTTAAAAAATATTTTTAAGTTTTATTTTTTAAGCTAAAACTGAGTTATTCTGTATATTATGTAAAATATAAAATAATGACAAATATATAAAGCCCAATTGAATACTGTGTGTTCTGGGTGCAAGTTAATATAACAAGTATGACTGATGATTTTGAATATGTTTATTTGCATACTAATGGCGATTAATGGGATTAATGAATGATCAATGATAATGTATATATAACACAATGTTAATGGGAAGGTATGACTGTAACATAACCTGTGGTCCGTCCTCACAAAAAGTGCAGCCATTATAAATTTAGTGGCAGAGATAGACAACGGTGAGGGGAGAAGTACCAGTTAGACTGTGCATCACCAGTTATACAAAAATGTTATAAAAATGTTATAAATGCGTTATAAAGGTTCGTATTAGATATCAAGCTTAATCAAGATCATTACACTGAATAAAAAAGGACTATGAAACACATTTGACTTTTAATTGATGTTTATTTCTGGTTTATTTCCTCCAGCAGGGGTGCCCAACCTGATTGTGAAATTATAATAATGGATTATGCTTAATTTCAATGGTGACCAACCAGCCAATCGCAATCAGCAATACAGCAGAATATTTTGAGGGGGACCCTCCCGTCCACAAAATATACTGCTGCCATTTGATGGCTTGCTGGAGTATTCTCTTTGTAAAAGTAGCTGTTGATGTAAAAAGTGGTTGGGCAGCACTGGCCTGTACGTCTATGATGATTTTCCCTTAGCTGGACAGAGCACTACTGTGCTGCCATGAGGGTTTCTTCAACAGCTGCTGTAGGCCACAGCCACGCCAGATTCAGTCATTGGTTACTCAGGAACATGGAGCGACGACTTCATACACTGTACTCTGTTCTCTCATCCGGCCACGCTCTCTCTAACACCTGGCCAGCTTCCCAGCCCCTAGAGAGGGAGTTTGTTACTCCTCCCAGTGTACCCCCACAGTAACGTTAAGAACCCCACTACTGGAAGACGCTGCAGTATTAAAGTATAATGTATGCATAGTACTGCGATGGGTTGGCGCCCCCATCCTGGGTTGTTCCCTGCCTTGCGCCCATACCCTCCGGGATATGCTCTGGTCCCCCCTTGACCCTGAATAGGACACGCGGTTTCAGAAAATGGATGGATGGATGGATGGATTATAATTCTGCCCCACTTTCACAAATGCATTTAAATGGATATCTGTGTGATATGGTCTCCGAATTTAAAAATAATAGAGTGTCAGGGCAGGTTTGGACAGCAGAAATCCCAGAAGACAAGAATGCAAGTGTGAATGTTTTCATTTAATCGAGTACCCAAACAAATACAAACAACCAAGCACAGCCCTGAACAGAAAACGTAAATCAAACTTCAAGGGTGAGCTCATGGATCAGGCTGGGCTAGGAATTACAACAGGGAGACCAAAGAAGCACCAGAGTTTAACAAAGATCAACAAACATTAGACAGAAACCAACAGAAGACTCTGACATAAACAGGAGGCTAAGCAGGTGGAACATATGAGGACTGATTAAGGGGAACATAATGGGGAAATATACTGGGTGAGAGTGAAAACTGGGCTAGAAGATCTGTGCCAGCGTGACACACAGCTGCCAGTGGCAATTGACATCTACAATCAACAATTTAACCAATAATAGTAGCTTTGCAGGCTTCATGGAGGTAGATAGAGTAAAAAGTAAAGAAACTCATTTCAAACACTTAGAGAGTAGTATTGCCTGAGCAGTACAGTGGGAAAATGTAGCTAGTGTTAATCCACGGAATGTTTACATCTGCTAGGTTTCTCATCCTACAACAAAACCAGTGTGCCCTACAAACTGGGACAGGTCATTAGTTTTGTGTTGATGAGTCTAACATCATTACCTTCTTTCAAGGGCATAGGTTTGCTTCCAACATTGGTAGGGACCAAAGTCCAGAAGTCCCTGCCCTCGTAAACACATGGTACATATACAGTATTGGTGCTATCCATACCCAAATCTATGCCCTTATTGTCTTTGAATACTAAGGATATTATGGAATATCACTTTGGGGGAACTTTTCTTTGAAGGCAAACAGTGTTGTGCTTTTACCCTTATCACTTATAATATTAAAGATCTATATATTCTGAAAAAAGGTATGTGTAGGCCTACACACACACACACACACACACACACACACACAAGTTTGTAATTGTATCTTTGTGGGGACTCTTCATTCATTCCTATGGGGAAAATTCTAATCATAACATGACAACCTTAAGCCCTACCCAGCCCTAACCTTAACCTTTAGTAATCGAGGAAAATACAAGACTTTTGGCATTTTTACTTTTTTGAGAAACTGTACACTCTGGACAAAATGGATTGATTGATTGATTGATGGTTAATTATAAATGTTACACAGGTTAGATGAAAATCTAGTACTAGAATGGTAATGTTCTAGTCTATTAGGAGGAAAAAATTGCACGGTTTGCAGTACAGATAAAGAATTTTCTTTTTTATTATATATTTGTTTACTGAAAGTACTGGCCATTGGAGCGGAGAATAACTTCAATAGAAAAGCAGAAAGCGCATTCTAGGTAGGAGTGTGCGTGGGCAACACTTTTGTAGTGAGAAAGATGTAAAAGCATATTGTCAGATACAGATTTTACAGGGTGTGTTTTGGCTAGAACAGATCATGTTGAATGAAGATGCAGAAATGTGCAATAAAATACTACCGCTGAACTTTGTTCATCATTGTGCATTCCATTAAAAAGAAGGCTGAAAAGAAGAAAAAATTAAACAATATCATGAAAAAGAATTCAAGCACAGAACACGATAAACGATATCCTTTGATCTGATTTTAGTAAATGTTAGAACAAATGTTGTGTCATTTGTTCACGAAAATGTTACTGGGTAAATTTTTTAATAAGTTAAAAAAAATGAATAAATAAATAAAAATGTGCAATAAAATATTGCCTCTGGAGTATTTCTACCAAGAATGTGTCAGAAAGCTTATATTTAGTGAGCAGACATAATTCAGGTGTTTTTTCCAGGTACTTAGGTACATTCCCCAGTTTGTGTGCCTCGATGCCTCATACAGTAAGTGCATCTGTTGGGAGGTAATTGGTTTTTCTGGGCTTTTCCAGCTGCAATAATATGAGAGCAAAAAAATCCATGTTCAGTTGGGGAGTCAGAGTTACTAAATGTAAATAAGACGCAGACATTGGACATCAGTACTGATGTTAAGCAGCTATCTTTGATACTGTGGAGAAAGAGAGAGAGAGAGAGAGAGAGAGAGTGAGTTTTGTCTCTTTTGACTGTAGATCCATTATTAATTGACTGTTGCTGTGTATTGGTATAGTACTATTTTATACTGAATTAAATTGCCCAAACATGATTTCTGAGTATTTGCGCTGCTAGTTCTCTAGAATGTGTATATTTTTCTGTAGTTTGGCCAATGGGTGTTTCTGAATAGCAAGAACGCAAAGATTATACTTGCCTTACAAACTTGCCAAGTTGCGATGCAACAAATCATGGGATTGTATTTGTTTTGCAAGGATGCAACAGATGTATTTTTGATTTTTGGGGCGGGGCAAGAGCAACATCCCGGCATTTTTACCGTCCTCTGTACCTCTGTTCTTAGCTTTGGAACTAGCCTTCGCCAATGTAAGATGACGTAAATGAATACAAGTATGGTGAAGTACGCACATTGAGAAACACACTATATTTTAGTTTTTTAAACAAACAAAACATTTGAAAATAAACTGGTGCTTTTGACCATAAATTGGTATTTCATATTTATTCGGATTGCATAAATAAAATTTTATTGAACATGTATTCATAAAGACCTTTTGTATGTGCATTTTTTATGTTATAATGAGGTACTTTAGGTTGTGACAGAATATTAAGACATTATCTGCCCATAAAGTTACAGCTTCAGAATTATTGGTAACCCCAAAGAAAATAGGGTGAAAACAATAACATAAAATAAGCAATCAAAATTACCTCAAAATGTGTAGAAAAATTCTTATTGTTTATGCAATACAAATATTTATTTCAAGAACAATACATTATATTCACAACTGAGAAAAATATAAATTATTGGCACCACTGAAGAATGTTTAAAATATTGCATCCTTGGTGAAAAAAATGCCTTTATATTGCTCCTGTTGCACTGTCTAAAAACATTCTCTGTTTCTCTGCGATACATAAATAACCAGACAGAAATGCAAATTTCCTTTGTTATTCATCAATACTTGTAAATCCAAAGACCATTAATCTCAAAGGAGACTAAAGGTGTTAACCTTTACAAATTAGGTAATGGGCATAGCAAGACTGAGAGACTGAGAGACTGAGCACAATCTGGACAAGTAATTAAAAAAAAACAAAAAAACAAAAACAATAAGCACTAAACAGCTGAAAATTTGCCAGTAAAAGGTCACATCATCACACTGCCCCCATGAACAGTGACAGTTATAGTGACAGAGGTAAAAACAAACTCAAAAATCAGAGTTTCTGAACTGCATCGTTTTCTTGCGTCTTGGGTTGTCGTGAGCTGAATGGGGCAGCGCACCAGCATAAACCCAAAAATATCAATGAACTGGACTGTAAGATGGCGTGATCCAGGATCCCATAGAAGTGCTGTCCGACCTGGTTAAACGTTACGGGAAAAAAAGCTCAATGCTATTTTCCATGCTAGGGTAGGCTTCACTAAATATTAAAGAGAGACTTGGCAATATTTGTGAAACCTACATTTTCCATTTAAAACAGTAGTACTAGATAATGGTCCTCGTTTGGGAAAAAAAAGTTAAAATAAAAAATAATGTTCCCGCTATTTTTATCATCCAAAATATCACTCATTACCTTTGTGGTTCATCATATACATTATTATTTAAGTCACGGTAATGAGGGTTAACCCAAGATGGGCCTGTGGAGCTGAATGTATATTCTTGGGGGGGTTTATTAATTTCTATTGTGTTTTGGTGAAAGGTGGTGGGAAGTGATTAAAGAAGTGTAGAAAATTAGTTTTTATGCCAGGAAACTAATTTTGAAATGAAACTGTTCCTCATTACCAATGGGCTTTACTGGACAGATGACTCTTCAAAACCACTGAATATCTGCCTTTGATAAAACCAGTTTAAGTAGGCTGCCTTTAGGGTGACATCATTAATCAAATTCGTACAGTCATGGCTATAGAAATGCTTATCATAGCTGTTTTAATAAGGGATGTTCAGTAACAACTTTCATAAATAGTTGGATTCGCAGTTCAAATGATTATTGGTAAGATAATATGACTTTTGTAGAATTTTCACTCACTATTGAATTTATTTGCAATAACTGGGAATCTGGGAAATATATTATCTATACCTTACACTGTATGGATTTTTGAATGTTCATTGTAAGTGCAGAGTACAAGTGCATAGTATTGCCTTGTGAGAACTTAATGTTATTCCTTGGGGAAAAATATAATTTATACCTACCAACATACAGACATACGTGTGTGTGTGTGTGTGTGTGTGTGTGTGTGTGTGTGTGTGTTTGAGACTATAGTTAAAATAGACAAAGTTACAGTAGAGGTTTTGAAGTTGAATGCTATGTATAGCTTCTCCTCAATGCATTGCATTTATAACATTTTCAATGAATGACATGTAACAGCTTTAGTGTACATTTATAGCACACATTATTGTGACATTTGTTATAAATGTACATTAAAGATTATACATCTCGTTCATTAAAAGTGTTGTGAATTCAGTGCTTTAAGACATGTAAAGGCATACTTGCTGTTTATTAATGTTCTCAGAAAGCATTATACAGTAAATGGACCATGAAGGTGCAGATACCATAAAACATCACCCAATAATCTCGCTTTTTCTCCTTGTTAATGTTGACAGGCTAACTGCTGAGGTTTGCAGCACAATTTTTTAGTTGTATAATTTTGAGCTTTTAAGTCTTTTCTCAAAATCTATTAATATCTTCTTCCCAGTTTACCAATATTGCCCAGGTCAGTGGGAGGGTTGTTTGATTTGAACCTAATCTGCATGCAAAAATCAGGAAATCTAAAAGCCATTTAAATTTCTTGGCTTTATGGGATGTCTTGAAAGTATGTATGTGATATATAAAAATGCATTAAAAGTAGTGCACATGCGCAAGTTTCATTTTTTAACTGAAATTTGTTGTCTTGTTCAAGGATATCATTCACAAAGCCATTCATAATCAACAAAGAGCCGGAAAGACACATTACTCAGCTATCTCCATTGCAGAATGCCATTTGCTCAAAGGTGGTGTATGCAGTATTCACACACTACATCACATTTACTGCTCTGGGTAATTCATTGGCAGTAATATTTCAGTAGTCATTCTCTTTATTTCAGCAAATCCTGACTGACATTTAATGACATTGAAACCAGAGGAGGGTGCAAAGCAGTCAGCTTCGAAAACTCATCCCTGTTTAGAATGATAATGTCCTGTATGCTACTTGGAAAAGTTGTTTTTTTTTTCTTTTCTTTTTTTTTTTTTAAATACAGGTTAACACAATTGCCTTATTATTTCTTTCACAAATGACAAGTTTTGTAATCGTAAGTTCTAATGTTTGAGAGTTCTGTTATAATCTGAAGGACTCAGTCATGCTTCCATTTACCAACCCCATTTCACTGAAGTCTGTTTATCTTCCTTTATGTGCTTTCAGTATTTCAAAGGATTGAAATATAATAAATGTAAATTGTGACGGTAATGGCTTTTTCTTAACATTATCTTGTCAGAAAAATAATGGTTCAAAAACAAAATATTACACAGTATTCAAAAAACAAGTCACTTTACGCCTGGATATGTAACATTATGGTCATATAATATAGATTAATGAATAGATCATCAAAAAGGCCTTTCAGTTGCTCGATCCTTAAATATACACTGTACGACCATAAGTATGTAGACAGCCAAACATCACACACATATGTGCTTGTTGAACATTTTATTCCAAAACCATGGGAAATAATATTGGTCCCTCTTGCTGCTATAATAGTCTCTACTCTTCTGGAAAGGCTTTCCACTACATTTCGAAATGTGCCTACAGGGATTTCCGTCCATTCAGCATTAGTGAGCGTTAGTGAGGTTGGGTGCTGATTGTAGGCAATCAGGCCTGTTGCGCTGTAGTAATTCATCTAAAAGGTGTTCAGTTGGGTTGAGTTCAGGCCTCTGTGCAGGCCGCTCAGGTTCTTCCACACCAAACTCGACCCAGTGGTAGCCCTTTTCTTTTAGGACCTTGCTCTGATGGCCAGGGTGGTCACTCACCCAGATTTCGTCCAGACAGCCCCCTTTTCCAGCCATCTGTCCGGACTCTGTTGGGTCTCCTCCTTTTAACCCCCTTGTCCTCATTTCTCCCTCCACATGATGAACAACTGGCCACACTTTTATTTCTTTCTGCCATTCTTCTTTCTGACTGGATTAGGGATTTTTAAAAAATCAGTTAAAATGTTGGCACCCATCACTTAGTTAGAATGGACAAGCAGCTCATTGTAACACAAAAAAAAAAAAAAACCAGATGAATGTACATCTTCCGTACCATGAGAAGTCCACGTGTGATGATGAAAGAGAGATGCAAGCCTCTGTACTTAAAACCAGATTGCAATGAAATGTACAGTATCTATTTTCAACACACTCATCAGTGATAAAAATTTCAGTGATGGCCCAGAATGACAAATGGTAGCACATAATGACACCCTTCTGGAAGACTTGAACATACATGCTTATCTTTGTCTCAGAATTGCACTGCTGGGTTGACTTTGATCCCAGAATGTAACTGCAAAAGCCACTGAATCTAAGTGGATGGAAGCAACACAGGGCTCAGGTGAGTGTACCTAAAAGGACAGTATTAAATGTGACCTGATGAGCTGTCAGCCTAAAATCCATGCACACCACTATGCCATAATCTCACCTCTGTCCCCCTCACATCTGTCGGCTGGCTCCTGTCTCCCCAAGACACCTGCTCCGCTGACACCTTAATGTTATGCCCCTGACGAGCTACCTCCTCTCATGTGGAACCACACGACACTGACCAAATGGGCAGGAAGGACCTCTGTGCAAATCCAGGTCAACTTAAAGACCTCTGCCATCAAGCATCTGATACTTAACCTAAGTCTTAGTGTGCCCTTTGCATCTTACCTTTCAGAAAGTTTTTTTCCTACCTAGTTTGCATGACCTCAAATGATTTAATTTCGAGGACCTAAACTGTCTTACTCTTGCTTAACAAGTAAAATAAAGTGATATACTTCCCACAAAGTCTGCACCTTAGCAGAATGCTTATAATTCATTTATGAATATTTTATATTATAAATAAAAGAGCCTTCTTGGTACAGAATTTTAATTTCAACACAAGCACAAATGATGACTGTTACCTGTGGTTGAATTTCAGAATTTTATTTTGTATAAAGCAGTTATACAATGGCGCATTATTTCTGTTTTGTTTCTACAGACCCAGAGACACTTTCCCCTCCGGAGGGGCAACATTAAACGCTGTAGTTCATCTACAAAATCTAGATAAAATGATCTATTTAATTTGACTGGGGAGTTAAAAAAAAAGTACCTGAATTTTTGAAGAAAGATAGAAAGCATAGAAAAGCAGGCTAAGTTATTCCTGAGAATTAACAGTGACATAGGACTGTGTGGCACGGAGCTGCAGGGATTAGTACAATTCTCACATATACCTCTAGGATCATGGTTCACGTCTCTCCACGGCTCCAGGTGTGGAGTTTGCCTGTTATCCCTTTGTTGTCGCTGGGTTTCCTCCAGGTACTCTGATTTCCAAGTTACCAGATTGCCTGCAGGTGTCCGTGTGTGACTGAATGGTGTGTGAGTGCGTGAGTGTGTGACTGAATGGTGTGTGAGTGTGTGGGTGAATGGTGTGTGAGTGTGTGGGTGTGTGACTGAATGGTGTGTGAGTGTGTCTTGCGATGGCTTGGCACCCCATCCCGAGTCGTTCCCTGCCTTGTGCCCATAGGCTCCTGACCCCCTGAGACCCTGATTAGGACAAGCGGTTATAGAAAATGAATGGATAAGAAGGACTGGTTAATGGTGATTATAGCATGAGGTGTATTTTGTGGCCAGAGTCAGTTAATTTTGAATAATTTGCTGTAGTTAACTGTCATTTGTCAAAAAATTGCATGCATTTTTATTTCTTGAGCCTGAGGAGCAATCGGGGTGCTCTTTTCTAGGGGGGGTAAAAGAGGATTTTTTGTACCAGGCATCCAGGCATCCATTCTCTGTAACCACTTGTTGCATTCAGGGTCACTGGTGACCCAGAGCCTAAGAGGCAGAGAACAACAGGATGGGGCACCAACCCAAATCGTAGGCATGATAGGAAAAGTTACTGGACTTGCTTACATCAGATGATTTAATGTCATTTTTATTTATCTGTCTTTGAAGTGCGCTTTAACTCAATTTGCATATTTTAAATAGCATGTAATGGTCATAAAAATAAATATAGAAATCAACTGAAATATTTTTTATATTTTTCAGCTGGTATCAAATAATCATTTGCTTTGTAGGGATAGGGTTAGATATATATCAAACTGTAGTGTGTGGAATAAGCTAAAAGTGTAATGAAAAGACATAAAAAGCAACATTTCATGTGAAAAATGTTTTTGGCCTAGATTTTTGTTTTGTTTTTACAAGTATAATTTTAAATTCAATAATTGTTTCCAATTGTCCAATGGTCTCTGACCTCCTTGAATACAGTAAGTTGACTTCTATTCCTAAATCTGTTTCAATTTGCAATAATAACTATACTACCTAATTGTGAACTTAAATATGGATTTCATTGTCATCTTTTTTATTAAGCTAAACAATAGATAATACCATGATTTTTGCTGCATTCTACAAAACTCCATGCAGAAATATGGCTTCTTGTCTGGCTATAAATGAAATGTAATTCATACAATAATTAGCTATTTGAGGCAAAGCCTTCTTTAATGGACCCTTAAACTATGAAATATTCTGTTGGCCTTTGTATGAGATGCCTATTCAGTCTTGGTATTTAAATGCAGTGTGACGATTACCTATTGTAGCACAGCCTGCCACAGTGAGGAGGACCAGCTTGAGCCCAGACAGCAGCTGTACCACTGCCATTTGCTGTACTCTCATCTGTGTCTTGGCAGCGGACTGACTGAGACCCATATCGGTATTCACAATTTTGTTCAAACATGAAAAAAAGTCTTACTAAATTGATTTTTATTAGTGAACCCAGCCTGCTGTCTTTTGTAGTTCCAAATTAGGTCATTTTGGTTTTTTTGTTCTGTACCTTCCGCCTTCTTTTCTATTTTCCATGACCATCTGGCACTTATACACGGACTTTTTGATTTGTGTAATTTTACTCTGTGTGTGTATATATCCTGTATAGTTGTATATATGCATACATGGTATACATAAGTTTGCTGGAACACATCATAGACAGATATTAAACTAATGCAAATGCAAGTAATGAAATATAACACAAAGCTGCAGTGCTGCTTCTTTGCTATTTTGTATAATTTTCTATCTGCATTATTTAATTAAGTGTCATTTGTAGGGACACTTTTATACGCATTCAGACTTTTGGTGCACTGGTCTCACAACGGTGGCATAGATCTGGTTTTAGTTTAAACAATTCACTGAATGGCAGAGAAAGTGCACAATATTAGAAAGACACGGTGTAAGTACAATGAAACAAAATGAGATCATTTAGAGGGAGCGATGGTGCATTGCAGAGGCACATTAAATGAAAATCAGAGAACCAATAAGCCTTGTAATAATACAGTCTGACAAGTTATGATGAAAGCAGGCTTGCCTTCATGTAGTTTACTTTATGTTGCATAAAGAGTTCTTGTCTTGCAGAAAGGCCCCTTAAACACAATTGGAAATTGGAAGTGTTTAGCAAATGTTCCAGATCACTAAATATGGTTTTACTAGACATACTAATACTAAAGCTACCCTTTTAACGTTACATTATACACATGACACTGAAACACCCAAATGACCAAATATTCAGATACATATTCAAGTTTTCAATGAATGTGATAATAATGTTATATACTTACAAACACCACTTTATTATTTTAATATTAATACACCATTACATTTACATTAATACACCATTTTCAGAATTCATAATGTTCAACTGTATCTCAATATTTAAGTAAATTAAGAATCCAAAAAAAATGAAGCAATGAGAATCGATGTCTGCTGTCCAGTTCTGCATAAATTTCAGAACTATAGACATAATACAATGTTACATTTCCTGTATTTACTGGTAGATTAAATATATTCTCTCAAAATAATCTTTATAAAAATAAACAGCGCTCTCTGGTTGTACTCATAACCTTACAAAAAGAGAGAAAATGTGATAAAGTAGAAGTATAGGATTCACAAGGTCCTGATAGTGGAACTATCAAGCAGCTCCTTCCTGTTCTAGAACCATCAGGGTTAGTGGGAGTGTGCTAATCGAGTCTACATGTTGAAATCAAGAAACAGCCAAGGTTGTTCAGTGTGGATGATTAGACCTGGAAATTAATTAAGACAATGAATAGTCATCTTTTTTGGTTGCTTGCCTTTTTGGCTAAAATTGAAAATGGCTGGTTCCACAGCACTCTGTGAGCTTGGACTGCTTTGGGGCCTGTGCTGACAGATCGGCTCCAAGGAGACTGAGCTTAGACCATCATGTGCCGTACCTGGTCACTTCACCTTAACCCCCACTGAATCAGAAGTGACCCATAGGCAGGCTGTCACAGGCCCACTGGCTATAAACTTGTCCTTCCCTCTCCCCTTCTCTCTCTGCTCCTCTGCCACCAGTCCTACAGTAGGTTTGCACAGAATGCTCAAATGGAAGAAGCATTGTCTAGTGTTCATGTAACAATTCCAGGATTGGTCTCATTTGAATGACTTCAGTGTTAATAGATATAGAAAAAATTGTGATGTCTTGCCTTGGTGGAAGGCTCTGCCCCCTTGGTGCAGCAGGAGACTTAAGGACTTCACAAGTAAATTCCAAATTGACTGAGAGTTTGTGGACCTGACTATCCATTCATCTATTAGTATAAAAGCAGTCCCTGGGTTAAGAACATGTGACTACGGACAACTCGTACCTATGAACAGATTGCCATAAAGTCTATTATATTAAAAATCTGTGCTAAACATAATATTTTGTAAAAATGAACGAACATGCTACTTTTTGACCCTAGAAAACAAAAAAAATCGCTTTGCCTCAGCAGTTCATCAGCTCGAGGTACAGTACAGTACTTTATGTATTATTTATATGTTTGTTTATCTTTTCTGACTTACAAAATCGATTCAAAGACAGACTTAAGTAAGGTATCTGGTTTATTTGTACAGTGTCATTTATTGTCTGTGTACTAGAGAGTCTCAAGCTGCCAGAAACAGATTCCTTCCAGATTCCTTGTGTGCCCCAGTGCACTTGGCAAATACAGCTGATTCTGATTCTGAGTCTGGTTCGTAACCTGGGGAATGGATGCAAGGCGATCACAACCTCGTGATCAAACAAGAAGCCCTGAGAAAAATGACACTCATTACATCTGGTTAATGACCAGTTAATTGGCGCGTTCATAGGATGTGTCTATCACTTGGTTTAGTATTTAAGAAAGGGTCCACAAGGCAGGCGGGGGGGACACTCTGTAGCCAGCAAAAACACATGCTAGGTGTGATTAGCATGCTCACTATATGTGGCCTTCAGTGCGGAGACCCTCCAGATTAGCTTCTGTAGTCAGATCTGTCTTAACTACTGTTTGTATGATATGCTGGGAAATGAACCACTTTGTGTTTTATTTAATGTGTGCAAGGTTGTTTTGCAAGTAAATGACCACTTAGGTTGCTGTTGTATATGTATATGAATTGTGGTTGGTGAGTGCTGTTGTTAACCTATGGATAAACGATGCTTTGATTACTTCTTGGTTGATTGAACTTGCTAATGCTGGTGAATTCCTACCCAGGTAGCAAGCAGATATGGCTGAATATTGGTTGGCACCCCCCCACCCAGCCAGGCTGCTCTTGGACCAGGCTGATATTCTAAGGCAGAGGTATTCTGCTGTCAGAAAGCAAATAAACTGATTAAGACATTTATGAACTAAATCTGTAATGCACTATAAACACTTTCATATTGTATGGTATACCATTATAATGCATTATGAAGGTATCTATAATGCAGTTATATGACTTCTTTAAGTAAAGTGTTACCAAAATGCTTTCCTTATACTATTCTCCCACTGTCTAATGTCATACTATTGTCATTATAATGGTCAGTATAATGAATTATGATGATATTTATCGTGCACTGTAGCTGAGATCATTCATAACACATGAGCATGGCTATAATGTGTTATGCCTCTTTATAAATATTTATAGCCATAATGAATACATTCTATGAATGCATTACAATACATTATGAAGGTATCTATAATGCAGTTATTATAGCAAATTATTATATAAGTTGAAAACATTTTTCACAGATTCCCAGAATGCACAGAAAAATCTAAACATTCAGTTAGCTTCTCACTGGGAAACTGATGGAGAGGCAAATTGAGAAAACATTATTACTTGGTTTATTTAAAAACATTGCTGGCATAAATAAGACAAAAATATTGTGATTTGCAATATTGGTCTTAAATCATTGAAGGCTGATACCTTAAAATCAATACCTTTCTAGTTATGAAATGCACCTTGAATGGCTGTCAGGATCCTGTTCTTAGAGTGAATTTGCCAAATAGCTTTTAGATTTACATGATTGGGGTTCTCTAAATTTCATTACACAAAGGTGAGGTATTTCGAGACAAATTGTGTCATCTTTTGTTTTTGCATGTACTTAATGTTTTTGCATTGTGTTCATATTTTTGCATCGTGTTCATGTTTTTGCATTGTGTTATTGTTCACGTGCTTTGGGCTTTCAGGGCCACCATAGTAAGGTCCATTGCCCCGTTACATTTTCTGAGCAGAGGGGTCCATGGCACGGTCAAGATGAAATAGTGTTTCAGCTGTTAATTACACACGAAGGTATGTGATTTAAAAAAAATCATCTGACATCTCTACCCATAGTACAATGCCCTTGTCTTTTCTTATTGCCTTCTCTTTATGTAGTCTTTTTGAAAGCATTGCAATTAAGCTTGTACTTGCTTTCAAGTAGTAGGCTTATTTTTGATGGAAATGAATAATATGTGTATGAAAAACTTAATGTTAATGTTAAGGGTTTGGCAGCAGCGAACTACCAATAGTCTTGTTTAACCTTCTGAGTTTTCTTTTCCAGCTTCGTTTATTAGTTTATTTGTCATTGCTTTACTGGTAGTTAAACACTTCTTTTCATATGAGGTTTAGTTTATGGATTATTACTATTGTTGATTTCCTTGTTATTTGTTAATTTTGTTTATTACCTCCTTGAGGTAATTTGATCTTAGTCACGCCTGTGTCATGATATTTTATTGGTACTTAACCCTAGTCGGAGTTTGTCTCAGTGTTGTTAATCATGCGTAAGAAGTGCGAAGAAAAAAACTTTTGCGATCGTTTTGAAACAAAATATAACGTCATAGAACATGTGATTAATCATGATTAAGAAAATCATTAATTCGACCGTCCCTATAATGAGATATGTTGATAGGCAAAAAGCCAGTCACCATCAGTCTAACCAAGACCTATGATAAGACCACCACATATGTAGAGAGCAACAGGTTAGCAGGCCGCTGGTGGTCTCTGTCAGCAAAGCCGGAGGTCTACCATCCTAGTGTTGCCATTATTCCTGATTAGGACTAATACACAGCATCCTACCTTACGGATTAATCACTAAACTCATTAGGGTGCAGGAGAATGGTTGCATTATACTACACAGTGATTAACTGCTTTTTGGCTACTGACTTGGGTCTATCACACATACCACAGTTGAACCAGTCTCTGAACTAACCAGTCCGTCATGCTGGTTATCACCTTGTAGCCTCTCAGTTGAGTTACCTAGATATGTTGAAGCAGTCACTTAGCTAGTTAACCAAACATATTGACTTTTAGCCTTTGAGCTGAATTAGAAAGATATACTAATGTTACATATTGTCTGAGCTAAGGTGATAGAACATGTTATGTTACCATGCAGAGATACATCAACCAGGTACTGATATCCGGCAGTCCCTGTGCCGAGGTGATTGAATGTGCTGAGAAACCTCATCGCTTCTCTGTTGAATCATCCAGATATAATGCTTCTAGGTAGGCCCTGAGCTAGACAGACATATCGTGTACTAGCCTGTAGCCTTCCTGCAGTCCATGGACCAAGATTAAGCTGACTTTACATTGTGTCCTGGGATATCGCTCTATCGGCCAAAAGTGAAATCTATGTGGCCTGGGTGAAAGGGGTTTGTCTCTCCTAAGAGAAACGTAAGCAGTAAGCAGGGCAATCCTAAACTAACAAACCTGAAACATTTCATGAGAATCACTAACCAATTCCAGTTCCAGATTGGTTTGGGAATCTCAGAGGATAACCTTTGGATTTCCGTTCACTTCCCAAACCTCCAGTTATAATGCAGGATGTCTGCAATTTAGTGGGGTAACCAATGACTCACTGTTCTTAAAGTTCTTAGTTATTGAATAGTGGAAGGCTTACTTTTTAGGTCCCTTGATCTGTAAAGCACAAT
Source organism: Gnathonemus echidnorhynchus (assembly GCA_026776725.1). Classification (NCBI taxonomy): domain Eukaryota; kingdom Metazoa; phylum Chordata; class Actinopteri; order Osteoglossiformes; family Mormyridae; genus Gnathonemus; species Gnathonemus echidnorhynchus. Next base: position 24,018,805 of record JAODJU010000002.1, on the reverse strand, counting down.
AACCTTTTGTCTGCTGTCCCTGGCTTACAATGTGGACAATAACAATGGATTTAGAGTGCATGACCTATTTTTATTGCGACAATTTTTAGAAACAAAGCCTGCTAATGCATAGTTATTTTATTTGTATTCTGGTAAAAAAGAACTTTCAGATGTGATATAAATATATTTTTTTCCATTAAAGTTCACTAATACTGCCATGTGCAGATAAAGTGCATATCTTTAAATTGAATTAAAAACAGAACGGAAAAAGATAACAGATTAAAATCAAATTAAACCCAAATTAAAACCTAAACAATGTATAAAACTGAAATGCATAAAGCTGAAAGAATATTTCACATAATTTAATTCCTTCTATCCAACAAAGCTACACCATTTACTCCTGTCATGTAGCACTGCCTATATTATGACCATTAAAGAATAATGTTGAAAATGGAGTGCAATCATGCGAAACACAGCAATAAATAACATACTGCTCCGTAACATACTGTCTTTATTTGATATTGTAATATATTGTAGGGTCTTATTAAGTAGAGGGTGCATACAATGAAGCAGACATTGTAATTTGTCATAAAAAGAATATGGAAACTTTTTCTTTGTGGCACAGACATAAATTTAAATCTCATGAACTTCAAATGTGATTAAATTTCCCAGTACTACAAATTATGGTTCTTGCCAGCTATAATACCCAGAAACACCCTTAAAAACAGAACTCTCAGTAAATTTTGCTAAACAACGTTTTGGCTACATTACAGCCAACGTATGTTGGTACAATTCTTTTTATTGTACCCTATTTTCTGGGTTATTGTGAAAATGAATGTTATATATTTTACTTACTAAATCAGATAAATGGCTTATATCTCAGTGTCCAAAGATTTAAAAGTATTTTCTGTTCAAAAAGTTCAGCAGTGGAATGATGCTGTAGCCAGAAAGGGGGAATTATGAACACTACTGGACATTTTACACACAACTGGATTTGCTTGTGTGCACAAAGGGTGTAGTTGAAGTCACAGAAGGCCTGACCTAATAACTACAGAAGATTACTCTACACTGCAACCGCTTTAGGGCATGAGCTGTCTGAGAATCCAATTTGTTTGCATCTCTTGTGGTGATTCAGAGTGTCTGTACAGAAGAAGAAGTAAACTTTCCCTAGATTCCCAGAATGCTCTCTTGCATTTTTGCGTCAAACTTTTTTTTTTTTCTTTTTTTGCGTATGGTCATAAACAAAATATTGTTTAACCTTTACATGACATTTTTTGCAACATAACTGCATGAAAATTAAATGGGAACGGACACTTAAAATAGAATAAATTGCTTTTAATATTTTTGATTAGTGTATTTTATAACAGCAGATTATATGTTGGACTGGAGAGAGGAATTACATTCATAGTCTGCCTGTATTCACAAGGGGGTCCAATATGTTGCACATTCTTTGCATAGCTATAATTCATTGCAGAATTACCATTTTAAAGCCTGAGTTCATGCAAATGGCCCACAGAAGCAGCAGCCCAGTTGCCTGACATCCTATAAAAACAGTCATTGTATATGATTAGCCCTTCTTGAAAATAAAATAGCTTAAATCTAAGGCTCCATCTCAGACCTTTTTTAACAAAAGAATGGATATTTCATGGTATGATTTGCCTTCCACCTCAGCACAATGAAATGGACTTCAAAGGTTGCATTTTAAAAGATTCACAGCGAGGTGCCTTTCGATTGTACTGATGTTTACATATTAAAAACGTGTCAGTATGCATCTCAACCCTTAGACATCATACTTCATTTTAAGATGAGAACTTCCAAAGAGAATCAATTCACTATTCTGTTTATGTAAAATTAGATGCAAGTTCACTTAAAAATATTGACTATACAAAAATGTGTCTGTTTTTTTTTAATGCTACAGTTAAAACTGATAACTGATGAAATGTAACATAATAGGTGGCAAGATAGGCATGGACTTTGGGATGTATTGAACAGGAACTTTCATCGATCTGAGAACAGCCTTACAGGGGAATCTACCCATCAGTTACGCATCAATTACAGCATAATTGTGAGATTATGGTAAAACATTGTGATAAAAAGATCACAAAATTCCACCGGTTTTAATAACTACAAAAATAATCTCCTCTGTGCTGCTTCAAGTACAGAATTAACAAATGAACCCAAAACTACTTGTTCCTGTTCTGATACAACATGAGCGCTGGCTGTGTGCAGTTTTGAAAAATATCTCAACCTACTATTATGTTTATCTTTGATAAAGGACATGAAGAGCAATGACAGGGAGCCGAATATCTGTTACTCACTGTTTATAGGCCCAATTACAAGGATAGTTGGATTATGAACAAATACAGTATTTTAACTTTTCTGTAGTTTAATAGTGTTTTCTGATGGCTGAATTTGAATTTGCTGCACTACCGGACTTGTGCATATAACTGTAGTGAAACATTCATGCACAATATTAATTAGTATGAACTGATTAATTCAATATCACCATCATTGTCCAGTAGAGTATTATGATGTCGATCACTCAAGATCAATGAGATCAATCACATTCTCGTGGACAGATGCTTGAGGCTCCTACAGAATTGCAGGGTCTATAGAAGTGCCCAGTTTGTGAATTCTGACCACAGACTTTTTGTTGCTATTTTGAAAATTCCGATTAGGTCCAGTAGGCTACCACCTACTAGGAGAATGAGGCTGGACCTGGCCAGATTCCAAGATCAAACTGTTTCTAATGAGTTTGCATGCAGTTCATGTGAGGCACTTGCAGAGTTTGGTGTGACTAATTGTAATGTAATATGAGAAACCTTCCATGACAAGACCCTGAAGGTTGCTGAGGGTTGTGTTGGTGTTGCTGGTAGCCCAGAAGGAGGTGTTTCATCCTGCAGGGCACCCTGGATATTATTGAGAGGAGTTGCAGTGCAGAGCTTTATGGTATCTCCAGTCTGTACCAAGAACTGAGAAAGACGGCTGCAAGGGCTCTGCGGGCAGGTAAGGAGGAGTTTTTTATAGGAATCTATGAGAAAGTGACATATCTGAATCTGCTCCTTGGAGACTTGCAGTCAGGGCGGGTGATGGAACAGTCCTTACGGATGACACTGCAGCTGTGACCCGCTGGGCCAACTACTTTGAGCAGTTGTTTAAAGCTGATCCTCCAGCAAGGATGTTGGACATCTCTGGGTCTACGGTTCTCGAAGCTGTTCCTCTGGTCAGCTGTGAACCACCCACATCTCATCCAATCTCACTGAGACTGCACGGGTGGTGAATAAGCTGGGGGCAAGGAAGGTCACAGGGATCTGTGGTATCCAAGGTGAACTTCTCCAGGCTGGTGGTAGGGCTGTCCTTATCTTTGCTTCCATTTGGGAGTCTGGCGTCATCCCAACTGACTGGAAAATGGGACTTGTAGCCCCTATCTGGAAAGGGAACGGTGATTCCCTGGAGTCCATCGGTAAGGAAAGTTCTAATGATCTTGACTTTGCCGATGATGCTGTGATCTTAGCGGAGTCAATGGAGGCTCTGATTGGGGCTCTTGATGGATGGCCGTTTCCGGAGGGTGGGACTGAACCATGTTGGGGGATTACGGGGGGGATCCGAAGGAGTTTCGCTGTGTGGTGGGTGCGGCGACGTACTGCATCAGTCCAATGCTCCCCAATCTGACCTGACCTGACCTGACCTGACAACAGAAACCAGGGCCCAAGAACACACAGGCTGGCCTCAACACTGTCCTTGTCTTTGGAGGTTATGACCTGTCAAAAGGTAAAGGCCATAACAGATAGTAATGACGGTGTGGAACAAGAAAAGGAGGGAACAGAGAGGATGAGAAAACAGGAAAGAATGCACCAAAGAAAAAAAGCATATTGTTTATAGATACCATGGAGAATCAGCACAAGATGTAGGAGGCACTATTTACAATATTAAATACAAAAGACTATATGCAAAATGTAGAACTATAATCAGTTTCCCATGACAAAGTCAAAACCTGTAACATTAGAAGCCTTGGTGACCAGAATCATAGAAAGGCCAATCAGACAGAATAGCACAACAATGAATTTATCAGCTAGGAAGCTTCAAGAGTTGCTGCAATCCTCTTCCTGCAGGACTTCTACAGGAGGAAGGGTTGTAAGCTTTGTGGCAGATGAGAGGAATGAGATAGAAATCACAAGTGAGATAGAAAACCATGAATGAAGATTACAAACCCAATGACCTGAAAATGGATCAGCAAAGGCAGCCCAGGAATACCCCACCAGCCCAAGGAAGACACATGGTGTTATAGATGGGTCTGCTTCCCCCCCGGGACTTCAGGAGGTTATTCCCAGTGAGGTTGGTGATGTCTTCTGGAAAAATTGCCGGCAGAAGTTTTGAACCTTGGCTTCCATGCCAGTCCACTTGAATAAATCTCTGATCTACTACAGGGTACCGGTGTTCCGAGCACCTAGCTCTGTTTCCCAAGGGTGTGTGTGTGCCAGATGTAACGTGCTGTCACTTTCTGCCCTGGGCACCACCAACAGCTTGGTGACTTCAAAGGTCACTCTCTCTTTTCACAATCAGTAGGTAAACTTCGTCCCCACAATTGTGTGAATTACGATGCTCATAATTTAGCCTCTCTTTACATTAATTATATTACATATATGTAAAGTACAATCCTGTTATAATGAACTTTAAGGGACCTGGCAAAACAGTCCGTTACATCCAGAGTTGCTGTATGCCCAGAACACAACTACAGGACACCATTTACTC
>JAODJU010000002.1:23979249-23990143 GCA_026776725.1 Gnathonemus echidnorhynchus | reverse complement strand
GGGGGGGGGGGGGGGGGTGGGGGGGGGGGGGGGGGGGGGGGGGAGTCCTGTAGCGCAGCAATTTTCACGCTGTGGCACGACCGTTCAAAGACGCTGCCTTGTGGAAAGTGCAGGAAAAATATCAGGAAACACTTATTTAGTGCCTGGTTTGACCTGGTTACTGCACCGGGGTAAAAACTGTTCTTAAGTCTGGTAGTGTGGCTCCGACAGCGCAGCACCTGCAGAAGCTTCTGCCAGATGACAACAATTCAAACAAACGGTGTCCAGGGTACGACGTGTGACAACGGATATTTGAAGCCCTGCGATGCCAGCAATCTTCTCTGCATTCCTGATCATTCACAGCAGGGCAGTTTGTCAATTGCGGACCAGCTTGCAAACAAGGTGGTGACATTCTAAGTTAGAATGCAACGATAAAAGGACACTAGCAGCTCCTGATCAAGGCTGACTTTCCTTTGTGTGCAGAAGAAGTACAGCTTCTGTTCTGCTTTATGAGTGCTCTGGTGTTGTTGGACCATGAGAGGTCTTCTGTGGTATAAGTGCCCAGCAGTTTGAGGCTAGAGTCAAAATCCACTGTGGCACTATTTATATGGCTGTGAGTAGGCTCACTGTCTCCTGAACTCGATAATTAGGTCTTAGGTCTTATCCATGTTTAGTGCCAGATTGTTCTCTGTAGACCATGCCGACAGCCTATGGACCTCATCTCAGTAGGCCATCTCATCTCCATCTGTGATCAGCCCCACCACCATTGTGCCATTGTGATTCTTGTGTACTAATAATGGTGTTCGTGTCATGAGCTGAAGCCCAGCCCTGGGGGGCACTGGTGCTGAGCATGAGGCTAAATGAATGGTGGGGGCCCAGTTTCACTATCTGGGGGAGACTGGTTAGAAAATCATAGACCCATGCACAGATGGGTTGGCTAAGACCCAGCCCAACTAGCCTGCTGTATGACCCTGGGTGTTCAAGCTGGGTGAGATGCATGTAGAATGGTGGATGCGTTCAGTCTGTAGGCATGTTGGTGCTTGTCCTGGGTGTTTGGAGCTGTGGATTTGATGTGTGAGACTACCAGCCTCTCCAAGCATTTGGTAGTGAGTTCACCTGGTCAGAAGTCTTTCACTTCACTGCCAGTTGGGTGTTTGGAGACTGGAATGATAATGGCAGGTAGGAGACAGGGGGACAATTGCCAGTGACTAGGATGGGAAGAAGATAGATGTAAATACTGCCGCTAGCTGGTCTATACAGGACACAAGTTCATAATAACTTTCAGCATTTTCTGTTTCTATATTCTAGTACTACTTCCACTTTTCATGAAGTAATTAATATGCAAATAACATATATATAGTTTTCTCTATATTTTTCAAATTAAATTGTAATGCTATCTGAAAATTAAGCTAATTATCAGAACAGTGAGTCCATTACATCTAAATTGCTGTGTACTGCACCCACACATCAGTCCACAATGTTTGTTAACTGACATCGTTGTTGGTGAACTGCTGTCCTTATTGGGGTATGAACAGTCTAGGAAAAAAACAGTAATAAACACATTTTGTTCTTCATTAAATAAAATCAACTGAAAAGGCATCTGACCTTTTTGAGAATGACATAAAACATATACACACCTATTTCTGAAAGGGAAAACTTAGTTCTATACATAATTTACAGATTTTTTTTTTCTCCAGAACATAACAACAGTATTAATTGGCCACCAGAGACAATTTAGAATTCATGAAAAGGCTGGCAATAGTTGTGCAAAAAAAAAAAAAGAGATTATATAATGTGCCTGAGATGCACATATCATTTTACTACAATCTACCCCTGCTTTCTATCTCTAATAGAATACATACTCATATCTCTAATAGAATACATACTCATATCTCTAATAGAATACATACCTATTTCACTCTGCTCAATATTAATATTTTAATTAATGAACTAGCTTGTAGTAAAATGTTTTCAATAACTTTACAAATTTGTGACCTCTTTTTATTTATTTCAAACCTTTGCTTCATCGAAATACTGTCCCTCACATTCTTTGAGAGACAGTCATGAAAATTCTGAATAGCTTTATTATTCAATGTGTTTTGAAAGCAGTTACACTAGACTAATGTGTCAGACTATCTAGGTTCATGTTAAAATTCTTATGATTTGCAATAGTATTAGCAGGTCATTATGGTAATTTAACTGTTTGATTCTTAATATAAATTTTACTATTCCGCCATTATTTTTATATTATCATTATTTTGTCATTTATATGAATGTATCTTGCAAAGGGGCGATGTAGGAAGCTTTAATATCTAGGTGCTGACTAATGGGACCTTTTAGACGGTCTCATCTTGCCAGATGCATCTTTTGTCATCTGTTCACTTGTAAAGGGCATCTTTTCATCATACAGTAGAACCGTGGAACTGGAACGCTTCTTAACTCAACCAACTCCGACATCGAGCGGGTCTGTTGAATTTTTTTCAACTTGAACCTCGACCAAAATCTTGGAACTCAAACGTTCCTGTATGGGCTGAGACGCGTTCAACTCTAACGATTGGAACCTCAAACGGGTCAGTCAAGAAAAATCTATCCGCAACTCTACCACCATCTCAGAACACAACAAAACAAAACAGACTTGCTAAAATTTGTATGGATTGAGACGCGTCACTGATGGGCTGAAGCGAAGGCAAATGGACCTACTGGGATGCTGATGCTTATGCTGATGTTCCGACGGAAACATCTCGACCAAGTTTGACGTGTGGAAGCTGTTTTCCTGTGTTCGGTGTGAATTTTTTTGTGCTTTATCTACAGTGTGTTTAGTGATACAGTAATCATGACCCCTAAGAAAGTAAGCAGTGATAGCAGCAAAACAAACAGGAAGGTGGTTAGAGTAACTGTAGAGCTTAAAGGTGGTACACATGTCTGCTCTCGCTTCAGACTATGGGATTGTCATTTATTTCATGTTTATCGCTTTTGTATGTGTGTGTTATTTTTATATTGATTGTTAATGCTTTTTATCATTAGTTAGCTAGGTAGATTTAAATGGGCAATTATTTGGGGGTCTGGAATGGATTCAATTCATTTACATTACTTCTTATAGGGAAATTTGACTTTGAACTCAACCAAAGTGCTAGTCGACCAGCCTTCTTGAACAAATTAAATTCACGTTCCAATGTACCACTGTATTTGCAATTCATTGAATGAAAAGACAGAAATAGTCTTTTAGTGTGTATAAAATGTACAGCCAGTCCTGCTATAACACGTGATATCACACCCTGAATCTGTTCTAACTCGAGTGATATATTAGTACCCAAGTCCAAAATAACATGGTATTGCATTTGTATTTGCGATTTTTAGTCAGAGAAAATCACTATGCAATCGACTATATGCCATATGGTCTTACACACAAAACAGCTATTGAAGTGAACGACAGTGATGTCCGATTCATAAAGAAATTGTTCTTTTGAACCTATTCTTTCCAGTGAATTGGTCCAGTGAAACTTTTTGTATACCTATGCATTGCACAGGTCAAAGTCTTAGATTTAAAAAATCTAAAAATATTTCACTTTATCATATAAAACACACAGCAACCTTTTATTTATTCACTTACATTGAATTTTATTTATTATTATTATTTTTTTTTTTGTCGTGTGTCCTTAGGCTTCCCCCATAGCCTATGATAACCTGCTGTATTTGTCCTGTGTTCATGCCACATGTTTTGCCCTTTTTCCTATCTGACAAATACCGTTTCCATGCGCTATGTCAACATCACATGCATTACATTACATGCATTAACCAAATCGAGGTGATCGTTATTATATAGTTTGCATTCTTACAGGCTGCGAATTCCGTGAATATAGGACCAGATTTTACTATTCAATGGTACAAGGATATTTGTTTTGCTTGTTGATAATAGTATAAATTGTGGTCTTTGTTTTAGTTAAAGCTGAAATATATCACTTAAATAGAAACGTAAATCTTTTTTTTCTTTTTTTGTTGTTTTAACTGGAACCACGGGCGTAAATTACGGGGGGATGAGGGAGTGGTAGCCCCCCCAATAATTCAAAACTAGCTAATACAACCCCCCCCAATAATCAATTTTCTCCCGTAATTGGTGGAGACCTCAACCCTCCCAGTGTTCCAGCCAGTTACGCCCTTGCCTGGAATTAAGTTTGTTCGATACAAAAGCACTACAAGGTGTTTTGAAAGCGAGGTCTGCGTCTTCCCGTAAAATCTACTTTAGATTCAGGCTCTTCTCCTTTCTCATCTCCCACTATTTGCTACGCCGCATATCTTTTGATACCTTAGTGCAATTCATGCTTTATTTTCCTGAAATTTAAGTGCAACCTTCTTCTATTATAGCGTTCTGATTGTATATTAGACATAGCAATCACCTTGATGATTGACAGCCTCAAAAGGAAAGCTTCATTGCCAAGCAAACTTACCAGGTTAAATTTCAATTTAAGTGTAATGTATAAAAGCATAATGGCAATACATACATATACTTGGCCATTATGATATACAAATATAAGAATATTGCAATAGTCTATCAATATCTAAGGGTTATATCATTTATTTACGAGTGGTATTTGGAAGGTGTTTTGGTATTTGGGGAAAACTTTTTTTCTGAACTGCCGCTTTTACTTGACTTGAAGGGATGCTTGGTTCGATTTTTCATTTCCCTCTAAAGAAAATAGGTTGTCAGATCTCTTATTTTCTTGGACCAATGTGCTAATAGGACTCCACATGGAAAGTGTGACTCCCTGCAGTTATTCTGGCTCACGAGCGAGAGTAAGATATGGTTTGATAGGGTGACTGAGAGCACAAGGACCCACATCAACCTTAAGATATTACCACAGACTGATTCAGAATAAAGTGTTAATTGATGTTAAGGCCAAAAACAATTACTTTCTGTGGATTCGTTTTGGTTTGCCTCAGCAGGCGACAGGTGTGCTTAGAGTTGTTATAAACAAAGCTTTTATATATTTCTACTTAGACAAACACTGAGATGGAGAAAAAGGTGTCACTTCTAAAATGTCAAGTGGTCTCTTATGGATCGGTGGTCCCTTCAGGGGACAGTGTAGGTAGTCTGTGTCGCTGGATTGATGATCCATGGAAGACTGCCTTCAGGAAAATAATGGCAAGAATAATGTGGAGAAGCATGTGATTCTCAATAGTTTGTTTGGATCATAACACAAATGTGTGTTATGACATATGTACTGTACTATTTATTAAAATTTAAGCCAATATTTATTCAGTGTGTGTAATATTATACTTTTGTACAAGATTATGAATGAAAAACATTTATAAAAACTGTTGTTTTGTTTTAACTAGAAGCAGTTGTTATTGAAGCTAATGAGAAAAATAAGCAAAGAGAATAGATCAGTCAGCAGGTCCAGTGACTGGTTGAATGTACAGTATCACTGTATTATTACAACAACATGCAGTGTTTATTAAATGATAAACTGGATCTTTTGCATTTTTCATTGCAGTATGAATGGAACCAAGTGTCTGCTCCAGCAGTCATGAAGAAATGATTGATGTTACAGGGTAAACTGTCATCATACCTTTCTCTCTGTGGGGCAAAATCTGTTTTTTCAAAAATACCTGTACTATCTATATCTCTCAATCAAAATTCCCTACCTGTATGCGGGAATACATACGTATTAGCGCACGTGTTAGAAAATCATGATGTCTGTTAGCCATCAGCAATGGACAATGGCATCGTCCATCAGCCCAAGTCTAGTCCTGACAAAGACAAGTGCTGATGAGAGTGGAAGAGCAGAGAGGGAGAGATCAACTGAGCCAGTGTACAAGAAATAATACGACATCCATCAATAATACCACACTGCACCGAAAAAAGGGCTGCGACCTAATCATGTGCTGGTCTAACCAACTGAGAAAGGTGGTAGCACCAGTGCCCCTACTGGAAACATTAGTCTGGAGCCCTGCTTTAAGCCAGTCGGTTCATAAGTACGAGTTGTCCGTAAGTCAGACATTTCTAACCCATGGACTGCCTGTAAACTGATTCCCCATCTAAATTAAATTTATTTACATGATTATGTATTGAAAAACGATCAATAACAAGCATAAATTAGATCCACTCTGCCTATTTTTTTGTGAAATTCACTGATCCAGTATGTGATACGGCTTGAGAACCACAGGGACTTTTTGCATCAGGTTGCGGCTGAGATATTCTTCGATAAAGTTCTCGTCTCGTTAGGTTATACAGGTCATCTCCTGGAGCAGAACCTCTGCAGTCTTCATTCATACACATGCTCCCCTCGTACGCATAAAGGCACCGTTCCCTAAACAAACTGCTAGCAGCAGTGCTGATGAGTGGCCTGCTTGGCCGTCGAGTCCCTCCAATGTACCTTCTGTTGCAGTGATTTCGCAGCAAAATCCAGCATAGCTTTCCAGCCAAACATGGGCAGCACAGAAGATGCAGCATTAATTTCATTATACACTTCAAAAGAGGCTTCTAAACATAAGGAAAACGTGCAACACCCCCCCCGCCCCCAAACTGACCAGGCACCACACTTGATGGTTTTACTGGTAGACAGGTTTTTTAAGTAACTGCATTTTCATAATGATTTTTTTCCTTTCCACATGACACACATATGGCTACCATTTACAAAAATACCTTCAGGAATATATTATCACCACTGCTCTGAAATAAACTAAATATAGGTACAAGTAAATAAGAATTATAAACACATCACCCATAAAATTGGAAGTTACATAATTAGTCATATCATATGCCAGCACAAAACCTTAATTGTAGTAATGTGAAGAGTTCATACCAAGTACATGAAAAGTATTAAAAGTAACAAAATGAAATCTTTCTCCATTAAAAATAAATTATTTTTCTTTATTTTAATTAGACAAAAAAAAAATTAATACTGGTTTATATATTACTCAATCCACCCCTTTCTACAATCTGTAATTTTTAATTGGTTAGAATTTAGAAGCTCTGCCCAGTAAACATTTTCTTTTAAGAAAATATTGGCACTTCCTCATTTCCTACTGTTGGGTGGTATGTTGGCCACTTGGCTGTCACTACATTAACATTTATAAATGAGTCTTGATCCATAATAATAATAATAATAATGTTTAAAGGTTTTCATTCATCTGTATAACAGATACTTTTGTCCAAAGCAGCATGCGATCAAGGAGGTAGTATATTAGAAGCACATAACAGCTGCTTTAAAGTAACTTGTTTTTACTTGTGGAATACAGCTATTGCAGGACCATCACAATGCATTTTATGGACAAAAGCTGGATTTCAGCGTGAGACTTCCCCATACAGATTATGAATTGCCCTAAAATACTCTTTGTTAGATGTGCTGCTTCCTTTTCACACAGCAGGTCAGTGTGTGCCCTGCTGATGAGTGTTAATTAAATAGCTGGAAATTGAGCATCTAAAAGTAGCAGAGTGGTAAGTACAGTGCAAATACCAAGTATTTCTCTATTATCTTTATAGGGAAAATTAAACAATGTAACCCTAATCAACTAAAGCTATTAATGCATTCCAGGTTCTCCTTCTTTGACACTAACTTCTTGCTTTTTTCACAAGAACATCTATCCATCAATTTAATTGTACCAAAATAAGCCACGATAACCTTCTAGCATGCTTTACCCTATTTTCTGACAGCCCGTCCTCTACTCCCATGTGAAACCATGGCACTTTATGAACACATTGTACGCGCAAACACCTGTCAGACACATTTCAAGGAAACAGCTGCTCCTGCTGGTTTACATTTCAGAATGTAAGGGACAAAGATTTGTGTGTTGGATTGAGCTGGTATATTTTGATCTATAAACCAAGGGAGATTCAACAACAAGACACAGTAAGACTTAAAGAGTTATGGATGAAGAAAAAAACCATACACAACAAAATCAAATAATAAATCATGTAATCACACATTTCTGAAGTGAAATGTTTGCATGTGTACTGGGTGCCTTGATTGCTCCGAGCCACATCATGTGATCTATTGATACATTATATACAATTGCAAAGAAACAAAATAGAGTGGAATGTAGGGCTGCGCAGACACTATTTTAACTCACATTATATAAGCAAAATGGACAGTCTCTCCACTCACTCTTGTATGTGCCTGGTGGAATGTATTTCCTTATAGTAATCCATGATAAATATAGTAAATAATCTTTTTCTCTATTGTATAATCTAGGACAATAGAATGTATAATTATATAATTTATTCATCTTTAATGCATTTTATTGTTAGTCAAGCCACTATAGGTTGGCTATAATTTTATGTATTCAGTCTCTGAAACCATCATTTAGTTTCCAAGCCTTATAATGATATGTTAACAGTTAAGAAAATTGCACCCAAGATATTAAATAATAAAAAATACCTCTTCGATATGGTACCCAGTTGACACATCCTGTATACTAAATGAAGTAATAAAATCTGAGTTTAGGTTTTGGTGGTGCTATACCAGGAGACAAGAAGACGTTCATGTTCACGAATCCGTAAGCATTATTTTGGTGTAAACCTTGAGTCAACAGTGAAAAATATAAAGAAATGTTTTTTTGGTAGATACTTCATAAGGACAACAAAGATAAAATAATAAACAAATCTCCCTTTTGGGTTTTATGTTGTCACAGCTTTTGCTTTAACTTCAATGCATATTTTCCCTGCAATATAGCCTCAAGTGTAATGCAACATTTTTACAATGTTATTTTACATAGCTGTAAAAGCTGTCAACATTTCTTTCTTTGTAAATGTGTTTTTAATAGAATAAGGACACATTTTCCATTTTTAGGTTTTTAAATAACCATCCTTTATTTCATAAAATATACTGAATTAGGTTGGACATGATGATGATTAAGTTGATATGGTTGCTTTGCATATGAGAAAAAGAGCAGAATTGTAAATGATGTTGTTTGGAGAACATTATAAATTCACTTTAACTACGATGTGCTTTTTTGTCTTAATCTTTGGGATTGGAGATATTTGATGGAATCTGAAAAAAAAATCTTAATGATGAAAAAATGGTGTATTAACCCTTTAATACTGCAGTGCATTAAGATAGAACTGAGTTTAAATGGCTGTAGAAAACAGCAAAGGAACATTCTGCATTCCCCATTTCATATCAATAATCCATCCATCCATTTTCCAAGCCGCTTATCCTACTGGGTCGCGGGGGGGCCGCTTATCCTACTGGGTCGCGGGGGGTCAGGAGCCTATCCCGGAAGCAACGGGCACGAGGCAGGGAACAACCCCGGACGGGGGGCCAGCCCATCGCAGGGCACACTCACACACCATTCACTCACACATGCACACCTATGGGCAATTTAGGAACTTCATATCAATAATTTGGAACAAATTAAGTTTTTGCTGTGCGTTTTTTACCTTCATAAAACTTTTAAAAGCATTTCACTTTTCCTCTTTTTTTGAGTAACACACATCACCTCCAGTAATAACTTATCTAATAGAAAGCTGTCGCACACTAGAATCTTACCACTACCTGGTGCTCTTTCACCTGTTGTCAGGAAATTAAACAAATTTTTTTACTCAGAAAAGCAATGATTTGTAACATTTTCTGAAAGAAGAGGAAAACTATTTACAAGAGCGTGAGAATAGTGAAGGTTTCAGTAATGTCGATCAATCAGCCAGGCTGTATCTCAGAATCCCTGTGATGCAGATTGATCTTGTCATGACAAGGATTCAGCGCTCATTTAAGATGCTTGGTTTATTGGCTTTTACAGACAGAACAGCCCCAAAACCACAATATCAGGATTTCTGCCTGCTGGCCCCATAAGCAAGGCCCTTAAGCCCAAAGTAGGGGAGCTAAGTTGGATATGCGAAGGTTGAATATTGTTGTACATCTCTTCATAGGTAAACTAACAGTAACCACATTCCATTCCCTGATCCCTGAAGAGGTATTTTTTACCTGAAGTCATGATAGTCCAAAAAAATTTAGTAAGGACATTCCATTGGTCAGTTTTGATTTCTGGCTTAATTTAACCCAGCTAACTGAGAAATCTTGCTTTGTGGAACACCCCTCTGAATCTGAATTTATGTTGCTTGTATAGTAATAAAAATTCAGGTCCCATTTGTAATATTCAGCTCTTGAAAATTTGGGTTGTAAGATTCAAGTCGAGAAAATTCTGGTTGAGAAATTCATTTTTAGAGATATTTAGAGAAAGAGCAAAAATGTCTAGATTTAATCGAGCACAATCCTGGCCAATCACAAGACAAGAAGATCACTGTCATTTAGGATGGGGATTTGGGATGGGGCTAGAAGTCATGATTGTTCAAAAAGATCTTAAGGAGCATTCCTATTGGACAGTTATGACTTCTAGCTTAAGTTAACCCAGCTAACCGAGAAATCCTGCTTTGTGGATCCCCCCCCCCCCACACACACACACACACACACACTCAGGTGTAACATATCATTAAAAAGCTCAGATAAATAATGTTTCCCGGATGTTTTTGTGTGTGACTTTCAGAAATGTTTGTTTTCAATTATTTCAAGCCATAAAAATTGCAAGTAATAAATGAAACCCATGAAGGACGTTCAAACAGCAAACAACAATAATAACAATAACAACAATAATAACAATAACAAGAATGGAAGAATAATAAGAATTATCTCCCTTTAACACTAAAGTCTAAATGAACTCTCATTTTCTCTCACGCTAAATTTCCCCCCATTTATAAAAAGCTCAAAAAGTACATATTGCACGATATCATCTTTTCTCCATTGTCTCCCTTGTAGGATCATTTAGCAGGAGTCCCTCATTACATAATTTGCATTAGGTGGCATTAGTGAGAGGATTAGGAAACATGATTTACACTTGCCAGACACTCTTCATTTTAGCAAATGAGTTTCTGTTCCCAGTTGAACGATGGAGCATTACGCCCCCCCCCCCCCCCCCCCCCCCC
>JAODJU010000002.1:23961417-23979149 GCA_026776725.1 Gnathonemus echidnorhynchus | reverse complement strand
CGCCCCCCCCCCCCCACTCCCCTTAATCTTATTGAGCAAAAAAGCTTCCAAACCTGTAACTGTGGGGCCTTGTTAGGACAGCCCCCTTTAAGCCAACAGACAAAAATTAACGTTATATGGGCTGTCGCTGGATTTTGTTAATTAGAAGCTGTCAGACCATAATAAAGAAGAGGGGGTCTTGAGGTTTGCTTGAGGTACTGCTATTTATGTATAATAACTGCTGCTGCTTTTGTGAGACAATACGCAGAATTTATTTATGGCAGATGAAACACTTAATTTACCAAGCACGTCCTTAATTTGAAAGGTTTATGCAACATAACGTTCAACTGAAGTTCGAATGTTATCTTCTAACCAAGGATCACAGGCTGTGATTTACAGGAGGTCGGGGTGAAGGAAAGTGGTCATGCTGGTCGTGGGCACTAGAAGATGAATGAGCAGAGAATGAATGGCATTGCCCTGGGCATCACGTGGTAGTACATTTAGCCAGGGAGATTAATGGATTCTTCTGCATGGCAGAGGAGCGACTAGGGAGCTTGGGGTGTAATTGGGTTGGGGCAGGAGTGGGCACAGACAGCTGCTCACAGCTGGAGCCAATCACACTTACCCATCCATGCCAGGCATCCTGGAATCATCCTATCATTCACCACCGGTAAAAAAAATGCACCCTTGTCCTTCACATTAACAGCAAAAAAATACACTCTTGAGACCAACATTTTTTAAGGTAACTGCAGTAACAATTTCTTAAGGAATAGTGTTCCAATACAATGATAATCATCATCATCTTCCTCATCATCATTCCATGTATTACTGCTGACCTCTGTGTGAATTTTACTTTCACTGTAAAATGCACATTTTTATCTTTGTTGTTGTTATACAGTATACTACTAAATATATTTTAAAATAATAATGTAGTATATAGATAAATGCAATCTGCATCATTCTAGTACAGCTATCCTAACATGATTTTTAATATTGTAGCCTAATATTGTGCATGTGCATCAGTCTGCTCAACTTCTTTGACTGGATCTCACAACCAATTAATTCTGTTAAACATCCATCCATCCATCCATCCATCCATCATAGGCAGCATAAGGCTAGGGTACACTCAGGGCCAGAGACAGGCGTCTTCGCCCAAGGCCCCGGAATTACCAGCTTTGGGGAGAAGGTAACATGACAGCAGTGTTATGATTTAAATAGCTGGATAAGATAACACTGGTCAGATTATTAACCTTTACTTATTTAAGGTTATGCTATTTTAAGACAAAAAGGGTCAACTGATCGTAGAACAACCAATTATTAAGGATAATGAAAACCATTATAGTTAATTAACCATAGGCTAATCTATCAAGACGAGTATAAACAGGCACTTGTGCAAAGAACCTTGTAGTCTTACACTGAAAATAAATATTTATTCCAGTGTATGAGTACAGAAAGTAATACAAGTGAAAAAAGCTCAGAGCATGGTACAGTATGTAATTGTCTAATAAACGAACGGGTTGATCGCAATCTGCAGGTGAAACCCATGACCCATGAGACCCATGACCCAGCACCCAAGCTGAGCTGCTTCACATTTTCAGCAAAAAACAGCAAAAAGATGCTATATAAACCAGTAATGACACATTTTTAAAAGAATTCACAAATGCTGGTAATGTTGAAGCAGCGCTGACCCAGAGGATTAAGGAGTTGCCAGCATATGATGTTTTTATAAGGAAAAAAATACCTATAATCCCTGCAACATAAGGGTCGCCTATGGTCTGATGTAGAAGCTGATGTTCCCTCCTCACATTTGCCTGCTATAATGCACGTCCAAGACGTTTACTGCAAAGGGCCGGAATGGGATTTCTGTTGAACTCATTTTGAGGGATCATTAGCCTTTTCCTTTACTCTTAATATTTTACATAATACTCACAGGTATCCTCACATTAAGTACATTAAATACATTGTTGTTTAGCTTTTGGAAACAATATTATTTATTACTGAGGAAATTATTTGGCTCATTTGGATTTTGGTTTTTAGCTGTATCCAGATGCACAAATGAGGAGAAGCTTATTCTGTGCTTCCATTATGTATTTTGCTCTCTTGATTGTTCTATAGGAGCAGATGTTAAATACTACTGTAAGGATGTCAATCAGTAAGTCCCAGTTGTAGGCTCTTGCTACTCGGTGCTCTTGTCTGTCATACTTTGGCAGTGTTGTAGTCAGTGTCGGGCATTTCAGGTTCAGAAACTACAAATCCAGGCCAATATTTTGTTTCTACCAAGCAGATGAGTACTCGGTAACTGTGATGCTCAACCAGTTATTCCATGGGTGGGCAATCTTATCTGCAAAGGGCCATTGTGTATCCTGTTTTTGGGACAGCATTTAGGTCAGCCAATCAGTCCTCTAATTAGTAATCTCATTAGGGAGTTGCAGTGAAAACCTGCCCTTTCTGGATAAGATTGCCCACCCCTCAGCTATGCTCAACTGCTTGATAGAAACAAACTCTTGGTCTGGATTTGTAGTTTCTGGACCAGAAATGCCCAACACTGGTTGTAATATTCGAGTCCAACCATTAATCTTATAGTTTTTCCATACTCTATAAGATTTTTTTTAATCTACTTGAGAACATTCTGCATTTTATAGCTTTCAATTATTAGCGGTCTTAAGGTATGTGTCTGTGTTTCTAAGGTAACTGTCTGGCCTGATGCTCTATTAATAGTAGTTTGAAATTTGTTTAATATTTTTATGCCTCCAATAATGAGACTGAACTTTTTATTATTGAACAACATGACTGACA
This sequence comes from Gnathonemus echidnorhynchus, assembly GCA_026776725.1. Classification (NCBI taxonomy): domain Eukaryota; kingdom Metazoa; phylum Chordata; class Actinopteri; order Osteoglossiformes; family Mormyridae; genus Gnathonemus; species Gnathonemus echidnorhynchus. The sequence continues at coordinate 23,976,374 of JAODJU010000002.1, read as the reverse complement.
CCGATTATCAGGCTTGTATGAGCTGCACTTTCGATGTGCTTTAATACTATGCCTGCCTGCATGATCAGCCAAATTCCTTCTTTTACAAACAAAAACAAATCGCTCACTTTTGACAGGGCTGTTTCCTGTGGAGTGCTACGTGTCACATGCAATAGATACCAGGAATACAAGCAGTGGATCCAATGCCAGTTGTCCACAGCTGGTTGGAGTGTAGCCAGCAAACTGCCATGGCTGAACATGTCTGCTGTTAGCCAGGAATCCTCCGCCTGCTATTCCCAGTGGTGCAGTCTGGCTCCCTGCAGTGGAGCACTTCACTGGATGTAGAAAGAGCCACAGTGGAAATAATCTGACAGTTTATTCCTCATGCAAGTCTCAGCTGTGCAGTCCGAAGGGGGAATTTGCGGGGGGGGTGCCTGCCTGATTTTCCTTATAGAACAAACACTACAGATTAATCTGACTCCATATTTAATTCACTTCACAACCCATTCATTGAATCCCCATGCAATCAAATTCTCTATTTTTTGACAATTTATATATTTCTTTGATTAAGGGGGAAAAAAATCTGACAGCACGAGGCAAACTAAGAATTATCATAAGAATGATTATAGTTTTGGGAAAATTTAAGAGGAATGCTTAAATGTTCTTAATTATTTATTATTTCATGCAAACTGTTATAATCATTTTCTATATGCGAATGTGTTGCAAGGGGATTTGTGGTTGTTTTTTTAGCTAACATTGGATGTACCATATCCTTGGGTAATAAAAATACATTATTAATAAAATAAATCCTGATTCTCTATCACAGTTTATTTAGTTCCTTCAATGTAACCAGGAATTCAGCATGGTAATACGACTCGCCTTTGTTTAGGGGGCTTTAGGTCATAGTTTGTAGTGTATGATGGTCAGGTTCAGCCTGGTTGGCAGCTCTATCAAAAACTGTTTCCTGAGAGCTTGCTGGATATCCGCAGTTAGAGATTGGCACTAAGTTCTCCAAGTGGTGATTGTAACTCTGATTGGGGAGGAACAGATTGGCAGTATTGTGAATCTGTGAAACACACATTGCTTCCTTGCTGCCTCCTGCCATATATGACAGAAATGTGGTCAGCAGATCATTATAGAGAATTGGCGTACGATTATATTATTGCAGATCTCAAACTACATCACTAATTACTCTTTGAAGACCAGTTGCATACAGACAGTTTTTCCATAAGATTTCCAGTGACTAAAAATCATGCACAACTGTCAAACTACAAGAAGAAGAGAAAAAAATGAACAGGCCACACAAAGCCTTATGTTTCGTCCAGCATATATATTTCGAAAAACTTTGTATAACCACTAGTTGAAAATAATCAGCCAAACTAAAATCAAGACTTCAAAAATGTCCCCTGGTATTTCTGAAAGCATGAAGGAGAAGTCTTTTGGCAAGTGGTTAATTTATTGCGTTGATTGATTAGGAACATTTTAAATGATGTGAGAGGTACGATAAAAATGATGGGTTAGGGTTCATTTACTATCTGCAGCTTCCAGAAAACAAGAGGAAATGCTGCCGCTTCCTTTTTGTGGGCTTTGCTCACTTTTTTGACTTTCATTCTCTCCTCTAAATCCACTTATCTCTTTCAGCTTGAGGCAGATGTAGGAAACAATGTAAATTTATTTTTGACATTGGGTTAGTCATTTGCAAGGCAAATGAGTGCCGCGTCACTCAATGCTAAATGCTTCACACATTGGTTAGCAACATCAGTCTTTCTACAAACAGCTGTGACCCCAGGCAGGAAGTCAGGCATCCTACTTCCTGTGGCAAGCTGTGCCGTTGGCTCTCCTGGCCAGATCTGGATTTCTAATTGGTGTCCTCTCACCTTTTCATATCAAGACGTTCCCATTTGACAGTTCTTGGCAGCCGGAAGAATGTCCTTGAAGAACAAAAGTCATGTCTGAGAACTATAAAATATCTCCTTCATACCATATACCTGTGTGTGTGTGAAGACCACATAGAAGGGTTCTTTTTTAAGTAATTAATAAGGAAGGTTAGGCAAAATAAAAGATGCCACAACTGAATAGGCCGTGAGAAACTGTGTCATAATTGCAGTGTCTGATGGGTCTAAACTATTGAACTTTTCATATTAAATTAGTTTACCTTTATCTCATCTCATTAAATCTGATATGCTGAATTAGTGCCTTTATGGGTATGAAAGATAGATATTGGAGATATTTGATATTTCAAAGCAAGATGGGTCAATATTAAATTGCCTGTGAATGTGCAGAAATCAGGTTATTAGTGATGAGCAAGAAGAGTTTTTCTTAAGACTGAGTCATCTTTCAACATGCAATTTACTGTAAATTTTGTCAAATGAATAGAATATACTTCTATACTATCCTGAACTGTTTCGCATTTGCTTTGAGGCTGGCTGTTCCCTTCTGACCTCTCTTTTTAGCAAGACAGAAATGCCATTGACCAGATATTTTTTGTTATCACATCATTCTCTAGACATGCTTTAGACCAGCGGTGGCCAATCTTATCCGCAAAGGGCCGGTGTGTGTGCAGGTTTTTGGGATAACCTGTAGGTCAGCTGTTCAAACCCGGGTGTGAGGACTCTTAAGCCAATCAGTCCACTAATTAGTAATCTAATTAGGGAGTTACAGCGAAAACCCGCAAACACACCGGCCCTTTGCGGATAAGACTGGCCACCCCCGCTTTAGACACTGGTGCATTGAAATCTCAGAGTCAGAAGGGTGGCTGTGTTTGAGATTATGGAATTGGCCATGTCAACAGTATATAAGACTGAGAACGCATTGGGTGGGATGTCAGTTTATCATGGGGAAAACACACACACACACACACGCACACACATATTTGTATTCATATCTTTGTGAGGACCATCCAATCATTTCTCTGAGCATAATCCCAACAATGGTAACCTTAAACCCTACTCAGCCCTAACCTTAACATACAGTTAGTAACTAGCTGGGATTGTTCAGTGGAAGGTGTGTACACAAACCAGGGAACCAGAGTACAAACCTTATTTTTCACAATAGTTTTCAAAAAAGTTACTGGTATCTTATTAAATTGCAAGAACACAGCTTTCATTCCAAACCTCTGCTCAGTGCCATTCCAGCCTTTCCATGTGTTTATTAAACTTTATCACCAAGTCACTTACCTATTTAATTAACTGCAAGAGGTACTGACTCGCCAAACAAGTTTGGTACAGTTTGGATGGACTGCCTACATTGGAAGGTAATTGAAAATTATAGTGTGACTTTATAAGAGTTTTGACATGGCTAAGGTGACAGTTTTTTGTCAGTTCAGGAAAATATCAAATGAGGATTGAGTGTGCCTAAAGAGTTTACATTAAAAAATGGTCATTTTATATTATACTATATTATTCATGCAGTGATAGCTGAGGTTGTGTAATAGGACATCCAAAGGGTTATATGTAGCCACAAAATTGACAGCACACAGGCAAAGGGTTATTTTCAAGACCCTGTTTTGGGTAGGGGTCAGCATCTAAGCAGCTGTTCGAGCACGCTGGAAAGAGGCCAGCCCACTAGACCATGAATATCACAAGTGAAGAATATGCAAAGTCTTTGTAAAGGTAGTAAGTTTGGTTTGAGATTCAGCAATGAATATTTATGATGGCATTAGCTTTCTGACATCTAGATCAATTACAGTGAATAAGAATGACAGTAAAATTCAGTTTATGATGACAAATGTTACTTTCTGAACACAGATGTGCTTTTAAATGTTTCTTGTTAAATAGCAGTAGACTTCCAAGCACCTTGGTTTCAAAATTCTCACGACACTCTAATTTCTTGATTTATATATTTTTTTTTTTATTTAAACCTTTATTTTACCAGGCGAAGCATTAAGAACAGATTCTTATTTACAGTGCCAGCCTCTTTACAGTGCTCTTTTTATTGGGAAATGTTCAATAATTACCAAACAAGTTTATTTTACAAGCCATCTGAATAAAATATATATATGCAAACAAACACATTAATAATGGTATCTGTTTGCCTTGTTCATACTTTAAATTTCGATCACCAGGGAGTTTGTAGACATTTGCTATAGTTCAAACTATACAAACAAGTTTCAAAAATATTACCCACACCATTACTCAAATATAATGAATACATTATTTTGAATCATTTATAATAGTTTTTAAGTTTTTAAAATGCACTCAAGATCTTTCTGAACAAAGGCCGTACCGTATGTTACTAGTGCAGATAGCAGCTAGGTTCATTTTGAGATTGGCATGTTTAAATGATTCCTATTTCATTCAATAACTTCATTCAGTTACTTACTGTAAGTGAAATATATGACCCTTTGAACTTGGGGTAAAATGTTTAGTCAGGAAAAGGTAGTCTTTTTTTTTTTTTTATTGTTCAATACAACTAACATATTGACAGTTTTTTTTTCTCTTAAATACGCTGTAGGTTCCCAGTTAATTAGCCCCTTTATCAGATTCAAGCCAGATGGTACAAATATATGAGCAACTGATTATTCTATGCCTTAAAAAGCACAAGCAATTTATATGAAAGATAAATAACAAGGTATTTCACACTAAGGTACAGAATGCAAGCAATAAACACATTAAATGCCGGCGCACACCAATATAATGTAGCTATGAATCAATGAATGACACTGATTGGGTACAATCTCGATGACTCATCAGGTGCCTGTTAGTTAATAATGTTAGTGTGATTGTTTTGTCTTTATAAACAAACACTTGTACTTTTACCTATGGTGGAAGTCTAATAAAATATCACAAGCCATCAACGTTAGGAGCCAATTTCCATTATTCAAAAAACTAATAAAATAACATGATTTAAATAATACTTTTGAACCAATGTATAATACATGATTTATTTATTTGTCCACTTCAATGATGGGGGTTAAATATATAACCTCTGCTTTGTAATGTGGTCTTTGGACGTCTTCCCCTGAGCTAGTTTCCTTCCATAATCCAAAGACATGCAGTCAGACTAGCTTCTGTCTCTAAATAGCCCATAAAGCCTGAAGGAGTGAGTGAGTGAATGAGTGTGGGTGTCGGTGAGTTATGTTAAATCGTTAGGACCAAATGTCCCCGCAATGTAATAAAAACCTGTATTTTAACCTTGTAAGGACCATTTTTTGGTCACCACAAAGGGAAATTCAATTTAATAAAAATTAGTGACTGCAATCAAAAAACGAAAAATGCCAATAGTGTTGTATTTTGTTTGGTTACTTAAGGTTAAAGCTAGGTAGTTAAGGTTGTCATTGTTGTGTTTGTGTGTGTGTGTGTGTCTATATATTTGGTGGGATGGTGGTGCCATTGTTATCAATGCCACACACTGATATATTGAACAATATGCATATGTCAGGATCTATATAAAAATGTTAGCTGTATGTTATGAGAAATTTTTCTGTATATGGGTGTATATTTAAATGTTAAATCTCCCTTCTGAGAACACTGATGACAATGGAGAAGTCATTTGAACAGGCCATCACAGAATGTCTGAATGTTGAACCAGTCCCCGAACGTGACACCTTCCGCTGAACAAATCTGGTGAGGCAGATCGCAACAGGCACAGCAGGTGGCTTGCCGCTTAAAAAAAAGGCGAGAGAAAAGTCTGGCAGATAATCCTCGAGCACAATTATGCATATCTGTAATAAGAAAGAACAGACAGGCTCCAAAGCAATAGTGACAGAAAATTACCTACAAACTAAAGAAAGTTTCTCTTATTTTTTAAAAGCCACCGCACCACCGCAAGTAATTACTGTGTTTGGATTTTCACACTTATTCAAGAATCAATATGTTCAACCTGAGTGCCTGCTGAGTTTAAGTATGATTCAGTAAATGAAAACATTTATGCATTGTTACTACAGCAGGTTAAGATTTTATTCAGAGGAACAAAGGAAAAATGTAAATTCTGAACAATATCTATTAAATACTGTTTTTTAATTGTAGTAAGTTGTAATCATTATGAAATATATTATTTAGTAAAGTACAACATACACTCATGAAAAACTCACTGCATATGCAATAAATTGTTGCAAATCATATAGTAGATATGACTGGCACTAAAATATAGCTAGGATGTGGAGAATTTTCTATTTAGCTCAGCTTCTAATTGGGCTTGAAAAGCTATTGGCTGAATAAATCTGCAGAATATCAAGTTAAGTCAACTGAAACTGTCTATACTGAAAACTGTCACTAAAATTCCTAATAACAGATATGTTGCAGTGTACAGCTTGAATGGCCATATTATTTTATATCCATTAATGTTACATCTGGGAATTCTATCTTCTTGGGGTCCCTGGTTTTTGGGGGTCCTATTCGGCTGCTTATTCTTGCCTTATGGGAAGTCTGTCCCTAGCCTATACTACCTGGAATATGAGTCTAGCTCAGTATGAGGGGTTAGAAGATGGATGGATGGATGGATGGGTATTTTCTGTATTTTCACGGAAAAGTATATTTTAGGATGATAATCATAAAAAAGACTTTTAATAGCACAGGTTGGCATCTTCGTGAGAAGAGTCTGATTGTCTCACTTTATCGAGAAATGTAGGTCTGAGGGTAATTTAATTTAATAGAAAAACGTCTCACCATTTTCATTCTTATTTTACTGGAGACACACAGTATGTTCACTATTGACAAATAGACAAAAGAGTAGCAAGAAATTAGTAAAAAATGCTTTACTGTACTTTAGGCTTTTTGCTTTCGACATTGTCACTACCTTGTCTATACATTTGAAGAATCAGCCTAAGTCTGTTGCCCTTGGTACCAGTTTTTCTGGATCAATGTTCATGCTCCATCTCTATCTTCCGTCAATTTGCAGCTTATTCACAGTCATTTTATGTACGTTTTCCTCTGATTCAGGCCATTTTTCATGAACTGTTTCATGAATGCCATCAATAACAATATTATTCTGTCTGGACTGCTTCATGTAATCAAATTGTTCAATCAAAATGCTCCATTTATTTTAGCGTTTAACATAGGCACCTGGCACCTCCCTAGTGTGACCCTAACAAGCCACGCCTGCTACTCGTTTTTCTTGCCTCTCATTCCTAACCCTCGTGTTAATCACTCCCAGCTGCCTTTCATTAGCTCCTTCGTTAGTCTCGTATATATGTGCTGTGCTCCCCAGTCCAACCGTTGACATCAATCCCTTGAGTTTCCTGTGCCCTTCCTTGCTCCACTCCTCCTGTTTTGATCCCTCGCGATCTGGTTTATATCTGGTAACCACAATAAATCCCCTTTGTTTTTGCCACAATGCCTGCCCTCGATTCCATCATCCTTTGTGTTGTGACTGCACCATTCAGGTCATTCAGTTTTTCTGTGTAAAGGGTAGGACCCCAAGGATTCTCCTGTTAACTGACATGTTATTGTATATTATTATGTTGCATTGCCTAATATATTTTGTTGTTCCAGTAATGGAAATGCTCTTGTCATCAGTTTTCAATTTTGGTGTGGTATTAGTTCCAGAAATCTCTTATAGCTCTACTGTATATCTCTGATTTATCACAGCTGACAATCAGTAGAAGTTAATCATATTGTAGTTTAATTACTGCAGAAGAGCTCTTAATGCAAAAAAGGATGCCAGACAGTATTAGGAAGAGTTAATTTTGTTAGGGAACATAATATTAACAATGGCCCCGTTCTGGATAAGCGTGGAGGGATTGATGTTTAATGCATAACAGCATTAGTATTGCATAGAACAGTGCTAGTAATCTTTAAGTACCGGAATTGTTCTTGTACCCAGATATTGGAACAACTATTAGTTTGGTCTCTGCCATATTTATGCAAATCATGTAATTACAAACTGTATTAGACTGCATTTACCAAGCAAAGGCAAACTGATATAATAATTTAAACACTAAATAAATAAATAAAAACTCATTACATACTTATTTTGAGTAGTTAACTATTTTAATATTGTGATAATGTAGTCAAGCATTAAGTTTCAAAGAGATACTTTTACAGCCAAAAAGCTGGGTGGCTTGAGAGTAGGGTGACCACCTATTCTATGCCTGGATGAACACTTTGAACGAGGTCAGCATTTGTAGACTACGTACCAATTTCAAGCAAACCTGGATTTCACTTAAGTGCTGAGTTATTCATGTGTGCTGATTGGTCAGTCTCCTATAATCATGCATGAGCCACTAATGTTAACCCTTACATAAACAGCCCCCCGTGCTTTCTGACATGCACATTTATGAGAGGACAGTTTGCAAATTTGTGAATGAATCTGTATATTTACAGGCCAGTTCGCAAATTTGTAAATAAACTGGTATATTTATGATGATCTGAAAATTTTTAAAGGATAAATGAATCGATATGGACCCTTCCTCAGATCGCTCTAGGCTTGAGCTGAAAACCTTTAACACACCAGCAGTACCCTCCAACCTCTCAAGTAACATTGACCTCCAACATCCACAGGATCCATGTCAGGCTGGACACTTTGAGCTACTTCAGGTTTTACAAACTACTTTAAAACTGAAAGGCTAAATAGTTCAGTTTCTGTTGTGCTTTGAATGGTTGGTTTCCTTGATTGAAAGACTCATCCAGCTGTGTCACATTGCTGCACGCACAGGTTGCAGTGGCAAATGACCACCCGACAAACATCGAAGGCTGGTTACCTCCGTGGAGTTAACCTACAGCTTGGGGTGCATTGACCAGTTCATATGGTGTTTACCACAGTCCTTCACCAGTGATTAAACATTTTGATTTGTATGTCTGCAAACTAAGGCACTGCTGTTATTTGAGAATAGTAATTGTGCATTGATATGGACATCTTGACCAATACCAATAACCAATATCTTTGTCTAATATTGGCAATGCCAATAAACAGATAAATCCTAGGTCGATTGCTGAGTGTTGGGGAGATGGGACTGTTTGCCGGCAGTGAAACTTGCCAAGCTTGTCGGCACAGAGTAGCAGAATGACGTTACATAGATTTTTATTCTGTGGAAGAGGAGAAATCGATCTGTGGGCCAGACATAATGATGAATCATAAGCCTACAAGTTGCAGCTAGTACTTTCAGCTCACTTGTAGGTGGTGAATGAGTAGACAAAATTCCTCTTCCTCTGCCATGGAAAACAGCTAGCTGATCATTCAATGCAATCATCCTGATGCCAATATCTCTAGTTTTAATGAATACCAGCAGATACCAATATATTAACCAAAATGAGTCCATCAATAAGACAATAAGTCAGTTGTTTGTTTGAACTTGCTAGTTAGTCTTTAGGTATAAACATGACAAACAAGTAAGCCAAACGTGTGGTAATCTTGGTATAAGCTGCTTAATGTACTCCCAAGCCATGTATGCTATGTGCTTATGTGCATGGCTGCATTGGCAAAATATTCAGTGACTGTTTTATTAATTTAGCTTTATGTACATTTTGATGGTCGGTTGCATAATGGGTAAAACCTGAGTGATTTACGCATTATTAGAACTGGGAATGGTTACCATCCCATTTAGGACGGGTTATATAACTACATTTTGTTATGAAATTACTGATATGGAAATAATGGTGGAAAATAATTGCAAATCCGAGCCTAAAGCATATTAAAATAAAATAGCATTTAAATACAAGAGTATATCCTAATATTGTTTTCTTCTTTAAACCTCACTTCCATTTCCAGGTGTGACTCACAGAGAAAAGTGAAATTTTCAGGAAAATGAATGAATGAATAAATGAATGAATGAATGAATGAATGAATGAATGAAAGACTGACTGAATGAATGAATGCATAAGTAAACAAACAAACAAAATATCATGAAGATTATAATCATCCTCTGGTACTTGATCTCTTGAGCAGTAACTGACCACTATATTCTGATTTTGGCGTGGAATGTTTTTGCTAAAAATTCAAAACAATATGCAAGAATTAATACCTTTTAAAATACATAATACAGTACTATAATAATGCTGGCAAAATATTACATGTTACAAACCTAAAGATTCGAAATCATTTGTATACGTTGCACTAATAGTTATTGATAAACTGCAGACCTGTCGAATTTCAAGGAAATTCCATATTTAACAGTTTTAGTGCTTTAAAAAATTGAATAAAAGATTTATAAAATTTAAAATAAGTTCCAGTACATCTTACCAGCGTGTAACATATGATAAGGAGATTTATAAATATCAAAAATAGCTGTTGTAGTCATTGAAACATTTTCTTGATTGTTTGACAATGAAAGACGATGCTTTTAAAAATAATAAACTAACACAAACAGACACTGAACACATTTTCTGGCAAAATCCAGTGTATAAGGGATACAAGAAATATCCTTCTGTGTGTGAGCTGATGTGCTGAAGAGGAATATCTGCTTTATGTTTGTGCTGGACGGCTGAATGAGAGCAGGATGCAGGCTTTGACAGAAGAACATACACTGACCTTCAATTAGACTGTAGGATGACACTTCTAAGGGGTGAAAAGTAAAGATGGTGAAAAAAGAAAAAAAATCAATAGCTAATTTTCTTCTCCTTTGTACTGGGATTTTGATGTTTGCAAAGATAACAGTTGACAAGACATTGGAACTGAGTATTCTAACAACTTAAATTACTTTAATATTGACGTTTTATTAAAATCATCATACACTGTTGTTTTTTTGTTCATAGTTTGGATTTTATTGTAATATTTTTTGCACTTTGATTTCTTTATATTATAAGCAGAATGTGAGAGGATGAAAAACACATATAAGGCAAAAGTAAGATACTGTGCAGATGGTTATAATAGGAGGAAAGAGGAATGGATTCTCCTGATGAAATACATTTTTGTTTTCTTTACATTTATATTTATATTTGCTTCATTGATGTTCTGCACAAAGGGTTTACCATTTATAACTTACTTATTGGTGATATAACATGGTTCCTCCTGAGCAGATTTAGGGTAGGTAGCTCATCAATCCCTTAATCAGTCGGCTATCTGATGCTTCGCAATCCAACCGCTGCCCTTTCAGCAGTGCCCTCAGTGACATCCCTGTGCCAGCGACAATGCTGAAATATTATGGGTAAGAGGGTGAAAAATGCTGACTGATGTTTTTAAGGGGATCTATCTGGTTACACTACTCATGGGAGAAGAGGAGAATGTTAGAAAAAGAGAGAAATAGGGGTCTGCATTCTTTTATTTCATCCAATATCTATGCAATGCCATAATAGTCAATAAGTGTGTAGGACATTCTGGGATCACTTTCTTACATAATATTTAATTAAACATACAATAAATAATAATAATAATAATAATAATACAATAATTTTATGCTTCCTTTTATACTACCCACACACCCCACTCTGCTTTCTAATTCTCCATTCTTGTATTTTTTTAATGTTATGAAAAAGTATAATCTAGATGTTCCCTAAATGTTCTCTGGGACCGTTGGCAACCAGCAGTCATAAATGATGAATATGAAAATTGTAATGTCTAATAGAATAGACTAGAACACCTGCATGCCATTAGGAATTTATCAAGGTTAATGATTTTCTAACTTCAACTGCTTGTTACATTATTTATTTACAGTCACCCAAAACACCTACAATGTAGCACAAATCCCTATATGAAGTCCCCTCTCTCCCAAATTGCCCATAGTGGGTATTTGAGTGCCTGGCGAGGGATTGGCATTCCAGCCCAGGTGCACCTCTCCCTTGTGCCCTATACTACAGAATAACCTGACCAGAATAACCAGTTGGAAGACAGATGAATGGAATATATGTGGATCAGAATTTAATGTGTGTGCTATTAAGAAACTATGAAAATGCCTAGTGCGATCTCTTTGATCTGCCTTTATATCTAACTGCTTTATTTTCTAGCTGTTTTGTCATGTGCCTGAGCAATAAAAATAATCAATTTACTAAAATGGAACAACAAGAGTATGATCATTTAGATTTTAATGTTTATGAATGATTAAATTAGAAAGAGAACCTACAAAACGTTTGCAGGATGGTATCAAAATAAAAGTGCTGTTATGAAGTTAGTTTTACTGTATTTCCTCAAATAAATACCAGTATCCGATTAAAAACCAGGTCTAAAATAATAAGGCACGGTCAACATGGACAAATAAAGGCTGGACCCCAAATACTAGCCGGGGAGAAAGTTTGGATAAACTCCTAGGGGCTCATTTACAATCGCCTTGTGCAAATAAAATAGACAAGAAAGATACATATGCACATTTATACGAAGATTTTGGGAGATAAATATATATATATATATATATATATATGTGAGTGTAAAGAAACAACATAAATAAAACATACCCTAAAAAAGTTTAATAGTCCAGAGCAGTCGTATGAACGTTTTGGCGGAAATATAAATGACATGTAGAGATCAGATAGATATGCGCATCTAAGTTGCATTTAGTCAGTTTTAGTGCTTGACGAAATGCATGTTAATAAATACATAAATATTCTTGTTTTTCAGATGAGGTGAGATTTTGTATGCAGCTAAATCAAAAGTAAACTCTGGTATGTGACTGGTCATACTATACACAAATTAAATTGATTGCATGTATGATTTACATGGCATTAATGAAAAGTTAGCTTCTAAGAATACACATTCAGAAGCCAATTACTGCTATTTGATTAATCCTTTTATAGATTTTGTATTATCAGCGTAATGCAGTAACAGATGGAATTAGAAATGAAGGTCTTCCTCTAATACAGGCCTGCCTCAAATAAAGGCCTGCCTCTAATACAGGCCTGCCTCAAATAAAGGCCTTCCTCTAATACAAGCCTGCCTCAAATAAAGGCCTGTTACTGCGGCATAGGTAAATACAGGCCCTGGCCACTATTTGAGTAAGTACGGTATACGCATTTCAGTAGGCAGATGTTTTAGGATGTCATTATAAGCATACACTTAGAAAAGACTTTCAAACAGAAACCATGTTAGTTACCTCTGCTAAAGCACTCTAAAAACAACTTCATCACGGTTTTCCTGTAAGAAAATAAGTTGTATGATAAAAGTTATATATCAATATGATTTCAATATCAAATCATATTTTACAAGTACACAGTGAGGCATCTAATTTGTGTTAGATGTATAATATATAATCCATCAACGGTGAAAAGAGAGTTCTCTATGCAGTGTTTATCTTCAAAGTGATGTCAGTACTATCTCTCATCACTGCCTCCCTGAGCTCTTAATGTATTGTTTTTTGAAGTGCTTTGGCGACAGCATCTGTGCGCCAGCTACCTGCTTTCATTATTCCCAGCAGTGTTTAATATGGTGCAATGCCAGTCAACAAAAGCTCACCACACAGCTCAACTGTTATTGCTTGCATTCTGTTTTTTTATTTTTGTACTTAATGCACCCCCACCCCCATGATGGAACTCAAATTAGTTTCCTTCACTATGGAATTTAATTTTATGTGCAACCCTCCACGATTTGTCCACTACAACACTGAGCTATCCCTAACTCTTTTGAACTCACGTTGAAACCACCATACATGTGGCGTGTTTCGAATTTTAAAATAAACCCTTTGATATGAAATTTAAGTACGTCAGACATCTGCAATGTCTGATTAAAGACACTGAAGACATCATGATCAGAGCCTTGCAACAGATGCTTTTGCTGCTAACTTGGCTGGTGGGCTTCTAATGAATCTCAAATCTTGTGCATAATAAGTGCCATATGTAAAGTCCAAGGGTGTACTTGTTTTTGCTTGGTGACACCCAATGGAGCCCCCCAAACACCTGCTCAGTGTCAGATGTACGCACCCTTTCCATGTGGAGGGATTTAACTTCTGTGGTGCCAGTAGCATGAGAGTCTGGTGCCTTTTTCAGCTTGGGAGATAGATTTGCTTATAAGAAATATAGTGTCAATGCACGTCTGATAGATACAGCGTCAGCTGGGAGTACTGTCCATGTGTGTTTTGTGAAAGCAAAAAGGCATGAGAAGCTATGTAGAAAATATAATGATTGCTAATGATTATTAGGCACATGTTGGATTTAGAATAATTAATAACAGATTTTTTGATGAGTCAGTCTATAATAATTATTTCACATTTAATTCTTATCTAAAAAATGAGATTTAAATCTATACACATCCACCTGCTATAAGTTTTTAGCCATTACAGAATTGTTGTTTCTGTGTTGTGTTGTGTGGCTTTCCTCCTGTGTCCTGTACTACAAAGTGGGGTTACTGGCTTATCGGGTAACTTGTCGGATTTAAGGTAGTCTGGGCAAAATGTAAGTGAATGAATATGAAGTCCATTTAAACTGTGGTACCTTAAATCCGACAAGTTACCCCGATAAGCCAGTAACTCCGCCTCGTAGTACAGGCCCCTGGTGTGTCTAATTGTGTGTGCGTCTGCATGTGCCTTGTGATAGACTGGCATCCCATACAGGGTGGACACCAAGCTACTACCCTATGCTGCTGTGGACAAGCTCCAGACTGGATGGATAGATGGATGGATGGAGGGATGGATGGATGGATTGGTTGGTTGGAATTCTCATTTACATTAGAATCCACATCTTGAACAGCACATATATGTGGATAAAAAAACTGACCATAACATAGATTAAATTTTTTAAAGCTGATATCAAGCTATAAGTTATTATTATTCAAATAAACACTGGATAAGCATTAGAAGGTAATGAACTTGAACCGATTTTCTAAACCTGTTTTCAGTTTGCACACCAAAGCCCATAAGCCCATTAGAAAACAAATGAAAATAAGGGAAAAGCCCAAGATGCATTATATTTATGAACTGTTTCATAACTCATATGTTTATGTTAATAACTTAGTAATGGTTTTTCAGAAGTTATGAACTAAACAGAATCATGTTTGTGTAAAGCCAGGGGGTTATGAATGTTATGTTGTGGTGGAAAATCAGTTGACACTCATTCATTTCACCTGTGCCTTATTAAACTATCTTCGGTTTTCTCTCGAGATAGTCGACACTGCGTCCACTTGTAGTCTGCTTCATTTTCCTGTGTGTTACTCACTGCGTCCACTTGTAGTCTGCTTCATTTTCC
>JAODJU010000002.1:23924409-23941410 GCA_026776725.1 Gnathonemus echidnorhynchus | reverse complement strand
TTATTTGGATTTTTACAACATTATTGTTGAAATACACAGTCCTGAAAAAGGGACGTTTCTTTTTTTGCTGAGTATATGTTATCAGTTAAAAGTTAGAGTCAGATTTAATTTGGTTTAATCTGACAGTTAAATATTTTTCTTTATTTTTTTTGAAGGACACAGAAAGACATACATTGTCACACATACAACATTTTGGGATGCCTAATTAGATTCCGTCATTGAGACAGTATGTGGTTCCTTATAGTAATCCTACACTGGCATACCTAGGCCTCTACAATTATAGTATGGTCCATAAGTTTTTGGACAGTGACACAATTTTCATAATTTTGGCTCTGTACATTACAATAATGAATCTGAAATTAAACAATCAAGATGACATTTAAGTGTAGACTTTCAGCTTTAATAACAAAAATATCACATCAGCCATTTAGGAATTGCAGCCATTTTTATATAATCCCCCACTTTTCTGGGTCCCAGGGGTAATTGAACAAACTAACGATATTATAGCTATAATGATCATTTTTAAAACTTGGTTGAAAATCCTTTACAGTTGATGACGTCCTGAAGTCTGGAACCATGCACATCTCCTAACCCTCCCTAGTGATGCCTTGTCTTTACTGCAGCTGTCTTCAGTTGCTGCTTTTGTTGGTCCTTCTACCTTCAGTGTTGTCTTCAGCAAGTGGAAAGCATGTTCAGTTGGGTTGAGTTCAGATGACAGACTCTGCCATCAAAGAATATTCCACTTCTTTGCCATGAAAAGCTCTCGGGTTGCTCTAGCATTCCGTTTCGGGTCATCGTCCACCTACGCCGAGTGGTGGCATCTTATCAATTTTGCAGCATTTGCTGAATCCGTGCATGTAGTATAGCCTTATACACTCGTGCATGTAGTATAGCCTTATACACTCGTGCATGTAGTATAGCCTTATACACTTCATCCTGGTGCATCCCAGTTACATGCCACGCCATGTCATAACACAACCACGTTTCACGAATGATGTGGCATGCTTTGGATGGTGAGCCATTCCTTCCCTTCTCCATACTCTTTTCATCTGTACAAGGAATTTTCCTTCAGCCCTGGGAAAGCTTTTTAGATGTTTTCTGGCAAAGCCTAATCTGGCATTAATATTCCTGAGGCTTTCCAGCGGTTGGCACCTTGTGATAAACCCTTTGTATTTACTTTCATGAAGAGTTCTCTTGATTGTAGTCTTTAGCAAAGCGTGTTCCTTCTTTTTAATAATGTAACAAACTGGATTTGGCCACTTCTAATGCTTCTGCTATCTCTCTGTGGGTTTGTTTTGTTTTCTCAGCTTAGGAATGGCCTGCTTTACTTGCATTGACAGCACTTTGGCCTTCATATAAGAGTTCACAGCAGCAGCTTCCAAATTCAATGTCATACAATTAAACTTACCCGTTGAACTGTTAATAAAATTATAGCGAACAGCCTACACTTGGCTATGAAACAGCCTGTTAGTCATTTGCCCAATTACTATTGAGCCCTTAAAAATGAGGAGACTATAGATATAAATGGGTGTAAGTTCAACATGACTAATTCTATATTTTTGTCAAACCCCTTGAAATAAAGTTGAAAATCTACACTTCAATCACATTTTTATTGTTTCATTTCACATCCACTGTAGCAGTATACAAAGCCAGAATTAGACAAATTGTGTCACTGCCCAAATACTTAACTAAACTGTATGTATCCTGTACTACACCATCTATTTTTGAAAAAAAGAACATGCCCCCCTTTCTTTTTCTAACTGCCTCCTCTTGCATTTCAGTCTCCCCACATAAAATAAAAACTAGTCTGGTGCCCCTGTAGAATTTGAAGATTTAATTCTCAGCCAGGTCTCCATAAAGCACACAAGGGAACAATGTCTGCATTCCCCATGGTTCCTTATAACAGCTGCAAGCTTGTCCATTTCCGATACTAGGGACCTTATATCATAACGGAAGGCAGGTGGGTAAGACTTGTGTCAATTGCTAATGTTTTCTCGCACTACCTATGGAGATGTTTCAGCCCAAGTTCAGCTGCAGCTTGGGGCTGCTGCAGCTGCTCCCTTGTGCACCTGAACACCAAGCATTCACAACAGCTCCTGCCATCAGCAACTTCAAAGAACAGTCAGAGCACTAGAAAGATGATAAAAACTATCCTGCTTCATACCGTATTCATTGCAAATATGTAAATGAGAAAGCCTCATACATAAAGATAAATTGCAAGCATAGAAAAGAAACAAAGTAATTCATAAAAAAATGTTAGTAGCAAAGTTGAGTGGGTAATTCTTTTTACTTTGACATATTTGACAGCACATTCTTTTTCCTGCTTTGTCATATTTTCAAAAGAGTTGTACAAGTTCAAAACAATACCTAAAATGAAAAATTGAAAGAAAAAAAAGCTCCTACTGTAAAATTATGTCAACCTTGTCATGGAATAAACTCTAATCTGGTTTCAGTAATCCAGAAGTTATGTAATTTCAATATTCTATCCCATGTTCCCTTCTCCTGTTCTCCTGGTTAAGGTTTTGGTGGTAGCATCACCAGCAGGTCACACTAGACCTCTTATTTCCGCGGCCACAGTCTCCTGTCCACCACACTACCGATGTGACACTCTACGCATCCCAAACCAGCTGGGATAATCCCCCAATGCATCCTGGGTGTACCCCAGGGCCTCTGCCTTCTGGGACGTTGCTGAAACAGGCCCCTTGGGAGTCTAGACATATCTTCGATTTGTGTTTAAATTATACGACTTGTGTGTCAGTTCTATATTACATCAACCTTAGAAAATCATACAGTGCTGTACATTTACATATATATGTTGCAATGACAGTGACGGCATCTTCATTAGTCAAGGCAGTAGGCAGGATGATGCCCAGAGCAGCAGGTACTGTGTGATGTCTTGTAGTTTGTTTGTTTCATTTTTTGTAGTCAGCATTATCAACTTAGAAATTCAGATTACGCTTGCTTAGAATGAATTACGTAATTAGTAGAAACCTGCATCCTCCAATTTGTGTGCTAATTTTGTACAATTTTTATGCCATTTAAAATAATTAATTAATAAAGCCTGTATCTTCCAATTTGTGTACTAATTTTGTACAATTTTTATGCCATTTAAAATTAAACATTCTGAACATCTCAGAACCACAGAATATGAGGCAAGTGCATTTCCACAGACATGGACTTTGTGTTCGCTATCCAGATTGTTTATCTTCGCTCACTTACCTATTAAACTGAGAAATTCAAAAGGTTTTTTTTTTTTTTTTTACCACATTCCCTCTCCTCCCATTACTACAGAGCAGGAGGTCAATAGAGTGTTTATGAAACAAAACACAAAGAAATCTGGTGGACCTGATCTACAGTAGGCACTAATGCTACACTGTGCAGATCAGCTGTCACCCACACTCACAAACATCTATAAATGTAGTCTATGGTTCGTCCTTGTTTTCAAAAATCTCTTCTCATTCCTGTGCAAAAATAACAACAACAAATAAACGAAAAACCTCTTGCATGCAGGACAACAGACTCTCATAGTACTAACTTCTGTCATCATGAAAACCTTTGTAAGTCCCATCCTTTTCCACCTAAAACACACAGTGCCGAAGACCCCTTCATTATAGCATCAGAGGGGACAGAATTCGTGGTAAGATGCCATGTTCGTAGATCCAGGCCTTGAACCTACCAAGCAAACCTGACTTATCAACTTTTGCGAATCTGGCCTCAGGTTATTTGTTGGTCTTCTGGATGATGGCAGAGTCTTTCAGGCTGGAGTCAAAAATCTCCCCCATAATACTAACTGATTCTTCTGTGATGGACTAGATAGTTTCTGCCGGTGAGGAGCGGAATTTGTCCACCACTTTCCCCTTCATTAGCACAGTGGACTTTGATTTGGCAGGTTTGAAATTCATCCTTGCCCAGGTGATGAGATTTTCCAGGCCTAGCAGTATCCATCTTCTGCCCAGGCCAGATGTTGTTGTGATGGTGAGGTCATCCATGAATGCTCTGACCAGGGGGCTGTCGCATGCCAGCGTTGGTCGGTGGGCCACTGCACTCTGCCTCAACCGATTTGACCACTACATTGATAGCGAGGGTGGAAAACAATAGCTGAGATGATGCTGCTGGTTATAGTGTCCTTCTCTAGCTGATGCCAGTCACATATTGCCAACCCCGAAGTAACCCTCTGCTGGAACTTGGATAAATATATAATTGGACAGGCCCCGCACATCAGCTGACTCTATTCACTCAAGTTCAAATTGTATTCCTTATTTCATATGTTTGTTTGTTTGTTTGTTTGTGGATACGCACCTGTGTGCATGCTTTGAGGTGCCACACCACTGCCAAGAAAAGTGCATGGTACCTTTTTGTCAGATAAAAGTCATTCTGATTCTCTGACATAATTTCTATGGAATGAGGCGAGATGTTCACCTCTGTGTAGATGTAATATGATTTTTCTGAATCAGCAATTGTTGTTATGTTCTTTTGATATGTGTTGAGAAAATGTTATGATTAGTGGCTACGTCAGATTTTTGCTACTGGCCTTTACTGCACAACACAATGTCCCTGCCAGAGTGGTATCTCAGACATAATAGAAATAATCACAATAATGCAAGCAACATTCAAAAAAATTATGATAACCAAAATTGTCACAGAATAAAGTAATGACCTGCCCTAGCCAATAAAACTGATCCCATGCATCGTGGCATAGATTGTACATGTCTGAAACTGTATTAGAGGATGTGACACCATTCTTCTATGAGAAAGTCCACTATATCCACAACAGAGAATAAATCGTTCATCCACTCCCATGCTGATATCTTAAATAATTTGTATTAAGCAAAATCCTAGTTCTCTCAATTTGATATGATAAACCATTCAAGCAGATTCATGAACTTTACAGAATGACCACACTGATTCTAGATGACATGACATTGCAATGCTGTATAAGATTCTAGATGACATGACATTGCAATGCTGTATAAGAGCATTACAATAATAATAGATCATGGAAAATAATTTTTATTTCAATATGGATTCCATACTTTCTGTTCTATGCATGAAATAAAAGTGAAACATATGAGAACATCTGCAATAAAGTAAAACTATAGGTAAAAGAAAAAAAAAGAAACAGCCAAATGATTCTGTAAAGCAGGCACTATTGAAGAAAATACACTTTTCAGGTTATTGAACAAGGCCTCAGAACCCTTTGAAATTATCTGGATTTCTGCATGAATGTCTCCTAAAATGTGATTTGATCTTCAGCTAAATCATAATAATAGAGACAGTCTTATTTAACAAACAGCACACACAGCATTTTATATTACTATATTAAATTAAAAAATGATTTGAAAATCAAGGTCATTAGTGGGAAAAAGCATTTGATCCTCCAGGATAATGACCTCTTGAAAAGAGTCGTTCCAATCAATGCATCTGTGAGTATAACCAGTTCTGTTTTATGAAGAAAAACACAAAATTTTGATCACCTGCTACAGTATATGTTGTTACTGTCATTGCATTTTAAGTCTTTCTAATACAATACAAGGTGAGAAGAAAAGCTGTGTCATGTGTACAGACTCTCACATCTGCAGCAATAACATCCTCACATGCGTCAGACAGAACCCCCCCCGCAAAGACATCTGATTGTCATGCACCATCATGCAGAAACAATCTTCACTGAGGTTTATAAAGGCACAATAGGGAGGAAGGGAATCATCTTGGAATGGATCATAATACAGCCATTTTCTACAATCCATTCCCTGACAAAAGCAAAGTGAAGATAACTGACTTTACCCCCTCCCCGCAAATTACAAAAGAGTCTACTTCATACCACATTCTAGATTTTATCCTCATTACAATTTTCCAAGCAACCCTACCATCCACCCGAAAATGTGTTATATACCACAGGACACCATCTGTGTCTGAAGAAGCCCCACTTTCTGGGACGGTAACACTTTACTTCAAGCTGTCATTTATAATGCATTATATAGTAGATACCTTCATAATGCATTACTATGTTTGGTATGCATTACAGCATGTTCTATTGACAAAAGACACTATAGTGTTGATTATAATACCTCATAAGCTCCAGTGAAGCTTTCATCCATAATGCACTCTAGATACCTTCAAAGTGAATTATCATGGTCAGAATAAGAATTAAGGATGCTTTTCACTGCATTATGAATGTATTTATAGTGCATTATAGGCAAGAGCTTCATAAAGCATTCATAATGCATAATAAGCATGACTATGATGTGCCATGCCTTTTTATAAACATTTATAGCCATGATTATAATCCTTTATGATCACATTATAATGTGTTATGAATGTGGTCTTACATTGTTATAGACATTCATAGAAAGTGTTACCACTTAGACGTGTACCTTCCATCATTAGAATACATTACATGAGAGGAAATACAGCAGGAGATTAGTGAACTATTGTTACTAGTATAACTAGTATAACATGCCAACTGATGCATCCATTAATCAGAACACTTTCTTTTACATTATCAATAAATGTCTGCATGTTTGGGATAGTCTGCAAATTTTATATTCTCGGTAAGGGAACAACAAAGTAAACAGATTCATTAGTTTAATTTTTCTTCATATTTCTTAAATGCAGTCTACATATACTGTGGAAACTGGACCTTGTTAACAGCACAAGGGACAGAAATAGTGATTTTGTCTTTGAGTTGGAAGGGTCAGGTTGTGTCAGGAACATGTATCATTTTTGTGATCAATTTTATGCACAGCTATTATAACATATGGAGCACTATTTTGATTTCTTTTTTTAAGTTGAAGTGTGATGCATTTTCAGAACATTATCAGGCCTATACATTAATTATGCAAGGGAAGAATTTTATTTATGTCATATTTTCAGAATTACTTCTGCCACAAGTTGTAAAATAAAATAAAATTTAGTGATGGCCTGGTATCCCATCAGTGATATCTCCTGCCTTGCACCCCGCGAATGCTAGGAAACGCTCCAAGCTGACTGCAAGCTGGCACTGACAAATTCGTTTTGAGATAACAAATGAAAAAAATGATGAATAAAATATAATGTGACATCTTTTATGGTCATAACTAAGACTATGTCAGTGTATCACTGATATTCATGGCTGGCTAATTGTTGACATATAGGAATTAGGTGGCTTTTTTTTCATAAACTCACCATGAATTTCCATAAGGCTCCTCCAAGCACTTTCTTGAGTCCCAGCCGTACAGAAACCAATTATTTTGTCAGTTGATGTAGAGTGAAAGTTGAAAACGCCCAGCATTATTATACCGTCTGACAAAACGTGTGGGGTCCTCAGATCCCCATGGATCTATTCAGATATCCAATTACCCATTTTATAATTTTAAGTTACAACTGATAACATCAAATCATTAATTTTTGACACCACAGGAGAAATGCTGTACTTTTAATGTTTGTATTCAGATGGTATGACTCAGCCCCAATATCTTAAATTATGAATTATTCACTAGATATTACTTTAAAGGTCATCTTACAGTGATTAGTATCCTGCTGTTGACCAAACAGCCTCAAGGTACCTGATGGCCAGTGTAATTATAATTTAAAATGAACATGCTGTTTGACATTGTCTATATGTTCACCTACTACCTCCTGACAGATGCCACTTTGAAAGCTAAGTGAGCATTCAGTGAAGTAGCACGATTTCAAAGGTATCATGTATTTCCAGCTGGACATATAAAAATGGAAAAGTAAAAGGGAAAACTAAAAACATAATTTGAAAGACCAGCTAGAAATTGTGTTACTAAGTATCTAAGATAAACAGCGTACGTCTGCATATCTGCAGGCTGTATGCAAATTTTGTAACGGCCCCAATTTTGTATTTTTTGAACATTGTACACGTACCCACGCTGTTAACTCTAGTCCTCTTCATGTCTGCTAAGTCAGCAGTTATCTAGTTCATGTACGCAAACTGTATAAGGAGTTTCTGTGGCAAGACATCAGATATGAAGCAGTACACTGCAAAGTCCTGATGACCCAAGCGGCGGCACAATTTTCCATTTCTGTCGACATTTGAAAAGGAAGCTTAAACAGACGGATATCCCGCCTCTTCCAGAAGTTCCAGAAGTCTCCCTCAAATTGACAGCAGCTTCCTGAAACCTGTGACCTGATGCTCAGTGTCCTACTATATTTTCCAGATATTATGACGGTATTTTCAAAAGGAACTCTCTTTCAGTATTTTGAAATGTTGACAATTAAGGCCGGGAGCAACCCAAGATGGGGCAACAATCCTTCGCAGGGCACATTCACACATTCACTCAGACAAGCACACGTATGGGCAATTTTATTACTACTGTTAGCCTCATCATGTTTTTGGACTGTGTGTGTGTGTAGTTTTTTCAGAGACGTGATAACCCCAAGATTTTACATGGTCTTGTAATTCACCAACAGTCATCCTTGGGGATTTTTTGTCTCTCTTATGATCCTCCTCACTGTACGTGGGGGAAAAAATAAACTTAGGTCCTCTTCCAGGCAGGTTTCTAACAGTTCCAGTTGATGTCCACTTTTTAATTATTACCCTAACAGTAGAAATGGGCATTTAAAGGCGAGTAGCTATTTTTCATACCCATTCCCTGACTTATGAAGGTCAGCACACTTCTCCCTCATTTGGTCTGTGTGTTCTCTTACCTTTCCCATGTTGATGGATGTCTAAGGGAATTTGGGCTCTGTGTCTCCTCATGTTTGTATCCCTGTTAACCAGGAAGTCATGGATTACAGCTTGAAGGTTCCTATTCACTCCACTCAACTCAAAGATGTACAATTTACAGGGGAAACATGCTTCAGTTACATTGTGTTCACTATAATAATCGTGGCACATGTGTTTTTGTTAAAGATAATTATTTCTTGATGAAGGGTTTTTTTCTTGGAATAAATTTATGTTAATGAAAGGTTCGATTTTTCTGAATTTTTCATTGCGACATGAAGCTGCTTCACCATTATTTTTTCTAACTCTTTTTACAAATCTTTACAAAGGGTGCCAATAAATGTGGAGGGAGCTGTACAAAACAACAACTAATTAATTAATTAAAAAAAAAAAACCAATACTGGAAATTCACACAAGAAACACACAGAAAATTAATCATTTAATTTGAGGAAATGAATGACTTGAGAGCAAATTGTGCAGATAAGTAATTTCATTTTCATTCATTAATTTGTATTGCATTGTAAATTTTAGCACATAAGCATTCATATTGCAGCAAGCTGTGTCTCCACATAAGGACCGGGTCCCGTAGTGGGAAGCACAAAGATACTTTCTCATTTCCAGCACATGTACATGTAGCAGACAATCTGAACGCAAAATACATAATAGTATAGAAAAGCACACTACAAATGAACAGCACATTTCTGCCGCTGTTTCTCAGAGATATTTGTTTTACCCCTCAATTCATTTATTAGCCATTTTATTACCTTTTCTATATAACTTGTAGAATATGTTGCAGATTATGTTGTTTTGTGATTTAAGGGATTTAAAGAAACAGAACACTACATGACATATTTATATGTACAGTAGCCAGAAACCTCAGGAAGCATCATCTTACCTCATCGTAGGAACAGCCAGTAAAGAACTTGAACTTATGTGTGTCATGTCCCTCTCTGCCAGACCCTCCTGCCTCCTCCCTGGCATGGTTCTAACGAGCCACGCCTGGTACTTGTTAGTCTTACCTCTCATACCTGCACTTCTGTGATTCAATCCAGCTGCCTCTCATTGTGCTCCCTTGTCAGTATATAAGTGCTTCCCAATCTTGCCGTCCCCAGTTCTGTCTCTGAAGTTGTGTCTCCCTGTTGCCTGCTACCTAGCCTCCCTTTTGATTCCCCCTTGATTCCGTTTGTTTCCAGTTCTGTTCCACTCCATAAATAAACCTTCTTTGTTTGCCCCGATTCCTGCTTCGTGTCCTCCCGTCCACTCCCATATGACAATATGTGGTATCTAATATCACCGTAGTCAGTCTGGCTAGCCATAGTGGGTTGGTCATATTTGGGAAACTGCCATTCCTGATTGAAATGTAAGCCTGGCATTGAGTACTCGGGCTATACCATGTGACCCTAATACTTCAGAACCCTTTCAAGCAAAATAACAGCGGCTTCAGCATTCCTTACTGGCCTGGGTTGCAGTTCTCAGGACCTTGATAGGTCAGCAGCATGAACATTAGTAATATGGTAGCAATAAAAGTGTCCTTTTTTGCGAATGAGAGTAGAAATATTTTTCCCTAACCAACACGATTATGATTCCTTCCTGCGCCCCCATAACATACGGGTCACCAGCTGCTTCCCAACTTTTCCAGGCATTTGCATCGGCCTCCTAAACATGACCATTTCTGAGTCGCTCCACCTCACTCCAATAGCATCTTTTTGGAATTAAATTATTGCTAAGTGGTTCTACTTTAATTGCACAAGGGAGTCATTTTTCTTGCTTTGGAAAGGCGCAGCAGTAACTTTGATATGGTGTTGAATACACTCGGTGTGTGCAATCTGGATGTGATTACATCTTGGTGGCCATACAATAAAATACGACATGAACATAGTCCGGTTTAAAGCTACTTTTGTGTGACAGGTCAAAAAAGTCAAATTTTTTAATTGCATTTTTGTGGCTTGGTCTTAATTTTAGTATGTATTATGAATAAATATATTTATTTTATTATTTGGTGTGACTGATTTTACTGCATTAGTATTATACAGATACAAGTTACAGGTGTGTTATTGTACAGATTCCCCCGCCCCACCTCCACCTCCGCCTTGGGGTTCCAGAGGGGCTCCGTTCAAAATACTGTAATAGGTACAAGGGTTCATCTCCGTGTATAATGTGGCCCCACAAATTGCTCGAAAATATCGGTTTATTGACTGGGTTATATGCTCAGCGCTTAAATTATGACACCACGAGCAATTACCGCGCCTGCTCTAAGATGGACCGTTACGTCAGTGGTAATTATGGGATGTTACAGATGTTCCCACAGATGTCCAGCACCATCGTTTTAGCTTTTAATGTGTAGATCTCTGAACACTGGATCTTATCGTGTTTCTAGCAAATTATCTGATCTCTTTAAAGAAACAAAGAGGTAGTGAACTACAGTATTATTTGGTAACTTAGATGTGGTTTGTATTTTAATACCAAGTCACCCCTTGAATCTGTTACACATTATTTTGCAGACTGAGATACTGAGTTCAATCAGACAGCCACCCTTCCTAAACATGTGTGGCTTGACCTTTTACAGTTTGCCTCTCCCTTCTATTTTATTGGCTGTTATGAAGTTCATTTTCAAATTAGCATGTGAACAGAGTCACACTGTTGAATACACAGCTTAATCTGGCTCTGCATTAAATCTGCATCGTTAATCATCTGTGTTTGTAAGGTATTTATTTGTCATTTTGCGTGTGGGTACGCCTAGAAGGCTTCCCCTATTAATGCATAATTAACTTCTAATGGATATTCCGTATATGGCATTGCAAACCCAGTCCTTCACATGCACCATGTTTTACTGTTGAGTCATGGCTGCCCTATGGATGATACGTTAGTGAGAACATTCACGCTTGGCCTACAGCCTGTCACTCCATGGGCTCATCACAGCCCTTCCTCCAATCCCTCCCCTGACTTGCTCCCTTTCCTGTAGCTGTTTCACCCACCCTGCTGCCTCTACTGGAGGGATGTTTCTGTGTGTAGGCGGTGCTGTCTCATAGAAAGCACCTGGCTTGGTCAAGTCAACCAAAGCCAAGTCCAGTGGGCTGTATTGTCACAACATCCATCAACAGGTACACAGCAGGAGGACATAATGTTCTCCCAGGACCACGGAGCGGTATATAGACAGCAAGTGACAAGGGTAGATATTCATGACAGCGTAGAAGTACAAAAGATAGAATGATGCAAGATAAGGGGGTGGACCCAAAGCTGTATATACATAGTGTCCTGAATGTATGTAAATAATAGTAATAGTCTATAAGCATACACATTATTACAGTGTTACTATATGTGTAAATCACATCATTGCTATATATATAAGATTATAGTAAGATTATAGTAACTTTATTGACCCCCCCAGGGGTCTGAAAAAATGGTGCTGTGACCCGTATGTGTTAGGGTATTAAAATATCTATTATTATTTGTCATATAAACAATCAGGATGTTGGCTGACATCTCCAGGGTTAGTTGAATTAGTGAGTCTAAATTACCTATACTGGATGAAGTGTTGGAAGGTAGATGTAGGTGGGTGGAGTGATTGATTGATGGATAGATGGATCAGTGGAACGACTGGCAGTTAGTATTGGTGCTGTGTGTGGCTCAGCAGGTTAGGGTGCTGTGCCTGTGATCAGAAGGTCGTCAGTTTGAATCCCAGGGTCTACAGAGTGATGTCACTGTTGGGCCCCTGAGCAAGGTCCTTAACCCCCCCAGCTGCTTCAGAGACTCAATACATTGCTTTGGATAAAAGCATTTGCTAAACAAATAGATGTAAATATATCCGTCTTAGATCTGCCGGTGGGGGCCATCGGGAGACTTTGCGGGGAAAGTAGGGGAGAGAAGCCATCTTTATCTGGTAGGAAACTGAGATGTGGGAGCACGGTTGTCATCCAGCTTGGCTTCAGCGTACCGTCCCTCCCATCTGGGGACCGCCGCTGGGCCTCCATATGCTCACGGAAGGTGCCTGTTGCTAACAGGCGCGTTCGCCGCCAGGAGATGCCAGCCGTCTTACAGGCGTGCGTCTGAATATTGATGCGGTGAGCTGGGATGCCCTGGTAGTCTTCAGATGGTGGGGAGGTGAGATGCTTTCTTGGAGGAGAAAGTCAATTTAGAAGCAATTGGGGAAAAATCCATTAAAAAAGCAGCATAAAAATGTTAATATTAGAAAATTGAAATTAATATTACAAAATATTTTACTACTGGGGCTTTTCAAGTATAATGCTTGTATTTCGCTAAATTGTTTAAAATCATTGCCTGTTTTGACGTAATGTATAAATTGTTCAACTCCTGTGGCAGATGTTTTATATCTATTACCCTGCGAAGTTTGTTCCTTATTTAAATTAATGCATCATGGATTATTATAGGAAATGCATCGCCAGTTAGTGTACTCATGCCGGCTTGATTATATGAAATGCAGATATTATCCAATTATTTTCAATTTAGTTTTTATAAAAGTCTTTTTCTTTATAAAGATTTAGTATGTTGGGTTGTTGGGGTCGATGTGTGTATTAGTTATAGAGTCCTTGGGTGTCTTCTGACTACTGCACTACTAAGTCATCTAGGTTTGCATCCTAAACTTTTGAGGGACATTGGTCCCTTTTCAAGGTAAAGGTCTTGAAGTGGTGTTCAATGTCATGGAAACGTAGGTAGATCTTAAAAAAAACATCAGGACAGGGACGAGGACAGAGAGCCACGCAGGAATCGGCGGATGTGCTTCTGGCAAAGATCTCAAGATGGCAACACTGTCGTCAGGGCTGGGCTCCCCCAGGGGGGAGGAGTGGGAATGAGGAAGCAAAAGCAGATTGCAAGGGCACCCTCAGACCACCTCGTGCAGGTTGGTTTTCATTAAGAGCAGCATTTGGCTTGTAGCCCTACACCTTTCTCAAGGACATGATGGCAGGGTTAGAGGTTGTGAACCTACAACTGGGACGATATTAGGATTTTTTTAAGGTGGTGGGCATTAGAGAGGCCATAATTCATGCAGAGGGGACAACCTTATCAATAGTCAGTGATGTGATTTGAATCGCTGAATGACAGGGGAGGGGGCACTTTGGGAGCCAATCAGCTTTCATCTGGGGCCGGTGCCGCTGTGGACCCACCCTGTACACACCCCTGGTCTACAACATATTCATCATCAGCGCCTTAACCCTGTTATGCCAACATAGACCTTATAGGTAGATATACGCATTATATGGGACTTTGGTGCAACAAATGCTGCTTTTAAATGTGCTTTATGAATAAAATTCACTTGACTGTATAACTGCAACAGACAATTCATATTTTGAAATGTTTCTTATATGTTAGTGCATAACTTCAAATAGAGATGATTTGGAAAAAAAAATATATATATATAAACAAACACACACACACAAACACAGATTTTCTGCGATTGGTTGGCGCCCCAAACTGGGTTGTTCCCTGCCATGTGCCCATAGACTCTGGGATAGGCTCTGGACCCCCCGTGGCCATGAAGAAGATAAGCGGTTTTAGAAAATGGATGGATGGATGGAAATATATACACACACACACACACATACTTATTTTCTGCAATGGGTTGGCGCCCCAACCTGGGTTGTTTCCTGTCTTGCGCCTGTAGCCTCTGAGATATGTTCTGGACCCTCTAGGACGAGCAGTTACAGAAGATGGATGGATGGATACATACACTTATTCTGTTTGCTTTATTTTCCTTAAAGCCTGAGATGGTATATGATTGAATGAATTACATGCGCTTCTACCATAAATCATACTGCCGTCATCTTTTGGTGTTTGGCGTGGCCTAGACTGTGTGTCTCGAATGTCTTGAAGATGCGCCTGAGGTTTCCTGACGTAATGGTTTTCTGAGCGATCCTGTCGCCGTCTCGGAGCCTGTGACATGAACACAATGGCTCTACAGCAGGAAGAGTGCGGTCTTCTTCGCTCTTGAAGGAATGCCATGTCCTGTACATTTAATCCACATTTCTGGGCTGGGTACCAGCCCTGGAACGAGGAGAAAAACGTCTCATCCAGCCTGTTTTGGATCTGGAGCCGGACCTTTTTTTTTTTCCATCCTAAAATGTTACAGAAGATGAGGTGGATGATTTAAAAAGCACAGCCAGTCAAAAGAAAAGACTTCTGAGAGCTGAGGGCATTATCTGAATCTTTGATGCTCTGCGATATGTGGAGAATGCCTTTGAGCAAAGCCTTCACTGGGTGTTAACTCACTACTTGTTGCAGTATTTCGGCATGATAAACAGCCATGACAAAACTGATGTGATTTGTAGATAATGGTTCCCTCCCTATTTGTCACATGCCTGAATGTAACTGAAACACCTTCTTTGTAAAGTAATTAAATAGTGAACCCAGACTTACTAGGGGTCTGTAGAGTTTCTAACTTTGGGACTCACTTGGGAGTCTGTATGTCGTATCCAAGCCTGCCCACTTTATAGCGTTTCTGACCACAAATGTGAGGTTCCTATAAAACTTTTCCCATACAGCTGTCTTGTACTTGTTTCTGTTCAACCATTGGGAGCTTGGCTTGTACCTCATTTGGACAAAAGCGAATGAATGAATGTATATGTAAATTTAAGCTGCAGATATATAGTATCTGTGTGGAACAACAGCCTCATGCCTCGGCATTTTCCTTTCTCCCCCACTTGTCCCTGGCCTCTTTGTCCTTATTTTCACAGCAAATTGATTCTATCGGTGTCGGCACGGCAACACGGATCCGCACCGTACTTTTCACAGCTGTGCTTATGAAAGAAAGATCAAGCGCCTTTCCCACATTCATGGACTGTGGGGAAACGTGTGTTCTTTGTGGCTGGTGCCAATTTGAATTTCAAACCGTAAGAAGCTCTCTTTTCCTGCTCTAGATGACCCCCCCCCCCATCTCTCAGGGCACTGTGGAGATGGAGAGAGTGGAAATCGCTCTTACAGGTTTACACTGATCAGTGGCAATACCAAGATGTCATCTTAGGGTGGGCTTTTACATATGTTGGGTGGGCACCAGTGTTCTTGTTGACTGGGGGTAGTGGGGGATCCGTTTGGGTGGGCAATACCCACAACTTGCCAAACCATAGTCATACCCCATCCATCCATCCATCCATCCATCCATCTTATGTACCTACTTGTACTATGCAGGATCGTGGGGGGTCTGGAGCCCATCCTGTAAGTTACAGGGCCTAGGCAGGGAATGACCCTGGATGGGGAGCCAACCACAGTGGGTTCAGACACTTAGGCTGTACTCACACCAGTCGAATCTCTCTGTGCCTAAGCACGTTTGACCCCCAAAGTCCAGTTTGTTTGACTAGTGTGATTGCTCAGTACCATGCCCAGGCTCGGTACACTTAACCGAGTGGACAGGTGGGCCAGGGCATGATTGATCAGGCTCAGACATTGTATGGATGTAGTGTGATCGCTAACCGTGCCCAAGTATGGACGTATGACATCACTGATGCATGTGCACATGTACACTACACATGAACCGAACCTGGAAGGAACGGGATGGGGTAGGCTGTACCGATCGCATCATTTATATTGCAAAGCTTCATTGCAAAAATGAAATGAAAATTTCATTGATGAAAATGAAGTGCGTAGAGAGATTATTGGGGGCTGGGGGGCAAGCGGGGATCAGAGTGGATGCGACTCGTTTTATGTATTTTAAAGAAAGCTAACATATAATATAAGCACCCATAAAGTTTACAGCAGTTTCTTCTGCTTTCTTCTCTTCATCTGCTCAATAAAGCATTAAGTTTCCCATGCAGCACGTTATGTACGATTGTCTAACTGCTTAAAACACATTGTGGCAAATAGGGGTGTAAATCACAGCTTTCCTCATGATATGATACAATATTGATTCCTTAAACCAGCTGTTCGAATTTTTTTGATACCTCAGAAATTCCCACGATATGATACGATTCAGTTCGATACTGGGGTTAGTAGTCGAAATGATGAAATTTCACACAATCCTTTACATTTCAATGAATTCAAAAAGGCAAATATAATTAGCATTTTATCATATTTTAACGGGAACTGTAAACAAAATCTAGTGTAGTCAAGTATGTCCCATAAAACACGCAAAATAAAGTGCAATGAGGTAAAAATAAAAAACATTGCATGGACAGACATGTAGAATGAGGAAGATTAACATGGCTGACTTCTGCGGTGAAGTATGTCAGTAATCTTCTTTGAGAGGTTTTTTAAGAAAAATTAAATGGTCAACATGTTCAGGAGATTGTGTGCTGAGTGTAGCGTCCTATCGGATTTTAGTTCCTTCACCTTTCTCTTTCTCAGCTCGCTTTTCGGAGGGAAGTTAATGTCGTAGTTTTTATGAACAG
>JAODJU010000002.1:23913630-23924309 GCA_026776725.1 Gnathonemus echidnorhynchus | reverse complement strand
CCCATCCTGTACTTCTGAGTGGTAGCCTGACTAACTCATAAACTACAGTCAGGGATCCCACTCTGATAATGTTAATTGTCCCACACAGTGACATAATATAATTGATGTGACGTGCAAATAAGCGATAAAAAAATGATTGTGCAAATGTCACCATTCCAATTATTTATTGATTTATTTGTGTGGTTGCCCCATGCCACCCCCAGCAAGATGGCATCCTGGACGACTACCCATGTAGCCCAAATCTAAATCCACCAGTGGAGAGAGATGACATGTTTGCGAAAATATGTTTGCGATTCAATACTGAGGAAAGAATGCTCTCTGGAACTATAGTGATTTTAAGATACTGTAAATAGTTTCACAGATAAATTGTTACATTTTTTCGTGTTTGCTTGGAATCATCAAAATTAATATAAAGACAGTCTTTACACCAAGGTTTTGACTCACAGTTGGCAGTTTTGGGGGATGGGTAAATGTACTGATGCTCGAGTGCCAAATTAAAACAGTTGTAAGCTATCAGGTAGCCCTTTTGGAAAATAAAGGAAAGAAGAATAGGAGGGACACACAAAATATAAAGGTATGCAGCTATTTCATCTTTCTATGAGTATAATATTATGTATGCAATGAAATGAGCTAGTATACCAATAGCATGCTTGTTAGCCACTAGGGTAATAGTGTAAAAATTAGATTATCTTTTTCATTTTTAATTTATGTACTACAATTTGACTCTATTTGCGACTTTTGATATTTATGAATATTATTTTGCATATATTTTTACATTTACATGGCTTAAGATCTTATCTTAATTATTTTTTATAGTTCCAAATGTCTTAATAAAAATCTCAGTTTATGCCGAATGTTGGGAAATACACACACAACTTTTCTTGGGGGGCTGATGGAGTGGTTTGCCCAGGGTGCCATACAAGCTAGAATTAGCACTGTTTCTTTCATTATTTTTAATATGTTTTTTTAACAAAGCATCAGCTATGCTGCATTGTAAATATTTAGGTATACTTTAGACAAGTATGAACTGTTGTCATTAGAATGCTGAGCTGTATAAAACTTGTCACTTTAGTAATTCTCTAACGTTTAATACTATACCCTTTGTTCTATTAACTAGCTATTCTCAAAGAAGTGTCACATTCAGTGAGTTCTTTCACTTCTATTATTATTTTAATTAAAAGGCACCAATGTTACACAATAAGGGTCCTGTAAATTGTCTGTCTTATGTGACACTTATTCTTTTGAAACACACCATTGAGACAAAGGAGCTCTCTTCTGTCGTGTCCATAAAATCCTGGATGTCTCCCGCAAAATAGATTAAAAGACTTTTTTCTTCAATGTTTAATCTACAGCCGAAATCTAAATTTATAATAATTAAACCTAGTAATGTAAATGGATATTGATTAATTGAACATGCCCCGAGACTCTTTATTGATATGTTGATGGTTATTTTAGCATGGTATTAATGAAACAAAGACCACTAAATTCCCTGTTGATGTGTGAATTACTAAATAATACTGACAACACGGTGACACAGTGACCGCTGGAGTATGAAGAAGCATGGTGTATTTTACTACTACTCTTAATGTGTGAGATTCTGTTATCTGATATTAAGGAGAGACACCAAACCAGAAGCTTTCTTTGCAGGAAGGAATTCATTTTTTTGGTGTTCAGTGAAATGTTCATTCAATCTTCTCTCAAACATTCTGTGTGTGACAGAGGTTTATACAGACACTGCTACAAGGGATATTGATTGATTTCAGCCAATCAGGAAGCACAAGACAGTGATGACTATCAATGAAGGACTCTTTTGATCACCTCGATCACCTTGATATGTCCTTTGTCTATGACAATTGTAAGGAACTTGGGTATTTGAATAACATTAGCTGATGACTGGGTGGTTTCCTGAATAACATTAACTTACTATAGTAGGGCTTAGTGAGGACTGGGTGGTTTCTATTAAGTTAACATTAACTTACTATGGTGTGCTTAATTACAGGCGGAGTTTCTGCAAAATCCTATAAAAAAGTCCTAAAGATGGTAAATGCCAACATTATGTACAAATTGTCTATGTATCTTTTGAATGATTGGTAGAGGCATTTATCCCCGATCATACTTTAATTAATTGTATTTCAGTTCTAATGAATCTTAATGAATATGAACTCAATTAATTGTCTCACCTTTATTGAAACAGATGTGTCACATTGGCCAATACATATACATATATGTGCACAACAAACACACCTTTTTTGAAGATTTTTAAGTCCTATCATGCATTCTATAAGCAAGAAGAATGACCTTTACAATATTTGGGAAGAAAAATGAATAAAGGAGATGCCAAAGCTTAATTATTGAAAACCAATTTTAGACATACCTACATAAGTTTCTCTTTGAATCGTTTCTCAAAAAAAAAAATGAATAAAATAAAACTGATTTAAGTGTTTCATGTTTTTCCATGTGTTTTGTTTAGTCTATTTTCATAGATAAAATACTATGTAACTTTCTATACTTCTTCTCTAAAGGGACACATCCTGATTTAAGAGCTCTATCGATTGCAGACTATATGTGTCATTGACTAGTAGTTGGGAAAACCTCACCTTTCTTTTAATAGAATGCGAATATTTATCCACTGTCCATTCACACACAGACTGGAACCAGGATTTGAATGCTGAGCTCTAGAGGTATCAGGCAACATTCTTACCCATTGAGTCAGCAAGCCACGTAAAAATAATATAGAGGTGGAAAATCCCTGTTCTTTTGAAGATACATTTAAATGACTGAATATAACAAACTGTATTTTTTCCTAAACAAATAAGAAATAAGCAATCAATTGTATATTTATCAAGATACACAATATTTAATGGTTCAAGTAAAATGTCATGACAAGAAAAGAATCACATTGTCTGATTATGAAAAAGTGATCGTCCACACAGTCACTGATTGTGGATTAGATATTTTACAAAGGAATAAAAGCATATTCCTTATTAAATACATCAAACTGTTGACTAACAAGAAAAAAATTCCTTCAAAGCAGTTGTGAACTCCACTAGCCAATATAAATAACCATTTATATTGATTTACAAGCAGTTATAGTAATCAAAGTCTTTTATGATCATTTTTGTACAACAGTGTCCTGTTAATCACCAACTAACAACGCCTGCATGTATTACATACACGCACCTGCATTTCACGCCCATACATATACAAATGCACACACACCCACATTAATATATGCATATTTTTCAATGTAACAGCAAAGATTGTCTTTTTATCAAATACGAATTTATCAAACCGTTGCTCTTGTAAATAATTTCAAATTTGAACCACTGCAAAGCAACCATTTTCCATCTTGTTTTTTCCGTCTCAGTGTGCTATTTGTTTACATATATTACATATATATGAATCAACAGTATGTACTAAAATATATGTCTTTTTCTGTATATCTGCTTCTAAAATACAGAAATGGATTCAGTCTTTGAATTACAATGACTCTTTTTCTGCACAGGGACATAACTAGAATGCAATTTTAGGGTGGCAGCCACATAGCAAATTTCTTCAGCAGCTGTTGGACACAAACTGAGTATTAATAATAACAGGTATAGCTTTTGGTTGCAATTATCACATGCAGATGACGATGCAGGACAACTAATTAGCAGAATATTAACCACCTAGCGCAACATGTTATGTAAATTTAAATAAAACTAAAAAGGAGAGCATTATTTGGAATTTACATTTTATATTATTTTATTTGTTTGCTTTCATTCACATTCAGTTTGTTCTAAAATGTGGTCAGCAGGAGTTTATAAAATATATAAAAAATGAAAGGATATGAATATGATCATGCGTATTACACACAGTATAATTACTTGTCATCACAGAAGTGTTTATTTCACTACATTGTCTTTTTTGATACAGAGAGCTCTTTGACATACAGGTGACTGTGTTATGTGTAAATGTGTAATTAAAATTTTGAATCTTATAAAATTCTGAATCTTATGAAAATTTAAACTTTTACTGTGATTACCTTAATGGATTTAAGAATTTCATTCATATTAAATGTTAGGTACTAAAGTCAAAATTGATAATATGATTGAAAAATAAACGTTTATAATGTTCTTATTGATATTTTAACCAAAGTTTAGCGCTATGAAGTGAGAGTGAAATGCTAGCAAGCAATAATGACGACTCCTGCTACACAGTTAGAGATCTATAAAGGTCACTCTACAGTTTTTTACCTAATGTTTAGGGCATTAATGCTATTTGTGCAATGCAGTAATTAGAGAATCATCTATGATTCACTAGTCCAGGGGTAGGCAACCCTGATCCTGGGCTGCCAGTATCCAGCAGGTTTTCCATCTTACCTGGTCTCTAATGAACCACACCCGATCTCAGGCAGATAGTCACTCATCAGGTGGGACAGAAAACTTGCTGGATACTGGCACTGTAGGATCAGGGTTCTTATAAGTGATAGTTTCTCATTTCAAATCAACTGTCACTCTCAAATTTACTAAATTTAGACATTTTGTATTTATAAAAAAGAGAAATGTAATTACTAATTAATCCAAAAATTAAGAGACCGTGATGTAAAAAAGAATTTCACCTTATCTACATTAGATAGATATGGCTAAGCACAAATGGGGTAACGATATCGGATTGTTTGTCTATCCTCATCTCTCTACCTACCTCCCAGTTCCTCCTGAATATGACGATATCCATCTTTTACACCTAGCCTAGGTGCCTGGAGGGTGCTGGCTCAGAGACTGAATCGCTGACAGTTTTATGCTTCAGGTTGGTGGATGACTTCAATAGATGTATGGGGGGAGCCTTAAATTCAGGAGAAAGAGCATATTTTTATCAAGCGCTATTATTACTATTATTATTATTATTATTATTACTGCTGTTGCTGTTGTCGTCATTGGTGGTCTTACTGTTATACCCCTTTTCTGCTGAATTTAATTCACCTTGGTAATATTCCAGTAGTCTAGCCATCCCCCATAAAGATATGGAATAATGTTGCGTTTTGTAGATAACTTGTCTTTAGTAGACCAGCCTGGCATGGTGCAGATTTAAAGAAAAAAGAAGAAAAAAAAAAAACTTTGATACTGAATTCAAGAAGTGATGTTTTGAGCTGCGCGTGCAGAAGCCAGACTTCCCTGACAAACTCCCAGCAGCGTTATTATTCTCCTGGATTAAATGTGTTAAACAATTATAAGGTAGTTGAGGGAGTAGCTGCCAATGCAAGTGTGTCATCATGTGGTTCAGCAGGCAGCAGAGCAATTGGGCCTCTACAGAGGGCTATTATGAGACACATAATTTCGGTACTGTTCTGACTAATTTATAGTAAAGCAATTTCTTAGATCACTGACCTGAAGGCCTTGAGTGTCAGCAGAATACACTAAATAGTATTACCACTACTGGTGCAGCATAGATATCTGAAATGCAGAAATTCACCACCCTATCTTAAATTATAGGATACATTGTCCAGGGACTTTATCTGAGATGCTGAGTTTCTCTCTTGCAATGCATTAATTTTCATCGCAGGTGAATTCAATCATAGGTGAACTCAAGTCTGATGGAAGATTATCACATTCTAGAGTGCATTAAAATGGTGTATTTTTCTCAGAAAAGAAATCACTAATAATAAAACAACAACAACAAAAAGGACAACAATAACCATAATAATAACTAACACTTATATAGTAAAGGGGTCACTCGACCCAATCAACAATAAGGCTAATATTTGTTTTTAGGCTGGGAACATACTATTAAGCAATGTTTTATTTATTACAGCGATTATAGATGTTAACAGTATTGTTGAGATTAAGTTTTATGATTAATGGAAATTTGATTATTCTTTAAGTGACCAATAATATATCTTTCAGTAGTGAGTGTGAAAAGAGAGATACAATGCAAATCATAGGATTAAAGTGGAAAATAAATAAAGGCCAATTAAACTCTCAAAGTGCACTGTTCCGCAACTATGTCCATCCTGGTAATTACAGATCAAAGTAATTATACAATGGGGAGATTCTCGTAATTGGTTCCATAGAACTTATTATGATCCAAAAATTGTACACAAAGAAAATCTCATTAAAATGGAAGTAAAGAATCCCAATTCCTTTAACTTCCAATGTACTAATAAAATACTCTAAAAATATGCAGGGGTGGGGGTCAGAAATAGATGCCATGGTGATAATCTGAGGTTAACCAGTCAATCCTATTGCAAAAAAAAATAATAATAATAATGTAACTTTCAGTGGTTTGTTCAGATGAAAACAAAATATAGGCTGGTATCTGGAATCATCCGGGCAACAGGACTTCTATGCTTTGCTGATGTGAGTCACAGTCCCAGCAGAGTGAACAGCCTCACTATGCCCAAACACTGCTAGCAAATTTTATTTTGCCTTATTTATTTGCAGTTTATTTCTTTATTTCATATATTTATTTTTTGCTAAGGATTCTTTAAATAGCTTCCAGCCATCCCTGCAGGTATTTAGCTATTATGATGTTACATTTTCAAAGGGCCGTAATCACACACTGCATTTCAGTCTATGTGTATCTTTAACAGTAATCGTTAAACATTAAATGAATAAACTCATAGTACCTTTTTTCCCTCTTCGTAAGATGAGGAGCTACTTTGGTTTAGAACTACTTTTTATTTACAGGTACTTACTTTATGGAGCATGATATACAGTATACAGCACTGCCTTTTATAGTCATCAATAACCTTAATATAATATTCACCAATATTATAAGTTTAAGGTTCTTTTTTGTATTCCCCAAATATACACAAGCTGGTATGTGGCACAGACATGAAGGGGCAAGGCACAGGCATGCCACTGCCCACCAATCATG
The DNA here is from genome assembly GCA_026776725.1 of Gnathonemus echidnorhynchus. Lineage (NCBI taxonomy): Eukaryota > Metazoa > Chordata > Actinopteri > Osteoglossiformes > Mormyridae > Gnathonemus > Gnathonemus echidnorhynchus. The sequence continues at coordinate 23,917,454 of JAODJU010000002.1, read as the reverse complement.
GGGCGTTTTATAGCTGATGCTCATGAATGAAGGCGTTGCTGCCCCCAGTGGCCGGTGACTGCTGTGCAGATGGTGTAAAGTTTGCCAGGGGGATGACCTTCACAGGGTCTTCCTTGTTGCTGCAGTGTCTCTCGATGGTGTTGTAGAACTGGGGCCGGTTACTTCCTTTGTCCAGTTCATCCTTAGGCATGGATCTACCAAGGGTGTGGCACCCATCAGACTTGGTTCCACAGGACCAGCCCTGCTGAAAGCTGAAATTGGGCAAAGTGGCATTGTGGGAGGGCTGGAACTGGGTCAGCGCTGGGGGCATCCAGCAGCTGTCAGAATGGCCAAGGATCAGGCACTCCTGTGTGCAGGTCTCCGATGCTTCAGCCATGGCCCTCTGCAGGTTCACCTCGATGGCTGCAGAGACAAGAACACAGACAGGAAGGCATCCTTCACTGTTTCTTACTTTACACCTCCCATCGCGAGATATTCTCCTAGATTATGGGGGGAAAAAAAGAGTAGTAATCAAGGTTCCCACTACATCCACCCAGCAAAACAAATGAAAGGAAAAAAAAGAGAGAAAGACTTCCATGAATGCAAAAATGCTAATTAGGAGTGAATCGGTGAATCCACATATATCTGCCTCTGATAAAAAGCAAGGTGAAAAAGCATTTTTAATCCATGCCATTTTGGGAAAATGCAGTACCTGTGTGCTATATTTCCAGTGGAATTCCCATGGTTCCCACTGTTTACGTACAGTATAAAGTGAATTCCCTGTAGCTTAATTAAATCTGCTGGTAAATAAATAAAAAAATATCATACGCGTCTGACATCATCTTTACCATATTAAACACTTAATGAGAAGCTCAACCAACCATTGTTTATTTTATTCCCTATCACACTGCCAGACCCAGTTATCATCGTATGTTGTTGTCATTTAAACTTTGGGTAATCCTATCAATTAATATTATTTAGAAAAGATCAGGATGTCTTGTATTACTCATGGTATGATACATGCAAAATATGATCATATGATTACACACACACACACACATACTCCCATATGAAGTGAATAATGTTTACTATCTCATAAAAACAGTGTATTGCAGGCACTTTTGACAGTGGACAGAGGTCAGCAAGGTCACCCTGACTGGCCTGTGGCTATTCGGCCCCATACGCAACGCAGCTTCATACTCTGCGTGTCGTGACCCAGTACTCCTATGATCATCTTCAACATTATCTACCATTTTTGCCACAGTAGGCCTTCTGTTGGTTTGTACCTGACGGAGTAGCCTTCGTTCACATCCCGCTTCTTTTCATTCAGTCCTGGAAATAAACAAACTTTCGGCATGGGCTAAGATATGCCAACATTTCACGGTGTATCACTGAAGAAAAGACAGTCGTATCGATGAAATCAAGTTTTAAGATTTATAGCATTAAAATAAGAGTTTATGTAAGGAGTAAACAGAAAAGAGATTGATTTCATAGTGCATCATAACAACAGTGAAAGATGACGGTCTGGGGGTGTTTTTCCTACTTTGGAGTTGGATACCTGCACTGCTCGACTCCACGTTGACACAAGAAGCCACTACTTCAAGTTTTAACCTCTGCTTTAGATCTTTGTGGGGAAGGATTTATACCGCAGCACTGTAGTGATCCCAAACAGAACGGAAAACTTAAGGAGAAGCCCAAGCAGTGCTGACCATCATGGACTTTGCTCCACAATCACTTGACCTCAACTCAATCACTGATAGCTCCTTCTCAGTAGGTTTTCCTGACCAGGGCACTGAAGAAATTTTTGGGGGGTGGGGGGTTCAAACCCATTATTTTACCACACAGCCACATGCCAGCCTCAACCCCATCGGACACTTATGGGGCCACTTGAAGACCAATAAAACTTTTGGTATCATCTACAGTACAGATGCTCTGTGGAAGATCCTCAGATCATGCTGGGGCAACATGGACCACTAGGCTTTGCACAAATTGGTGGAGTCACTGCCAACTCAAGTACTCACTGGCATTATATCAAAAAAGGGACATACCAAATACTAAAAAAAATCAGAAAGTCATGTTTTTTCCCTAAGATTCAACTTTTCACTGAAATTGTTATACTGATAATATAATTTGTAATGAAATGTTTAATATTTAATTAGAAATGAATGCAAAACAATAATTTTTCACTACTGGTGTCAGACTTTTTGACTGCACTGTCTGCATATGTTCCTCATAAAATATATTTATGAGGGAATGCAATGGGAGCCTGTATGTACACCATACAGCAAAGGGAGGATTCTGCAAGAGAAATCACACAAGCCATCTTCTCTCATTAAGCCTCACCTGACATCAAAAGTAAAACAAGTCCAGAAGAAGGATTTGCCATGCAGGTTTCACAAATAAAGCCTGTCAGCTTAGATAATTATAATGACACACAGTATGCTCAAGGAACCTATTAGCCTTATATTTCTTAGCGCAATAAAAAACAAAACAAAACAAACAAAAAAAAAAACCCTCTTGGAACATCAGTTTTGTCCTTCAGGATTCTGCTCCAAGCTGTAGTGTAGAAATAATTTTAAATATTACATAAGCTATTAATTATAAAGTGCTTTGAGTTTTTTGAGTTCACACCATGGCTTGTTTTGCATGCTCTACCTCACCTAATTCTCTGCGTGTCACTTGTACGAATGAGAATGAAAAATCCTGTTGCAAAGGACGGCATAGTATTTAAAAATGATCTCTAAAGAACTATAGCCCCATTTTAACTCTAACAACACAATGCGCTTTTTATATATGTTGAGAAATTATGCAAATATTTTATTACATGTGCCATGTATGAAACACACGTGAATGATAAATGACTCCAATGGCATAACATATTTGGCATGAACCTTTTATTCTCAATTAAAGTCTGATTTGCAGACTGTAATTTGATTTGTTCGCTGAGAACTCTCTAAGCTGACAGTCATCATGTGTGGAGGGGATCAGAACTGAGGCCGCAGGGGAAAGTAAGTCGCCTCCAGGAGAATTAGGATGATGTCTGGCCTCTCGCTGGGGCACTCAGCTGCAGAGAGGCAGTGAATAATTCACCGGAGCACTAAATGTGTCACCTTTCTGAGGGTCACTAACTTCATTAAGGTAGAATGGTCCTCACTCGCACGCTGTCCACCAGGCAGGAGGCCGCTGGCATGGCACGTCAGCTAGCGCTCGCACGACAGCTGTGCTCTGCTTCTAAGTTATCACAAGTCAAACTCATGTGGAGAGTCTTAGGTGCAAACATGCAACACCAGACGGTCGCATGTGGGGACACAATATGATGTGCAAAAATCACACATGGAAGCCTTACTGTAGCTTATGCTCCAAATGTGGCATCTTTTCAGTTTCAGCTTTACTAATGTTTCAAACACCGAAGATCGGCATCAAAGAGAGAGCTGTGTCTTGTGGTTGATATATTTTGTGCTATGGTGATTCTCCATTGGTACTGTATGATTATCATTATTTTATAGCAAAACTCAGTTAAATTTTCCCTTCAGAAACCTTTTGATGTATTACGGTATTGTATTTATGTAGATTACAATGTCTCCAACCTTGTTATCTCTTCAGAAGATCTACAGTAAAACCTCAGACTGCGAGCATAATTCGTTCCGGAAACGTGCTCGTAATCCAAAGCACTCGTATATCAAAGTGAATTTTCCCATTAGAAATACAGTGGTACCTCGGTTCTCGAACTCACTAGAACTCAAATTTCTTGAAAGTCGAGCAAACCACTTTGACCTAGAACTCGATCTGAATATCAGAAATCGAACCGTGAACGCTGACCTAATATAAATTGTACGCGCCAGGAA
>JAODJU010000002.1:23890266-23912846 GCA_026776725.1 Gnathonemus echidnorhynchus | reverse complement strand
ACTTTACCTTTGAAAAGAATCGTGGATGGTGTGAGGGAGATGAGAGAGAGGAGAAGAGGAGGGTTATTTTGTAGGACTATACAAGTGAGGCACGCCGACTGAGACCGAGCATGGGAGACGAAAGAGAGAGACGAAAGAGAGAGACGAAAGACAGAGAGAAGAACCATCGGCTGTGATCAGTTGTGATCACGTGATGCTCGGCAGACAAAGCGTATACATATAATACAGTGGTACCTCGGTGTATTGGCAATTGTGTGTAGGAATCAAATCTCAAGATTTCTCAGATACTTCAGAAATTACGTATTTGGATTGCCGGGTTTCAGATTTTTGTTACGTGATTCTTTTCCAAATGAATGATACGTGTTTTGCAGTACTGACCACCTAAGTTGGAGGATTCACTAAACATTGTCAGAGAATGGAGACTGCTGAGAAGCCAGGCTAACCTTTGACAGTTACACAGCTATAATCACATGGATCAACACCTTAACACGTTCAGCATGGCTATGTGTGAGATTGTAACATTTCTGTGACTGCTGTTATTTATAAATAAAGGCTTAACTTAGTGATGACAGCACTTCATCAAGCTGCAAATGACAAAGATATTCTCAAACAATCAACTTATGTGTAAATCTTGGACGATGATGTGCTGATTTATTCTCCAACCTTTTACAGTATTTTTAAGTGATTAAACTATTTTTTTGAGTAATGCTTAGTGTGTAGGGCATGAATGTTTGCAACTCTCTGGTGTCAAAATATATTTTATATACCTTTCAGCCAGATGCCAAACTGTTATTCTATTTCGTACCATGAGTTCTTTTTTCTGAAAATATGCAAAGGTCATACTCGTTTGTAGTTTAGAAGAAATACGTAATTTATTCATAATGACTGCAATTTTGAATGATTTGAATTGCACTTAGATTGGCAAGTGTCATTAAGTAAAAATAAATGGTTTTGTCTAATATGGGTAGCTCAGCAGTTAGGAGTATGTAAATGGAAGGCTGTGTGTCTTAATACTGTATCTATCAGAGGAATCATTTCATCATCACTGGGCCCTTGTGCAAGGCCCCTAACCCCAACTGTTCCAGGGACACTGGCTTACCCTGTGCTGTGACCCCAAAACGTGCTCTCACCTGTATAAACATCTTTGTCTGGAGAACAAGACGAGATACACAAAAACAATAAAAATTCTCCCTGGGGATGAATGTACCTGCACTCTACATTGCTAATTCGATGCTACTTTTAGCACAACGCGTCCTTTGAATCCCCACTCATGCAGGCCAGTATTTACAGTGCAACAACCGTTTATTTAATGTTTAATTTCTTATGTGACTGTAAAGGTTTTCACAAATATCTGCCACAGTTAAATGTGTTAATTAACTTCTGTTCTCAATAGAGAACCATTTTCATAAAACTGAGGAAAGAGGCTTATTTATGGCAGCCGTTTTGTTATTGTCAGTGTTAAAGTGTCCGTACTCTCCCTGTATACTGTATACTGTTCCTCCACTAGGCCTTTTGCTTTTAAGATTGTTGTAAACTCTGGTACTCCCTAAGACTTGCCTAAGGGGTGCGTGGGTGAGGTTGTGACAGAGTGAGAGAGGGAAACCATGTGATTAACGATGTCTCGTGCTGTCCAACAAATGAAATTTGAAAAGAAATAATTGAGTTTGTAATTACTTTGACTTTATCATTTCATATCCCCCGCCCCACTACACCATTACATCTGGACAGGCAAATGGCTAGTCATTAATAATAATGAAGCTGTTTAACCCTATGGGAGTTCTACAAGGAGAAAGCCGCCATTTTTCATTAAGGGAGCATGTTCAACCAGCAACTAAAATTAAAGGCCAATGTGTCATTTTCTCAAGTTTCAAGAATGGTCACTTGCTACAATGCAAGACAAAGTTCATGAGCTATGACATCCCACACAATATTTTTTGTACATTTACAGTTTTACAGTTAATTGATTGAAGCTGCCTGATAGAACTGCAAAAGTAAATTTTATTTCCCATTGTAAAATTAATTTATTTGAAAATGCAATGGTTCATCCCCTTTCCTTATCAGTTTTGCAGATGCTAATCCCTTTACATTCAATTAAATTAGCATAGGACAGATGAAGGTGGATAGAGTTAGAGCTTTCTAGGTTCTTTCAAATTTTTATGTGCACATTAAATCAACATAAATATGTCATGGTCACGTTAAAGAGACTTTTCATATACATGTCATATACATGTCATATACGTCATATACATGTCATATACATGTCATATACGTCATATACATGTGCCTTTCTGTCTGACATATTGTCAGTGTACATTTTTGAATATACAGTAAGTCCTTCCCATTCGCGAGTGTCAGTGGCAGAAGATTCTCGTAAATGTGAAAATTCACAAATTACACGTAGAACCCCCCAACCTCAACCCATAACAGTCTGCTAGTCCGAAAGATAATATATGAAGCCTAAACGAACAGTACTGCACTGAAGAGAGGCGGACTGTACCATTAGGCAAGGTAGGGTTTTTTGAAAAGATAATTTCCAGAATTTGCATTTAAATATATGATCAATATAAATTGTAGCAACATGTCTGTTAGTGGCAGTTTTATCCAGATTTCAGGATAGACAAAGTTGCCGCTCTCACAATGCCTTTGTTTGCCCGGTGCTACAATAGTTTATCTTATATCGCTGATGCCGGTGGTGAAACTTGCCAGCGTTTATTAGTGGAATAACCTTACATCATTTTTATTCTATGGAAAACAAAAGACTGATCTATTGTGTAGACTTGATAATGAATTGCGAGTATAAGTCGCAGGTCTTAAAATGTAAATTGAATGCTGTTCGCCCTTTTGATCCCCCAAATAATTAACGAAAGTGGCCAAGCACTACAAAAGTTCCTGGTTGAGACAGCCCAGGAAACAGTGCCCAGGAACCAGCTTCCAGAACTTCGGTGTGAAAGCACCCCACGTCAGCTTAGGGCCCCCATAGAAGTTAGTCCAGCTTTGGTAATGTACGTTTTGCATGTCAAATTTCTTTGTCATTTCATATTTAAAACCTTTTTATATAATATACAAACCAATTACTACTGTATGCACTGGGACCACTATGTTTTGGACCCATTATTAAAAATGCATAATTACCAACACTGGAAAATTTAGAATTTACTGTGAGAAATGCCAGATTCCATGGTCACAAAGACAGCTGGCATGTGAATGAGAGTGCATGGTGTACCCCAGGCAAGAACCACATCAACAAATAGTATTTATCACTAATATTTATATCATATGTTTTTACATGAGCCGAATCATTTTCAGTACTGTGTTTTGCTTACGTGTCGTCTGTGAGTCTCCGAGATCTTTCAGCAAGCTTCACAACTTTATTCCCGTTTAATTGTTCATGGCCAACTTGTGAGCAATCGTAACCAGTCAATGTCAAGTTCATGAATTTGAAGGGGATGCTGTAAATACTAGTTAGTCCTATTTTGATCTTTTCCTGAAGGCATTCTTTGTGCTATCATGTGACAGAACAATGGTAATATTCATAATGCTACGTGTATTCATGTCATTGCATGTTTTGCTAGATTTCTGGGCTGGCTTTGATCCTATTCTAACTATCCATTTCAAATTCTCCTTTCCAACTAAAGCTACATCTGTGGTCACAGAGAGTATATTTATTGAAGCCTAAAGTGTAAAGCAGGGTGCACTGTATATGGGACCCAAGTGGTGTAATGGTTATTTCATTTAAATAACATAGATTTTCAAACCACTAGCCACTAAAACTAGATACAGTTTGAAAGCGAGGATCACCATGCACTCTCTGTTCCATCTTAACTTTAATAACATGGGGAGTAGCATTTTATTTGATTTTAGCACATTTCAGCATTTTTAAAGTGCAAAGGTGAAGGATCTCCTTTTTCAGGTTCTGCAAGCTAGCAGGCAGCACCCCATGGTTCCTTTCAAAAGCCTTTGAAGATTATACTCTGGTAGATGTCAGCACTTTGGCTAGATGTTTTCCAAGCGCTTGTCCCGGACAGGGTCGTGGCAGGGGGGCTAGAGCCTATCCCAGGCATCCCAAAGTAGGAATCCAAGTGTTATACACCTTGGATAAGATGCCAGTTCATCGCAAGGTACGTACAAGCACGTACTCACACTCTATTGGGTCCGGAGAACAAGTAAACTCCACACACACCGAGTGGAGGTGCAATTCAAAGCCTGAGATCCGAAGCTGTGAGGTAACTGTGCTACCCACTGCACCAGTGTGCTGCAGAAACTGGAACAGCACATCTTCTAATTGAACTTATATCAATATTTGAAAATAGCAGAAAGTGGGGTTCCCTTCATAAATAACTGGCATTTTTTGCAAACAGACTGTGTTATACATGATAAAGTACTGCTTGATTTCAGTTGGAAGTTTACTAAGACAAATTTATCTATACTGAAGCTTTCTAATGTCTGTCAACAGCAAAGTCCTAGCAACAGAATGCATCATTTACAATCTTAATCATTGACTTTTTGGGTAAATAAAGCAATGCTTTATTCAAGCGCTATTACAACGTCAAATGTTCACATTGAACCTAATCATTTTTGTTTCCTAATACACATTTTCAATAAATGTATTAATATACATTAATGAAAAGGCTCTATTGTGCATTTCTCAAGGTCAGTCAATTTAAAATATATCTGTAGGATTGATTCTGCCTGAGGTTTCCACACTCCTCAGCTTAAGATGTATTATATTAAAAGTCTTTCAAAAGCAGCCTTTCTAATCCAATTTGCCGCTGTAACACTGGCCTTCTTGTGCAATCCTAAGTCCGGCTCTCAGCAGTGCATTACTTCAAATAGTAGGATACAGAGGTATTTTCTTGTGAAGCCTCCTCCCATTTTCTCTTCTGCCCCTTATCTTTTTCTCCCTTTCTTGCCAGTGACCCAACAACACTGAAAGTAATTGCAGGCAGAAAACAACATTTAATGATTACGTTATCCGAGAATCCAACAAAGAGAAGTCACAGAGCAGTACATCCAACAAAGGGGAGGACTTTTTCAGACACACCACTTTCAGATAACAAAGAATATTATTGACTTTGCCCAGATTAAAATGCCAAAACAAATGACAATACAGCAAGAAGGACAAAGTAAAGAAAGAATGACTGTGTCTAAGACACACTCTCTGTCAGTGCTGTATTGTTCAGTGTTGTTTCTTTAAAGTTTTTCTCTATATAGGATTAAATAGGATTTATTCATACTCCATATTAGCCTATGCTAAACATATTTAACTACTTTGCAAAGTATGACGTATTGAGCAAGTTTTCCATTTTGTGTGTTTCTTTGTCTTATGCTGCTCCTGGTGGCTCGGATTTTATGTTCTTTGTTATTTCTGTTGAACTAACCCCTTTTTTGATAGCCTGAGTCCTCAAAGAAGGCAAACTTGTCCTCCATTAGGAGCCTTGGAGGGGGTTTGTCAGCAGAAACACAATCAGCGCTGCCCAAATACGCAGCATGGGATGAAGAGGCGAGCAGAGCAAACACCCTAACAATCAGCAATCAGCACTGATAATGATAATGGCACAGGGCGTCACTACAAGATCCATGCCTCGCATTTCTGTTACAGAAAAGAGCTGTTATTGTGCAAATATGATGGCATGTGTGGGAAAAAAAATATATTTGCAATTTCACCAAAGAACCGAGAAAATATCTGAAAAAATACTCCATATTATACTCCATATTATGTCTTCCTTAATGCACTTTAATGAAAATGCACTATTTTATTCTGTCTCAGGGTGAAGTGTTTCTTAAAAATAAAAATTAATAAAAATAAAACATAATTAAGAAGTCAATGCATATACCGTTTGCTTGAAGTTAGAAACATACGTTGAAAATCCAAAAGAATCTAAGAAAGAAGAGCAAGCTGGCATCTTGTTTGGAGAAGATTCAAGGTAGTTAGCAAGATATAATCATCACTTTTTAACACTGTAACATTTAAACTTATTTTCTTTATAAGATTCATAAATCTTATAAAATCTTTCATCTTTCATAAGATTATGAAACGAACCGATTCTGCATCATTTTCAGTTGAAGAAATGACAGTAATGGATGGAGTGAAATCTGAGAGATTTAAATTTAAAGGAGATCTATGAAGTAACACGCCTCCAATTAAAAAAAAATATATTTCCAACTGTCTGCAATGCAACATGCTTTAATGAGCTCCAATAATGAAGAAGGTAAGTATGTCAGAATTGTAAAGCAGTGATATTGCGAGGTCAGGTCAGGTCAGGTCAGCTTGGGGATCATACACTGGTATAGCATGTTGCCGTGGAAACCACATGACAAAACTTATTGGGCTCCGGGTTGGTGACCCTCCCCCAGGCTGACACGTAGCCCAGTCTCACCCTCTGGAGATGCCCGTCTATCTGCTGCAGTCAGGAGTTACGTGACTGTCCCCTTGGCCTGGTCCAGCCGCTCGGGTCCTCAGCACTGAGGATCCTGCGAGCCGGATCACCCTCAGGCAAATGTGTGACATATCTCTGCCAATGTTTTCAAAAGTTATTATATATTAACTGTCTACAAAAAAGGTCAGGAATACTATAACAATAATGCATGCAAAAAGGAAAAAAAAACATTTATTGCAGTCCAATATTGCTTAGAGTGACTCTTCTAATTTTTCACCAGGACAAATGGACTGCAAAGTGGTGAAATCCGAGAAAATAATTTACATAACGTTAAGAACTCTATAGTAACATCAGTCATTTTAAACAAGTGTATTTTCAATAGCTATTAAACTCCTGCTATTTTGTTACTGCTTTGCAGTATATGAACTGTATTGCAACTGTTATACAGTTGGAATTACCAATCAGTTAATACATTTAACTTTGAAATGTAATCAGGTAAGCAAGTTTTATCCAATTCATGGTACTTAAACAGTCAATTTAAAATTAAGATGATATAACAGTAGTACAATATTGAAGATTCTGTGTTTACAGCATTTAATTGTTCCATCTCCTAGGGAAGGGTGGGAAACCACTGTTCTTTTGCTGGACATTCAGAATTTGAATCGTATCTCAGTCGTAATACATACCAGACAAAATCTCAATGTATCAGACTCACACCCCCACTTCACCGACAATTCGATCAAAATTACAAATGGGCCGCAGTGGCCAGGAAATAACAAGATGACTTTAAGAAATGAGAGTAGGATTTTCATTGCAGGGTGGAACTGATTTTACTGTGCATATGACAAACTCTGTTGAATCTAGAGCAAGGTATTTGTCATTGTGGCTTTTATAAATCATTAAGTTGGGTAAATGGAATTTTTAGCCATTTTGTTTTTATGGCATGCTGAAGAATACCATTTAAGTAATTTTAGTCACAGTTAAATACTCTTCGGGAAAATTACATTCTTTGTGTATCAAGTCAAAGAAAATAAAGGGGCTCATACTAATCGACACAACACAAAAGACTAACTCTTTTATTTAAAATAAAATCAAAACCATTACCTAAGTAACACAGTGCATAACAAACGTCTTTGAAGTCAAAATGGGTCAATGACAACTCAAATTAGAACCATTTTCCTAAAATCTATGACTAGTTTGATTTTTGTGAAGATCCAAATCTCCTGAGCTAAAACCTAATTGAGCTCTTATTGTGACTCTAGGGTAAGATGGTATTATAAATAAGATTCTAAATGAGCTGTTCTTCACACGTCATTAAACATATCATTGGATGCTATATAAAAGGGGCGGGGCTTGAATTTGGCTACTGTGAGCTATGGTGGGACTATAAAAGATTTCTGCATAAATAGCATCAGTATAATTGATGTATATTGAATTCCCTCTTTGTTCTATAAGAGATTAACATTGATTTGATTCTGGTAAAAGAAATACCTCCTAAAAACATGGATAATACAAAATTTCACAGCCAAACAAGCAACTAAATTTTATGATCATGTTTAATCAAGTCAAGAAAATGAAGCAATGTTAGGCTTTGTCCTTTTCGTGGGCAACTAGAAGAATTTTGATTATATACAGTTGTAGTGACAGCGTTTAAATTGACACATCCCATTACCTACTATTTCAAACATTAAAGAGAAGCCAGTCGGATTATTGAATTGATTGATGCATTTTATAATAAATATGGATTTCACCCTGAAGTGTCATTCACAGTTATTATTAATATTAGCCCAGTTTTAATGTATCTTACACTGTAGTAAATTCTAAATCCTGCAGAGCAGTTCTCTCTCTTAGGAGGGCACCAGCTGTTCCTTGACCGTGGTCTTTAAATGAATTTCCAGGTAAATAAATTAGTCAAACTTGTAGTTTCTCTGCTAGCAATTAAGCGATAATTGCACTCAATTCCTTCTAGTTTGCCTTTTGAAATAAAACAACCTAAGTCCAATTTTATCCTTATGCAGCATGCTTATCCATGTAATAAGAACATTACAGCCTGCATATCATAAAATTTCAGGTAACATTTTCGAAAAGCAGATGCTTTTTAATGCATCTCAGCGAGAAAGGACAAATGAATAGAGAGCAACATACATACGGTAAGCACTTATGCTGTTTTGTGAGTATACAGTATACCTGAGGAAAACGTGTCTGTGACTAATGCATTTGCAGCTGGGAGTGTTCAAAAAAGCCTCTTATTCTCCGGGATTTAATTTACCAGACTGAACCAATTCTGGTATAGAAATGGCATCCTTTTATTAAAATAATAAAAAGAAAAAAAGCAGCTTTTTATTTGAGTTTCATGCAGTGAAAATTAAAAGGCAACAGATAGACTACATTTTGCCTCTTATTTCAAGACAACCAACTGCAATGTAATCTCCAATGAGTTGCAAAAAAGCCTTTTTTTTAACATAGAAGTGGAAATGGTGATGTCATTGCATTGCATTGTTTTATTGTTTAAGCCACCCATTGTAAGAGACTGCCTGATGTCAGAGGAAAATAAAACATGACGTACCCAAAGCTTTGATGCGGGAGTCATTAAAGTTAGTGTACTGAAGTACATCATAAGCAATCAACAGCAGCATTTCCCAACCCAGTCCTCGGGGAAGCCTGGACAGTGCACGTTTTTGCTCCCTCCCAGCTCCCAGCCAATCGGGAACACTGAATACCTGGTACAGGTGCGCTGGGAGCTGAGAGGAAGCAAAAACATGGATTGTCTGGGGTCCCCCGAGGACTGGGCTGGGAAACACTGATCTACAGTGACTGGGAGCATTAACTGAAGAAAAAATGCAATATGAATATTTGCAGATAAAATAGAAAAAATATATAATTCCAGGTGACACCAGTTGTCATCTGACTCAAGGTATACAGAGTGGAGGAATCATCGACAGCATTATCCCTATAAAATCAAAAATCCTATGGGAAACATCATTTTCCTTCACAAGTAGTATGGAGAGGCGGGTCAGAGTATGATCAGCACTTTGATTGGACAATGCATCAACTCCGCTCAGAAATCGACCCCCAAAAGCCAAGCCCTTTCCAATTTCCTCCAGAGAGGCCAGGCTAAAGATCAGTACTGCTTCAGAATAAGTTCAAAGCCAACTTATTGAGCATTGCAGGTGTGTCGTGCTGGTTTGCAGTTTTGAAGAAAAGTAATGTGGGGAAGTGTTGTGCTGCGCATGTGTGACAGAAATCCATAGTTCTAGATGGAAGAAGAAATCAAAATGTCAAAGTTTCTCTGTCTTTCTCATTCACTCTCTCTTTATATCCATCTTCATAACCATTTTTCCAGTATTAGTCATGGTATGCCTGGAACCTACAGCCTGTCTCAGGGAGACGATGGGATGAAGCAGGGAACATTCTATGCATGCGTGTGTATGCACACACACACACACACACACATACATATTAGGTATCTATATCTTTGTGAGGACCATGCATTAATTTCTATGGGCATAACCCTAACCCTAACTATGACAACCTTAACCCCTACCAAATCCTATCCTTAAGCATAAGAAACCCAACAAAATACAAGACTTTTGACTATTTAAGTTTTTTGATTGCATTCACAGATTTGTATAAACTTGAGCTTTTCCTTATGGGGACCAGAAAATGTCAAATAAAAGGTCAAAATAATTGTTTTTTTTATCACATTGTGGGGACATTTGTAATATATACATGCCCATGCATACACACAGATAGCAGCTCACTTAACTCCATGTCTTTGGACTAAGGGAGGAAACAGTTTTAAAAAGGTTCACCTTTCATTTGTATCAGACAACATAAAGACAAGTCAATTTATTGTTCTTTTAAATAGAATTCCCTCCCTTTTTACCTGAATTGCACACAGTAAATTGCACGTAAATAAATACAATGAAATTAATCTGCTTTTATGGTAAATTTGTGGTTTTGTATAATTATTGAGAAGAAACGTGAGAAATGGCTTCATAAAAAGACAAGACAGAAAAACAAAAAAAAAAAACAAAACAATTTGAATTTTGAAAGGCCATTCATTCCCAGAGCAATGGCTTTATGTGGATGAATATAGCTCTGATGCAAAATCTGAGAAAGCTGAAATGGAGTATTATGCACAAAGGTCCCCGAAGGGCAGCGGCCTTAGAGCAAGATTCAGAGCAAATCAGCCCTAGGCCTAAGCTCACAACACCGCCCAAAACAAGCTGACCCAGAGGTCCAAGCATTTTGGGGTATTACGTATCAGACATTAGCAAAATATGCATCTGATTTGTGTCTTTGCCTGGACTGTTTTCCCATGTCTTATTTAGCCCAAATTCCCGGGTTATTGTCTTTCATCTGGTCTGTATTTTTTTTTTCTCTCTTTCCACCCTCCTCACTCCCATGGAAAGCAAGGTCTGTCACATTTTCTGGTTGGCATCTCTTACAGCTGTAATGTCAAGCCCCATTAGTGTGGCTCAGTGATGGCATGGAAAGACATAAACTCCACAGACCAAATGTCAGAAACTCACGGGGCATTTTGTCATCAGATTGCAGGCCCGGGATCACTGCGTCTTCCCAGTGCGTGTCCCATAGCCTGCCTTGTGGCTCGGGCTTAAGCCGGCGTCTATTTCCAGCCTCAGCGTGTGACGGCGCGCATAAACACGTTTAGCATTTTATTAGCAGCATGAACGTATGAAGGCCTGTGCATTATCCCTTTTGGCCATCGTAAATAAATAACTAAATAAATATAGCAGGAGAGCAGAAGAGCGAGTTCATAGCTTTAATGGCCACCATGCTGCTCTTGTGTTTCAGACATAAAAATCTGTCAAAACTATGAAGTTGCTGTAGCTTATAGTAAAGGTTAGCAGTTTGACATTTTTCCTTTGGTTTCAAACCTGAGTATAATATCCAAGGTGACTCTTTAATAATTCCCCTTATTCTGCAACCTTCTGCTTTCGACTCTCATATTTGATAATAAGATAAACGCTTCTGGTAGTCAGTTTTGCTTTCAATTAAATGTGGTCTTCACTGGTGACCTTGGGTAGAATACAAGGAAACCATTTATAGACTGACAGCCTCTATGAACAATTATAAGGACTTTTAAAATAAAACAGTTTCAGGTGAACCATACCCCAGATACAGTAATTATACATGGTTTCCTCATCTAGTTCCCATAATATTGTAGCTGAAAGTGACCCGTTAGCTCTCTAATAACTAACAATCATGTCTTGTTATTCTTGAAAGACATTAATATCTGCATCTGATTATTGTACACCCATAATGTTAGACTTTCATAAGCCTTTCAGTGCTCTGCTTGAATTACAGCATATACACTGTTATATATGACAGTGGTTTTTGATATGGAGAGGACAGACCCTTCTCAGCTGCTAAATGTATTAAAATGTAAATAAAGTGTGGAAAACAGTAAATACCACAAGAATAATTATACCGATTTTGACATGCTGTGCAATCAAAGCAGCCACAGAGTCAATATGGTGCCAATCAGTTTAGTGTTTACTCTGTGGGCTGCTGCTTTTCATTTCAAGAATCACAGCAGAGCTTCTGCCATACAGCTTCAGTCGATAGATGGACCTGATGGAAAATGTTGATTGCTGACATTTTCCGTCACCCATGATCTGTGAAACATGTAATGGAAGAATGTAATGAAAGGATGATAATGAGGCCAGAGCGGAAAACAGCAGTGATTCTTTCGAAGTTACTCGGGTTTAGTGTTCATTACCACATGCCATATACATATAGCTGTGTAATTTCTTACACATGTTCAAAGAAAAAAAACCTTTTTAACTATCCAAAGACTGGCAATTATCCATTACATCAACAGCATACTATAAGCTATTTTTTCTACTTTATAGAAAAGTAGGACTAAATTCTTTATTATTTGATAATGACAGAATTAATTGCATTCCTTATGGTAGCACACTGACATTAGATTCTTTATTTCAGAATTTCTTCCTTTCAATTTACTATTGAAATAATGTTTTTTTTTTTTATAAAACCGTGAATTATGGTTCTTTTCTTTATCTTGGTAGAAATATACAGTTGCCTTTGTTCCTTCATAGAACGTTCTCAAGGTGTAGCCCAGTAATTAAAAAAAAACAGAATGATTCGTTAACCTTGCTTGATTCAGTATTGTTCATTGAATATGTGTAAATTCTCATGCCATGCTGCTTCTATTTTAGATTCTTCCCTTCACAGTACATGTCCTAAATCTACTACAACTTGTTTATCACTAGTGTAGAAGAACAAGATCATTTGGAGAAAGTGTGATCATTTCAGTGGAAATGTGTTAATGTGAATTCAGATTAGACATGGTAATGTTGAGCAGTAATAGGAATTTTGTAACCCAGAAATGTCAGGCACTTAGCTCTGCCATTGTTTTCCACGGGTCACATTTGTAAGAACTCTGATTTAATGTCTTGGTACAAAACAGGACAGGTCATGTGTGAGATGTCATAATAAGTTTCAGTAAAGGCGATCGTGGTAAAATGTCAGCGACGCTAATTAACTTTCATAATTAAAAAGTAAAGAAATACTGGTGAACTCCTCTTGCGATAGGCTGGGACATTTTTGTTGAAAACAGAATCAACTCAGTGGTGTTATGAAAGCCTACAGTATATGTGGTTTGCATTACTGCTTCCTGTATTATGGCATACAGCACAGGTGACTATCCAGGGGGTGTCAGGTGATAGAGGCAAACCAGTCATTCAGATAAATACAGATAAATTTTAGATCATTTGTTACAAACGTAAATACATGTACAATAAAATATTACTGCACATTTATGTGACTAACACAAGCCACATTTTGAAATATAACTGTACAATATAATTTAATTGCATCAAACTTAATATCTTCACGATGTGGGGTGTCGTTGCACACCCATTAAATTGCCCATTTGTAATATTATTATTTTTTGCATTTATTTAAATTAAAACTTCTGTGTATTGGAATGGCTCCTGAGATGTGGCTTTTCATCCACTCCACGGCTCTGTAAGGGATATATTTCATTTTCTCTCCCTCAAATTATATTGGCATTAATGTGAGTTTGCTTTGGTTAATCTAGTTTGCTCCTATAGTTTATGTGGATTGGTGTCCCTAAATTGCCAAACAGTTTGTGTGCCCACAATGGATTGACATCATGCCCAGCATCTGCCTACCCGTGTGAGTCCTGGGGCATCTCACTATGACCCTGCATTGGCTAGGCGTGTTTAAGGATGTCAGGATACTACACATTTTGTTATGTCACAAAATGGGTTAAAAGTCACACTGGTATTCTTCAGGGGCTCAGAATGGGCAATCGACCTCTGTGTTTTCTGTCATGCTGGCAATAAAGTCAAACAAGAATGGCAACAAGAAAATAGAGGAAATATTTCTGACATCACTGCTCACTGGAGCAAAAAAATTTTGTTTAAAAAAATTTAAATAATAATTAAAAAAATGTAAATGCCAACCCTGTCATTCTGAATGTGTGTCAAAGGAAAAGAGGACATGGAGATTGAGGAGAACACAACAAAAAAGTAATTGCTTGAGGGATGTTTTATCCTACTAATAAGAGAAATCTGACAATATATGTACTACCACAGATCTCACAAATTAAAATGCCAGATATTAGTTTTGTGAATATGTCATATTTTCTGTTTCAGGAAAGGAGATTGCAGTAAATGTCAGGGACACTAATTAACTCACATTATTAAAAAAAGAAATACTGATGAACTCCTCTCATTATAAGCTGGGACATTTCTGTCCCAGCATAGCCAGGAGTGTAGAGTGGTGTAAATGCTATATAAAGCACCATGATACCTTTTAGAACTGATATGTACTGAATGCTTATACATTTAAAATAGTCAATTAACTGACCCCCTGTATGGACATAATTCATTTTCTACATTGTTATGTCAATACCTCATTTCCTGTACTTCACACCAAAGTCTGCACTTTGCAGATAATACACCAAAGTGCCTTATTCTAAAATATTCATTAATATAAGCGTGAGCTGATGTGTCCATATTCACTCCATATTGTTAATTAATTCATAACCACTCTGATCTGCCTTTGATGTTCCCTTAATTCTGAATAAGAATCCAAAATGAGCTGAACAAATGGGTCTGGGATCTATTTTTTTTTCCATCTATAGAGATGGATTTATGTGGAACAGATGAATTACTGTAATTAAATTTGTTGCCTTTATAAATGCGTGTGTATATGTGAGAGTGTGTGTTTTAAACACTGTGAATCTGGATATAGTACTTAATGCTAAGCAGGTAGTACATAATGAGCAGATGTGCTGAACATCTGGATTACTGACCTCTCAAACTAAGCTGAATAGCTTCATTTCAGATTTTCTCTATCCTCACATAACTTTGTGAATGGATGAGGAAGTAATTAATTGATTATTGTGAATAGTCTATAAAATTGAATAGAAATTTATTAGTATAAAACCAAAACATTACTATTTTGTAATTTATATTTATATTTATATTTTAAGTTTCTACATTTTTAGTGACATTTTCAAAAGGGGACCTGGAGCAATAAATATTGCAGTATGAGAGTATATTCAGCCGTTGGAAACTATATTTTGCCGTAGCATCGTCTGTTGTCTCTAGCTACAATCTGTAACAGAGATATCAGTTTGATTGAACTTTGAAGTCATGAATCATTCCCCCCATCAGCTTTTTAATATTATAAGCAGAAGTAGCAGTGGATTCTGCGACGTGTAAGCAAACATATGTCACTCATATGACTGTTCTGTATTTTTAAAAATAACAATAATAACAGCAATAATATTAATTACATTTAATTACATTAGGGTCGCTGTGGTGCCCTCTTGGACAGCACTGTTCCCTCCTGCCTCCACTCCGTCGATGTTCACATATTCTCCCTGCGTCACATGGGTACACTGTAATTTCCGCAGCAGTCCAAAGACGTGCCATTAGGGTAATTGGTGTCTCTAAGTGCGTGATAGTGTGTGTATTTGCCCTCTGATGAACTTGCAACCCATCCAACTTGTGCCCCCATCTTTGTGCTGCCTGGGATGGATTCCAGGTGACTCTAACCAAGGTAAGATGGATGGATGGAAAATAATATCCATTCATGATCTGGTCCTTCATTTATCCACAACATATAAAAAAGGATAAACATTGCAGTAAATGGAGCATGTTTCCTGTGATATTGATCAGGTTGACCTTAATATTGCTTAGCATAGTTATGCTTGGGGCACTTTCTGTTCTGTTTGCATTTCTCTGTATTACCAGTAGAGGGCATGTGATCTCTTTTCAGACTGGTCTCTCCCAGCAGAGTCCTTCCTCACAGGGATATTTCTACAGGCATTGAGCTGCACGGCTCTTCCCCAGACACATTCTTCACAGCTTTCAATCATCAAGCGTGACGACAACATTATGTCTTCATTAAAGACCTGTGTCGCACCACTGAGTTCAGCTGACGTAGCATGTTCTGGGTTGTTTCTTTGTTTGCTTGCTTGTTTGTTATTTTGCTTTAAACATTTTAAACTGCAATTAAAATTGACCTTTTTAGTTCTTTATTGCTGTGACCATTGTTAAGGGGTGTGTATAGCCTAAGATTATATACTCAGTAAAAGTGCAGAAACACGGAACACACATCTGATATCAGTAGTTCAGCTGGCGACGCAACTTGACATATCCGTCGGCACTATATGCAAACAATACGAGCTGACAGTTGTGACACTCTTGCTGCACAGAGTGATGACAGCCAGGCAGTGGACTCTGGGCTGGGTGGCACAGAGTGGTGTTTTTAACCTGCACTAGGCAAGCTCCACTTTGTCCTGTGGACACTCGGCAGTCCGTGAAGCTGGCACACACCTTGATATCCTGATACAGCAGCAGATGGAAGGGACTATATTAATGACTTGTGATAGCTTCAGCAGTCGGAAGAGGGATTGTTTGACATCTCACCATTGTTATGTAACTGATAACAGCTGTTATTTCTTGAGAAAGCCCCTTCAGTCCACAATATTCACTGAGAAGGGAAAAAAAGAATGAAAAAAAAAAACAGAAAATTCCTTTTTTCTAATGAAAATACATCTAAGTATGCTGTTAATCCTTTACATGTTGCACTGAACTAAAAGCACGTAGACTGGCAGAGTGCCCCACCGTTAAGGGGTATGTGTCGTATAATCACATCCGTGCAGCCTATTCAAATGCACTCTATGGTTACAGTCAATGCTTTTGTGTGTAATTATAGCTCAGATTAATTGTTCTCAAAGAAGATTCCCTGGTTGGCAATGTGTTGTGATCAAGAAAAAGCATGCCTGGTGCAAGATTATTCGCAAATGTACAAAGGAACATAGTGTTTACAATTAGATACACCATTTCTTTGTACTATTCAGCCAAAAAACAATGGGCATTATCTATAACAATGCCACAGAGGGCTCCTGATTTAGATTGTTTCACATTATACGTGTGTGTGTGTGTGTATATATATATACAGTACATATGTGTGTATATATGCATATAATCTGAAACAATCAAATAAATGTACAATTATTTTTGTGTATGCATGCATGTGTTTCCAGTGCACATAGTTCTACACAGTTCAACAATTGTAAGATTGACTTGCCAGCTAAAATTTTACTTGTGTTGAATTTTTGCTTTGGTTCCAGCTAAGAACCTGAGCACGGATTTAATGAGGATCCCTGTTTCCTCCTGCACTGTGTGTGAGTTCCAGTGCTTCCCGAACCATAACAACTGACAATTTCTTTACGGCAAGCAGCTCATGAGATGAAAACCCAATTTTTGAACTTGTTAAATTCTTGAAATGTAGCTGTAAAACTGCGGTATCTATTGTGTCAGCCACACTGGTGGTAATTCTTAAAAGGAAGTACACACTCAACAGCCATTTTATTAGGTATACCTGTTCTCTTTATGCCAACACCCTGAGACTCAACACATACAGCAAGGTCAAGAGGCTCAGTTCCTGTTTCCATACCTTTAGAATGAGCAATATTGTGTGATTTAAGTGATTTTGAACGTGCTATGATTGTTGGTGCTAGAGGTGCAGGCATTTCAGAAACCATAGCCTTCCTGTAATTTCCACGCAGTGCGGTATCTAGAGTTTACACACGAGGGGAAAAAAATTATAAAAAATTCCAGTTAGTGGCACTTCTGAGGGTGAAAATATCTTGTTAATAAGCACGGCCAGAGTGGAAAAACCAGTTAAAGGCAAGAGGGAGCTACATGTGAAAGAATGTTATGCACTGAACTCCATAAGCAAGGCTTCCAGTGCCATGTTGAATCCATGCTTCAATGAATTCAGACTGTTCTGTAGGCAACAGGGGGTCCGGTCCTGCCTGCTACTAGGCAGACATATTTAATAAAGTGGTCCTGGCCCCATGACTGTATTATACCCAGTAAATAGGAAGTGAATAAAAGTGGTATGTGAATCATAACTAGTAAGATGTATCTATTCCTCATTAACACAACTAGATGCTATTGTTTTAAAAGCGGAATGCTAGCAAAATCTTTCACATATCCTGTGGGTCCCACAGCCTTACTGCTAATACATATGGGTAAAATTAGGGTGCGTGTATTTTTGCTTTTCTACGTAGCTCAGTTCCGCTTGATATGACAATCAACATCCCTGCAAGTAAAATGTACTCTCTATATGCATAGTTAATTGCTATAACAAATGAATGGGGGATTCAGGTTATTGTATTGAAAGCGGGTCTTTTCACACAGGTGTGGTTCCTGACTTAATTATGCAAATGTCACCCCATCACGCTTAAGGGTTATGTTTAAAATGCTGGGCCGGCCCATTTGCCAATTATTTTGGCTGTCGTGGCTAAATGTGACTTTGAAAAGGGGGTCATTGTAGTTGTCAGGAGTTTCAAGGTGGAAGACTAGTCAGCCTAGTAGTGTTTAACGTGGATCACCAGATTAAGGTGTTCTTGGTATGGAGCTCTGAGAGAAAATCCATATCATCTAAGTGCAGCTGTAGACAAAAAGACATTTTCTTCAATTGTGATGACTGTGCATCGGTTTCAGCTTTGAGGAAAAGTAAATCAATTTGCTGCAAATGTTATTCTAAGCCACAGCCAGGTATTTTCGCAAAACTTTCATAAAACATAGTCGGGTTGTAGCGGGTAAACCCCGTCTTACACCGAAAAATCGTCGGCGCTTTTTTCAAGTTAAGTGTGCAAAGAACATAGCAAAGAGGTCAACTGTGCACTAGGAAAAGTCAGAAAAAGCATCTTTATCCCGTTCACCAAAAAAATGAATGAGCATATATGTAACAGATGTGAAAAGAAGGATTCTATTCTCAGCCCCGTTATCATGTGGGGTTCATGCCCCTGACTCAGGTAAACATAACACCGCAGTCGCCGAGGTAAATGGCAGTAAATACAAAGCCAGTGGGTGAGGTTACTTTCATCATACCAGTGGATTATTTCAGGATGACAGCGCCCCCATCCCTGGCTCAGCAGCAGTCACCGAATTGTTTTATAAGCATGACAATAATGTAAACTTGATGCCAAGGACATCCCAATCATTCGATCTTAGCTATATGGGGGAATACAAAGCGATGCCTGGTCATTGTTACAAACACTAAATCATTGGATTCCTCATATATATTTGGTGTCATGTGAAGTTCCAAACACTCGGAGACCGTGCATCACGCAATCCTGAAAGTTACCTGCCAATGTGTGACGGCTTAACATCCCATTAAGTAAGTTTATTTCAATGTTGCTTTTTTTTTGACAGCAACCTGTATTGGCAACAATTGATTGACGTTTATCTTTTTATTGTCCTTTAAATTGTCAGAGATGATAGCAGTTTTAATGTTGTGAAAGAAAAATTAAATCAATGTGGGATTTTTCACGTTTATCTGCTGCTAGGTGAATTAAATATTGAGGTCAAATTTTTAATTGTCTGTGTTATGAAATAATTAAAGGTAGATTAAATGATGAATACTATCACACTTTCAGTTATGCCTTGCGCCAGCTTGGAGGATGCTCTGAAAGAAGCCAATTTAATAAAAATATTCATTTCCCTTAGGCAGAGATAAATAACATAAACATAACAATAACTGATGTTCATTGTATTTTTTTGTTCATTGGAATTTGAGATTTCTCAATATATCAATTACATTGTATTCACCACATGTCAGGTATTGTGGCAGCAAACTGGAAGGTTCTGCTTATTCAGAGATTGAAAGCAAACCTTCCACTTCCTGTTTTATTTATTTTGTTATTGACAATTATCCTAGTGTGTCTCTGATCTTCTGATCTTGCATAAATACACATAAAGTACTTCAAATGCACAGATGTTGCATACTATTTAGAAAATGTGGGATTTTGTAAATGGATAGCTGGATGGTATTTATTAAATAAAGGGTTTTCTAGCCGCTCTGTCTTCTACTATCAGTCCAGTCTGCTGTATGTGATATATCTGAGCTGTGTCATTGTCAATATATAACTCGTTCATTATTTAGCCTGTCATTTATTTATTTGTTTGTTTCATCTTTATGAACTTCAAGATACAAAGTACTGAAGAAAAATAACACATTTCGTATAGATAATTTAATTTTGTCAGCAATAATAAGAGAATATAGACAATTAAGCCTATGACTCAACATGAACATATTGGAAATATGCACGTTCCTCCAGAAGCTGGAGTTTCGTGCCCTCCGTCCAAAGACTGGCAGTTTCCAGTGAAATGGACTCTCTAAATTGCCCTTAGTGTGTGACTGATTGGTACCCCGTTGAGGGTTTACTTTGCCTTGTGCCCTGTGCTTCATGGAATACCCTGCGGGCTCACCATGACCCTGCATTGTGTAAGCGGTAATGAGAAATAGATGGATGCATGAATAAACTAATCTAAATATACTGAATTATTCATTTTTCATGAAATCATCAGATAACTATTTGGTCAATTTCAACATTTCTTTTTTAGGAAAATTGTTTCTGGACATCGTGAATCTCAGACATGCACTATTTAAATATAACTAATACATTATGGGGAGTAACGAAGACAATGCGGAACACAGGAATACCCCAGCAATATAAAAGCAATCATAATTCTGTAAAGAACATTTAATTTTACAGTGCAATATTTCAAAAACACATCTCTGGATTAGAGGTTTGTGGATTTAAATCATCAGCCAGGCACCCCTCCGGTGGCTTTTGATAGTTAAAATAAACCCAATGGCCCCAAATTAGCTATAAGACAGCTGTACACTAATTCAAAGAGAAAGAAAAAAGCTGCCTTCTAAAAATTCCAGATAGTATCCAGTTTCAGGACCATTTTCTTTTTAGACTAACTAACGCAACATTTTATATGGCTGCATCTAAATTAACCTAAATAGGATCACAATTGTAAACTCTGTAATTTTCATCAGCGAATTGGCCTGTATTGGCACAGCACTGCATAATTCAAGCCAGATTCAGACTCTAAATTGTCCACATGGAATAGTCCCTTGGCCAATTTACAGGCCACACAGCCTGGGCTGTCTGCTTCAACCTGGGCTCATTCGGATTGTTTCAGAATACCTCACTGCAGCCTGTGCAATATAAGACACACACCATTTCATTTTAGTGACGCTGGGCTTCACAAGAAACCATGCCAGTACTATACTGTGTGTGTGTGTGTATTGTTTGATCAGTTTATCAATAACTAAGCTGCATCATCTGCCTTTAACAAATAAAACAAACCAGGGAAATTCACATCAGAAAATATCAATACTATGACACACAAACAAAAATAAAATCATTTTAAGTCTTTTAAAAATTAATTTTCAGATCATTTCCCCTTTCTGTGTGCTTGCTTTAAATAATTCAATTATTCATTTATTAGATTTTAAAATGCTTACCATTCTATATTTTGTGCGATTGTTTGGACATTTTTATTTTGGCTGCCTGCTGAGCATTGTGGTTTAATGATGAAAGAGACACAACTTCAAAGAGATTAGCACATCAGCCCAAGACAATGGATGAACAATAAGCCTGTATATATTTCTTCTAGCACATAATTTCTTGGGGTGAAGCCTTTGGTAATTTGATTATGTTCTTCCTCTGTTCATTTGTGGAGTTTTTAAAGAAAAATCCATTTAAGCAGGAAAACTGACAGTTGAGAAATCACATCCCTTTTAGTACTGAAATTTAGCTTTTTCATCATGGCATGTCTTCAAACACTATGCTGTTTATTGAAATGGTGGAAATATAATAGATGCACTGAAACAGAGATCTTCCAATTCTGTGGGTTTTTATGACAGGAATGTGGAGTTCCTTTTGCTAGAACTAGATTCACGGCAGTCCCATGCTGAATTCTGTATCTCAGAGCTCGTTAAAGAGTCCCTGTCATGTGACGTGTCTCTGACATCCCCTCAGATGGTGAGAAATGGCCTCACTGGTGTTATTAAAGCTCATAGAACTTGACTCATCACTCCCATTGGTCAGTGAAGAGAAACCGTTAGGAATGAGAAGCTCTCAGGTAAATTGACAGGATTCAACTTAACGCCTCCCGACTGCAAAGGTGTCTTTCGATTCTTTTAGCTGCATGCAAATTTCACATTCTGAAAGTAACTTGAAAGTTAGAAGAATGTTAACATTCCCTTTGCAGTAGGTTGTTATACCTTGTAACATATAAGAGTCATTCACTTTAAAATACACAGAAAGAATTAACAGCGAATACATTCTTCTGTGCAGACAGAATGATGGCATTGAGAAGTGCCCATCCCCATGGGAATATATAGGCTTGGAGCTCATCCAATCACATCCAATCTGAAGTTCTTACCTTCAGCATTTTTTTTTTTTTTTTTTACACAACTTATACTGTATGATGTCAGCATGGACTAAACAAACAGCAAAACAATTTATACTTAAAAAAATCCATTAACTTGATTTTGAAAATTGCCTTTGAACATGATTGGATGAGAAGAGTGTAGGTTGTTATGAAAAAGAAGTATAAAATCAATTGGATTCATTTTTATACATAATAAAATAAATACATGTGTGCCTGCATATACACAAGAAATTCATAATTATTGCATAAAATCTTACATATTGGGTTATGGGAAATTATTTTTTAGCAGACAGTTGGAGGGTTTTACATCATGGCTGAAATTGCTGAGGGTGCAGTCTAAAACCATAATATAAAATAATATCTCATATATATATATATATATATATATATATATATATATATATAT
>JAODJU010000002.1:23862078-23884293 GCA_026776725.1 Gnathonemus echidnorhynchus | reverse complement strand
CCCACAATGTAATATATACATGACCCCCCCCCCACACACACACACACACATTAAATTTTAAATTATATATGTCACCTATCTGAAAACCTTCATGAAAGCAAAGTATTCACTGGTTTATTTGACATTTATAATGCTTTTATTGTTGTATCTTGTATATGAGTATATTGTTAGAAAATAAAAGAAAAATGTGCCACACTTATAAAGCTGAAGTACATGGAGTTCTGGATGTCGGTACATATACTTCATACCTAAAATCAATCAATTAAAATAAATGTAAAAACCCAAGAATGTCTAATTGGTTAAAAATGGTAGGGGAGCGATGATCTGAATAAATCCACAGATTATTTAATTTTCAAAGAAAGCAATGGAGAAGTGAAGCAATTAGCATGTGTCAGAATATTTTTCTAATGGACAAGTATTTCACACCATTATACTGCAGTCATTTGTTTGCACAATTTTTTTTATATAAAAAATAACATGAGGAAAATCATTTCAAATTGACAAGCATAGGAGGCATTATGTAAACTTAGAGGAGAGAATTGTAACTGATAAAGTGTGTACATTTGTAAAGGGAGTATATGGAATCTACTGTGAATCAACAGCCATTTTGTTCATTTTGTTTTTATAGACAAGGTTAAGGTTTGTACAAGGTGAAGTATCTTATACAGAAATACTAATTTAAATGCATATATCAGTGACTCTTTGGAAGCATTCCTGTCTCTGAAACCTTTGTCAATACACAACTGCCATCAACTAATCAATAATTGCAATGTCTTTAGCATGGCCCTTAGACTCTTTTAGGAATCTTCTCTCTCGTGGCACGCATGTCAATTTGTCTGGTGATTTATGATGTTGACTAATTAAGCTCGTATCGCCTAACCCATTCTGTGAGATGTGGTACAGGATACTTTGGCGGTCATCTGCTCTGCAATGGGTAAAACTGTATGCAGGCAGAAACCCCCAGAGAAGACAAGGAAAGATGAGAAAATAAGTGGATCAGGCGCAAGGGCACACGTGGGGAAGAAAACTGAAAATCAATGCAACTTTTCCTTCGACGGCCGCCTTTGTGGGGCAACCAGCAATGCAGAAATTGTACCCAGGTGGTGCATGACAGAATAATTAATAAAACATCAGATTCTCAGTTTTAATGATTTCATAATTTCTGGCAGTTACTGGGGTATGCAAGGCAATAGAGAGCAGTATTAGAATTCAGTATTTTCACACATGCAAGGGGTTGAAGCTTTCAGCGAGAAAAGTTACATTGGCAAGTTTGTATGATACACTGCAGTAGACAAAATAAAATGAGAAACACGGGCACCCGATTACGTTAAACATAGCAAACGTAATTTAGTGATCAACCATTTTCAATTCCTCCAGTGTCATATTCATTTTATAAATGTTGTACTTGTGTGTGTCTGTGTGTGTGTGTGTGTGTATATATATATATATATATATATATATATATATATATACACACATACTCAATAAAAAAGAAAACTAAAATCTATATTAGAAAATCCAGGTTTAATCTATATTAAATTCAGTTTTGGGATTGTTTCAAGGACATAGTCAGCATTTTAAGTGGCTTCCACAGGAAAATCCTCTGATTTATCACCCTGTCTGCAAGATGTCACTGTTTTGATATGGGAGCTTTCAAACACGAATTGGATTGTATGGTTTCTTGTCTACTGCAAGCCTACACACAGTGCGCTGTCCAAGCCCAAGGCAAGCTAGCATCGGACAACCCCAGCTGCCCTCAGACCTAAATTCAATCTGGACATGCACCTATACATCTTCCCCCCCCGTGTGTTTTTACAACCGAGTGAGTATGATGCCTTGGACTGACAACCTCGGTACTGGTCAATGTTCACTCCAGTTTGCTGTGGGTCAGCAGTTCTGCTTGGCTTTTATCAAAGGTCAATGCGCTGCTTCCAGAGGAAAAAAAAAAAAATGTTTACAACCCATCTCATTACAGTACATTCTTAGCCTTAAAACCATCCCTACAATATAAATTGGATATTGTTATTTGGGAAATGGCAAAACATATAAAGTGGTTCTGCCTCAAAAGTATAGTTTTCCGCTATATAATGTGGTCTCCTAATGCACTTCATAATGCATCTGCCAGTGTCGATGCTATAAACATGCAATGGAAAAGTGCTTTCAAAATTTCTTTGTTCATGTTGTAACTTTCATAGCTACATCTGACCTTGATCTATGGGTCTCGCTGTCACAAAGGAAACTGGCTGCCTACCATGCAAGTTCATTCTTCTGATCAGTCTGTCATGCTTATAATCTGAAAGCAATATCGTAAGCCTGGAGAGGGTCAGATGTGAATTATACACATGCATGCATTACACCCTCTTATGTACACCTTCCTGTTAGCGCTCATAGCCTGTACCTCCAAACAGTGAACGATCCGCCTACAAAAGAATATATACAGTATACAGGCAGGTTCAGCTCCTGTGTAATCTAGCATTCAGGCAGCTACAACGCTTGATTTTTAAACCCTTAGTGACTATTTCTGCCAGACATTATGTTTCCAGGATGTGAGAAACAGTCACCCTCTTGTGATTTTCACAAACTCTAGTGTCTAGATTTTACAGAGAAAGGTGCAAAGCACAAAGAAAAAAATCCATCCAGTGGCAATTCTGTTCCCAAAATCATTGTGCTAATGAGAGAAGTCAGAAGAGAATGGCCAGACTCGGCAATGCTAACAGGAAGTGCACACGTGCTAGGATGACCAGGGCTAGGTGCCCCAATAACGGTGACTCTTAACATCTTACTTGAAAGGTAAACCTTACTAAAGTTGTTTACTTTTCTACATGGGTTCCCTGAACTATCCCTTAGGAGGCTGCTTAAGGGACAGCTTCTTAAGTGCAATGTTATTAGGCGCCACAACACCTGATTGGTTGACATTGATGGCTCAAAAATCAATTATTGCCTCCATGCAGCAACTGCTTGACTGCAGCATGAGAAAAAGTGGCTTTCTTTATAAATGTAACACTGCAGGAATGATTCAATATATTGCATCAATCATAACTTGAAAGAACGTGAAAAGTAAATATAAATTTAACAAACTGAATTATCTAACCGTAAATATGATTTTTGCTGATTGGGTGCACAAACCCACCTCCTCAGATTGTAGTATCACACCGTTTTATATTTATTTGATCTATAAAACACCTGTGTGCACCATTATATGTGTATATCATCATCATCATCATCATCACCATCATCATCACCATCATCATCACCATCATCATCATCATCACCATCGTCATCATCATCACCATCGTCATCATCACCATCATCAGCATCATCATCATCATCGTCATCATCGTCATCATCACCACCATCATCGTCATCATCATCACCATCATCATCATCATCATTGATATTTGGGAAAGCAATGGCACAATAGTCACAAGAAAAGTTGTGTTACTGTCATAACGTAGGAGAATGTCCAGTGTGTTTCATTACTGGCTACCAAGGACTATTCCAGGGTGTTTTTTGGGGGGGAAAGTACATTTAACTTATACGTAAATGAACCTTCAGTGCTAATTCTTACCAACATCATGAACCAAAGTTTTGATATACTGTGACATTGGCACATTTTGGGAGGTGTATGCATTCTAGAGGCATCGGAACTAGAGAGAACATGTCCACCCCAATATCGGCAGAACCCCCCCCCCCCCCTTCCCAATAAATAAATAAATACATAATCAATAATGTGTTCCTAATCTTTCATTATGAATCTCTGTGTTACTGAGACTAATTCACTGTACATTCGGAGTGTAAGGACAAAACCTAACAAACATTGTAGTCATGTATCAAACAAAATCATTTTATCATATTGATGTTATTTTTTAGTGAAATGATTAAACTGTACCCTTGACAATGCTAGTCTTATTTTAAACGGTGACATCTTTATTAATAGAAAGTTATATTAAAATCTTTCTTACAGGTACATCCTATCATGATGTGTTCTACATGTGCCCATTGCATTACCACGATATGCATCGCACCCTATTCCTACCTCCCAGCTATTGAATGATTATGGTACATATTGCTTAACAGCATATTGCTCATTTCAGAGGTGTGCAGTGGGGGCCACAAGCGGTATGAACTGTCAACATAAATAAGTGATAGCTAAGAGTGGTTCTGACCAACCTTACGGAAGGATCTATTTCAGAAGGTACACTTAGCTACGGACATTTTGGAGAACATCTCGGAACGTTAAAGGAGAACTGAACAAAGTGGTAAGAATGTTTTGGGGAACCCAGATAATTCATATGAGCTGCTTCAGGTTTTACAAGCTATTTTAAAACTGAAAGGTCCCTGTGCTTTGCTAAATTGTTTAGTTCTTCATGTCCTCTGACTGTATTGTTTTCTTGATTGACGGACTCATCCAGCTGTTTCATATTAACATCAGTGACTCATGCATGATTAATGGAGACTGACCAATCAGCACAGAGCAAGAATTCAGTGTTTAAATAAAATCCAGGTCCTTTTGATTGAAATCGTATCATTGAAATCCCGCCCTAGTTCAGTTTCCTCAGTGACATGGATTATCTGGACATCCTACAGGTGCTAAAACAACAGCAGAACAATAGTGATGTAGAAAAGGACAATTCTGAACTTGTCAAACCTTGAAGTAGTTATAAAGATACAAGGAAGTCCAAACTGGAATTACGGAGACTAACTATTAAAGTGGCAACCAAGTGAGTATATGTGGGCATTATACTCATGCACATAGCTTAATAATGTATGTGTTTCTTTTACTTACGTGACTTGTTACTGACCACGAACAGCAATGCTCAATTTCCTTACTAGTGGGTAACTGCTTTGTCAGTATCTATAAGACCAGGAGTTTAAGTAAACAAGAGCTGTTAACACGCTTCAGGGTGACAGCAACAAGATATAAACATGCCTTTCTCACAGAAAAAGAAAGCGTGTTTTATCTAATGAAACAGACTATTTGCATAATCAATTTATTTTATAGCTTTCGTGATTATGTAAATGATTTTAAATACAGAAGACGATTATATACAATGAGCTGAACGTAAATCTCAGCCTGATTTTTTGTGTCTTCCTTTCCCACTAAAACCTGCTAGCAAAACCAGTAGCATCCAGTGGTGATACATTGTCTCTTTTTCCATTTTAATAGTAGAAGGTCCATTTAAACCTGAGCCTCAGGTTTGCATGTGTTAACAAGATTATGATCCAGTAACATAATCATGATGAAAGATCAGAGACAACTGTTTTGTGAAATATTGCTAAAATAAATATTGGTGTTGCCAGGCTTTCCTGGAAGACAAATGCACGCTGCACAATAGGGTTTTTCTGGCCCTGGTGGGGAAAATTAAAGCAAAACAGTCTGAGATCCTGGCCAGAGACTTGCACAGTGGACCGTGCACCTTGATTTTCTATCTGTTGGGACAGATGTCCTGAAGTGTTTCTAACTTGCTTGGCGAATGCCCTTGCCAGTCATGGCAGATGCTTTAAGTGTAAAACAGATGGAATATATTCAAAATGGTGAACTCATGGGCACCTGCTTTGGGTAATAAAAAAAACAGGTTTAAACAACAGACAGTGATTCTGGCTCCTATAAACTCAGGCGTAAACACATGGATGCACATTCAGACATGCTCATGCACTACTCAACAGAACCTCAAAAGATTTTCCAGTTTTAAAAACAAGTTAAATGTTGCGTATGATTACCAATAGCTAAAAATTCTTCAGCTAATGAAAGCCAACAGGCCCTTTATGTCAAGCCACACAATTGAAATTTCCAGGTCAGAATCTGAATGTTTTTGATAGACATCAATGGAAAAAGAGGACAATTTAGAAGCATTCTCTGCTATACCTACACAGAAATAAAACAAGAAAAAATTAAGATGTAATACTTGACCAGATTTAACTACTTTACTCCTCTGACCCCAACATGAAGAAAAGGCTAACTGGACTGCGACATTCTGCGTTTTCTTTTAAAAAGCAAAATGTGTAAAAACGTAACAGATGACCCAGTGTTACGGTAATTTCCTTAAGCAGGTTCAGGCAGAGCAGTGAAGTCGTCTCTTCAGTACCACATCCAGCAGCATTTTACTCGAAGTTCTGTAAATACGCTATAAATAGAAAATCTTCAATATATATGCCGCAAATGCCACTGTGTTTCTCTGTAAGTAGCCTCTCACTTGTAAATCTGCTTTAAGGGTAATTTCTTAAAGCAATTAAAGAAAAAAAAAACCTAGAAATACTACAAATACTTTTACACAGACATATAAACCAAGACAGGGGCTCTGACTAGATTAGTGAAGATCGCACAGCAGTGTGTGAATAGCAAACAGTAGCCAGTGCACATCTCTAATATGCAGTGGTCTGGCCAGTGCAGCTGCATGGTTCCCTCCTGAGCTGCACTGGCTGCTTTCTGATGACACAAACACAGATAAATCAGAGTACTTTGCACCACCCTTTGAAGGACAAAACCTATCATGAAAAACAAAGAAGGGCTAGTCAAGTCACCCTGAGCAGTCAGCATTACTACAAGCAGAATTGAGTGTCTAACTCAAGTTAGTGGCCTATTTAATTATGGACGAGTAATTTCCTGCTTTGACAGCAGGACTGATAATCAGTTATCGTAGCTCAGTGACTAACGCGGGCATGTCTCCCTTTATCCACATGTGTGGCCCAAACCCACCGTGAGACAGGACCTGCTCAGTGGTCAGGCGCACTTAAAGACACCAGATAAAGAACAAAAACAGGCCAGGAGGCAACATCTGCCTACCCCAGTCAGACAAACTATATCGATAAGAGCAGACCTATAAATTCCATGAAAACACATTACCATTCCATTCGTCCATCCGTCCATCCATCCATCCATCTATCCATCCATCCATATCAGCTTTTGATACCCTTTCGCATTACATTCCACCCAAGCTATTATTATTTATGTGAAACTTACTTTTTTTTACTTTTTCTCCATGTTTTCTATTATGGAAACAATATATTGTGCTGATTAAGACATTTGACTGTTATGTGGAGAAACAATCTATAAAAGATGAGCTTTCCCTTTTCTCTCTGTTTTAGTTGTTATTTTTTTTTTTTAATCTTGCAGTCATGCGTCTTTAGAACATTTATCTTCTGGGACCTGTAAGCATAGATGCAATTAGATCTTTGATACTGTGTTAAAGATTTACATAAATGCAGTTTTGACTTTGATATCCTGAGGGGGAAAAAAGCTTGACAGATGTTTGACTGGTAAATCCAGCAGGAGTTACAGATGAATAAGGGATAGATACATACACGTGTGAGGAAGTGGGTGCCCTGGGGGCATTAGGGCAAAAAAAAAAAACAACCACTTACTGCCAGGGATTATGGGTTCTGGTGGAGGAAAATGGGCAGGTTTGATGTTGTAAATGCAAACATCAGACAACTGACAGCCCACCCCAGTGTTCCCCCCGCCTGGGGGGCCTACAGATGCTTCAGAGAAATGGGGCCTGTGAATTTCACTGTAGAAAATGTGATGGACGCCACAATTTGCTGAAACGGAGGGCACGCCATCCCCAGGTTTACGTGTTTGCTGGCCAGTCCTCAAAGACTACTGTAATTTGCAAAGTGCCCAGAAATTTCCTTCCATGACACTTAAAATCGATCACCTGGTGTATCCACTGACAGTTTTCCCAGTAAGACTCTCGAATCTCCAGTTTCCTTTATGCCTGAACAGAAATCCAAGCTGAATTTACCAAACTACTTTAGCGAGTATTCGGTGTTAATAATGATTATTATTATTAATCATTTTATTAACCAATGTTTAGAAATCTGGCTTATGCAAACATGACAAACTTATATCAAAAGAGACCAACAATAACAAAACAAAATGAGACTATTAATTTGTCTTTGCTGATAACCTCTGATGGGGAAAATCTATTTTATTTTAAACAGTAATGCACTGGAACTTCCTTTTTTTTTTGCTCTTGTATTAAAATTTATATCATTCATCCATCTTCCATGACTGCATATCCTGTGCAGGCTCAAAGTGGGCGTGGAGCTCAGGAAGATGGGGGCACTAAGCAGGGTGCACCATGGATTCCAATTCACCTCACTGCATGACTGGAACTTGAGTTCCCTGAACAACATGGGAAGTACATCCAGTCTCCAGACACACGTAGCTGGAGGCAGAATTATAACCCTCATCCCTGGAGGTGTGGGGCTACAAAGCTACCCACTGAAGCGCTGCTCCACTCCATCCGCGCACGGGCATTATTAAATCATGAAAAGGAAAAGGAATTCAATCTACATATCCCCCCAAAATTCAATGTAATGGCAAATTTGGGTCTCTTTTGTATTACTTTTAATGAATTATAGAGTAGACAGTGGCTATAACATTATAAGAATTATAATAACCATAATTAACAACAATTAAAGATACAATATGGCTCAGAAGTAAGATGATGTGAATAACTGCAAGAATTACAGTTTGCCAGAAATTATATAAGAAAATAGTTTTAGAAACACAAACATCCATTAATTTCCCAGCCACTTGTCCTGGTGAGGGTTACGGGGATCTTAAAACTCAAAAACCAAATTTTCAAAAACAAGTACTTAACTCATGTTGTTTGTGTTTTTACACATATACTGTATAAATAGCAGAGTAATTTGCTACATGATTAAATTGTGGGTCTTATGACCTTTCAAGAATGTCTGATATAACCATATAATACCTAACTTCTTACCAGTAAATAAATAATTTACATGGAATTAATAATAATGAACAGAAACAGAAAATAAATAAGCAATTTATAAACATAGCCCAAAAGAACAAATATATTATTATTTTAGAAATCTGCAGGCTGTCTTGCTTCTCTTGTTTTCACTTGTTCTGATGCAAAATTCTTCAGACTCTCTCAGTAGGTGTTAGCCAGTGTTTTCAATCTGTGCATGTGTGTGTTTTAAAGCATTATATGCACGCACAGAGCATCCTCTAATTCTTAATACACTCTAATCCAGCTTTTGTCCCAAACATAATTTACTGAGTCATTTAACACAGATCAATGGAAACAGCCAAGATTGGTAAAGCCATTTTTTGTTTTTTAATTCAATTGCACATTGCCAAAATAATGTGACTACTCATTATCATGTTATTCTGGCTTCTGCTACTACTACTACAAAAAAACAAACATCCAAGCACATTTAGAATTTAATTCTTCTGGAATTTAAAACAGGCATACATCACGGTAACTTGAACGAAAGATGTTCATAATTAGAATGGATTTTTTTCTGTTGCTCAGAATAGAGGAGTGAAATAAGAGCAAGAGAAGCTATAATGTAAATCTAGCAAATAATCTGTCCAAGCATCTCAGTTTCAATTATTTTTTTCCTTACCCAGGACATTGATGCCACACGTCTAACGTGCCAATGCTATGAAGGATTGTGACTGACATGTAACCTACAACAAATGTTCCCTGTTTTGAAAGTCATATTGTTTGCAGGACAGCAGGACGGTACATGTTTTGAGCATGATTGTCTCCAGAGATGGTGGGATAAGCCTCTGGGGTACTGAAGTTGTCAGCATTCAGGGGGGTGTTTTGATGCATGAATCCTTCGCTCAATATCCCCATTGGAAAAAGCTCATCTCCATCCTAGATTGCTTGTGGGCCATACAAATGGGACAAGGAACTGTATTTTAATCAATTGGCAGGACCTTATCTCAAAAAAGTGAAAGGTCCTCTTCTCTGTAGATTTTGTCCTCTGGCAAGAAGGAAGTAATTGCCTTCAATTGGCAATAATTCTGCCGCCATCCATGGCACTGAAATTTCTGTGGCACGTTTAGAGAAAAAGTGCGATGTCAAAGGGATTAAATCGATGTATTGATTCATTTTGTTCAAAGGCCATTTACTAAACACAGACTGAATTTCAACAATGCAAAGATAAATGTAAACCAAGATTGAAGTACAGTATATTCTAGGTCAGCGCTTTAGTGCTCAAGTCTTTTTTTAAGGACTTAAGAACACTGTGCACTCCTTTATTTTTATGTGTAATCAATCCTAATGGTTTACACAAGTTAGTGAATATTAACATCATTTGTATAAATTATATGTTGCACTTCTGATTACACCTAGTGTCATGTACGCATTTGATCAGCCCTGACCACGCCCACGTCACCTCAGCTGTCACGCCTCCAATGATCTG
Organism: Gnathonemus echidnorhynchus; assembly: GCA_026776725.1. Taxonomy (NCBI): domain Eukaryota; kingdom Metazoa; phylum Chordata; class Actinopteri; order Osteoglossiformes; family Mormyridae; genus Gnathonemus; species Gnathonemus echidnorhynchus. The sequence continues at coordinate 23,874,105 of JAODJU010000002.1, read as the reverse complement.
CATCACACCTTCAGTTATCAGTCACTTGACTTAAGCCCAGCACTGACCTAGTTCTTTACCCAGTGATACCTATTGCCATTACAGCCTTTCTCTGTATTTCTCTGCATTTCTGACTTCCTGAACTTATGATTCTTGCCTGTGTGATTCCTGGTTTTGGTTGCCTTGCCAATTGCCTTCTCGTTACTGACCCATTGCCCGCACCTGCATTCTCCCCATCAAATTAAGCCTTTACATTGTTTCTCCCTCTGCCTTGCTGGTTTTGACCCTGCCTGTCTCTGACATTGAGTTGAGCTTCAGAATTAAACATGCAAAACTCCTGCACTTGAATCCTCTCTCTCTGATCATTACACCCACACACAGGAATTATATAAATTATTATGTGATGGCATTCTTCTTCTTTTATTAATCTTTTGAATAATTACTAAGCAATGATTCCAGGAGATTTCTGTATTGTTGTCTTTGCCAGTATTGTTTTATAAAGTAAATATATAAAGCACACAATACAAATTGAATTCACAAAAGAATTCAAATAAGAACAAACAGAAGATATATAAGATATATTAGAATGTTCCAGAAAAAAAAAATAGAAATAAAAATCATTCAACTATGCTAGCGAAGTTCTGTTTTTCTGAAGTATTTCAATCCTTTCCATCTTTCTTGGTTAGCAACAGAAGAGTATCCATGCAGAATTTCTTTGGTATAAACAGATGTTTCTATTCCCTAAACTGGAGGGCTGAACTGGGCTTTGTGGGGGCGAGCTCTGAATCTGATTCCCGTCGCCACACTAAGGACCAATCAGATGCCTGCAGTGGCCCTGATGGCATCCGGAGTGGCCTGGAGCCATTCCTGGCATGGAGTGTGGCTGGCACGACAGAAGGTGGGGCGGCTGGTCCCCATGAGTGAACGTCCGGACAGCAATGTACTACAAGCAATTTGGCTGTGCTTTTTAAACAGCATCCTTGCTTTGTTCATTATATACCTGATATCATCTATGCACCATATAAGTTGCAAAATTTTAAAATGTTGTGTTTTTAGTGGGAGGGGGGCAGTCATAATAAATATACAGTTCTGTTCTTTCCTGATGTAAATAAGGGTTTTTAATATGGTGCAAGAAAATGAGTCAATATAATAGAAAACAACGCATTTCATATTTTGTGAGCAACTGGGTAAATCCTTATACATTTTTTATTCCTAAATGCAGTCATTAATTTAAAAATAAAATCTTAAATTTTAAATCGTGAAACTGCTAGTTTCTTCACTGCTGCTGGAGGCTCTATAGATGTATCTGGTATATTGTACTATGGTATATTGTACTATGGTATATTGTACTATGACATGCACACATATATGTTGAACAGATATAATATTATTGTAGTCGATTTAAATATTTTGTATATTTATTAATTATACTTGGAAAGGAAACGTGAGTTTTCGTTTATAGAGCAATCGTGTTTGAAAAAGAAAAACGAATATACAGATAAAGAGTACTGTATATAAGTATTGTGTACTTCGGTGCTATTGGACATACTGCAGAATAGGTTTAAGTCAGTAGTGTATTACGCTGCTCTTTGGAGTAGCTTTCTACAGTTCACCCAAGTGGTCTCACATAAGCCTTGTCTCTAAGCTCCACATTTAATCTGATCAATACAGCACCACACTTGATTAAACACAGCCGCCTCAGCAGACTCCAGCCTCAAAGCCTGATGTTTGAGGTCTCCAAGCTGTGTTTGCAGTGAGTTGAAAGAGAGAGGGATTCCTGTAAAAGCTATCTATAGCTAAAGGCCATGAATAAAACATCTCCTATCTTTATTATTTTAGTTTCTATGTTGGCAGGTACCATTGCTTCAAACAGTAAAGGACTGCATTTGATCTTGGCCTCAGGTACGTGTGTCTGTGAGTGTGTAGCTGAGTGGACATTATGTGTCTTGTTGTGAAATTTTGCTAGATGTCCTCCTATGGTCTGAAATCTATCCCTGCCCCCTGATCTATTTGGTGTTTTCCTGTACCAATGTCCTCTTTCGTTCCCTGCCTTTCATCTCCAGGATGGGAACCCTGGTAGGTATAGTCTTTTTCACTGCCACAAAAACTGATCAGCATTACATTTAGCTACCATGGGAATCACCAGACCGGGAATTACCAGATTTAATGTTTTTACCTACATATAAAAGTAATGAATGGTATGTGACAGAAATAGCTTCTGAAATAGGTAACATTGTTTTGGACAGAATACGTTATTGACTTATTGTCCTATTATTCTCTTAGTGCAGGGCTGTCCAATCTTATCCGCAAAGGGCCGGGGTGTATGCAGGTCTTTAGGATAACCTGTAGGTCAGCTGTTCAAACACAGGTGTGAGGACTTTTCAGCCAATCAGTCCTCTAATTAGTAATCTAATTAGGGAGTTGCAGCGAAAACCCGCATACACACCGGCCCTTTGCGGATAAGATTGGACACCCCTGTCTTAGTGGCAGATGGGGGCCGTACAAGAGGGTCAAGTAATGATTAAGTCCTTTAAGGTCTTCTGAAAATGATGAGGTATCTTGTGCTTTTAAAATTAATCAAAGATCAGGTAGAAGGTTAATTTGGAAACCATTTGAGGCAAAACTAGGTAACCAGGTCAAAATCATACGTAGCACGTTTGTATATAGGTGACTTATGTACATGTTAAAGAGTATATTTTAATCAACTCGACCATTCACATTTCTTACAACATGGATAATTATAAAGATATTTGTATGTGTGTGTGAATATAATTATATATATATAATTTTATATATATATATATATTACACATATTAATTGATATTAATTCCAGTGACAGAGAGGTAACTCCTTAATCGAATGACACTTCACAGTCTCTTCTTAAGGAAAAGGGGGGGGGATTTCTGTGATCTGAGATCACTCCCCAGATCAATAGCCTGTCTCTGTTGAAACAAGTGTTAGAGCCTCTGCACCAGACAGAATGCAGGGTCCTTCCCTAAGTTACCTGTAGCAGCAGAACACTTGGACAAAACCCTATGGCTGTGTTGTATATACAGATGAGTCCATTCAAATCCCTTCTGGCTCAGGATGAGATCTGAAGCGGTCAAAGGCTTTTTTATCTTCTTTCCAGAGGAAAAAAAAAACATCTGGATTCAGCTAAAAAGAGGACCCACAAACCGTACAGGTTAATTCTCAGTGCAGCTTCCCTTAGCTCTGCCACATGACCTTAGGTAGCGGGATAGAGTAGGGCTCTAGGGGACCAGCTAATGTTTTTGCTTCATTTTTAATCTGATCTACACTTAAGGTGACGCAAATAAAATTTTATGCGGGTTAACTAAGTACATGGATTACATCAAATTGTTTTCAGGCAGTTAAACGCTGATGAGGTAGCACACGTGGTGATAAAGTGGTGTCAACAAATCGGCCAAAAGACCGAGAATGAAAGTGGTCGGGATAATTTGAATTTTTCAGATTTTCCACGCGATCATAATATTTGCGAATTTCCATCCTGTTTTCTGTACTCTATATTGAAAAAAATTAATTTGTCTCTTAGAAAATAACACAAACAGATAGATAGATAGATGATAGATAGATAGATAGATAGATAGATAGATAGATAGTGAGCAATTTCTGTCTCTCAAAACCTAATTTCAGAGGCATGCCACAATTACATTTGATGTATTATGACTATCAGGGTGTCATGGAGGCTCAGAGGGTACAATGATTAAAAAAAAAAAAAAAAAAAAAAATCAGTGAAACCAGTTTTCACGTTATCAGAAGAAGATCTTGCGACTAAAGTAAAAGGGCATTTTTAATGTTTATTTTATCAGTAATCTAGTTTTGATATTTTGGTTATTATTTAAAATCATAACTTGTGATATTTATAAAATGTATTAATGACATTTTCCACATTTTAAATCATTTATGCTTTCACGCTACATTTCATAAAAGCTACTACTAAGCATATAATATTGCAGTGTTAATATATGTAAGTTGAATTTTTTTTTCTTAAACACACAGAAACCATCCCAGTCTGTTTTATGTATTGCTATGCAGCAACATCCCTTTAATGAACAGTAAGCAAGCAGGAAAGAGCCACATGCAACCTGTTGAGTTTTTCCATGATATTACATATTCTTTATTTAAATACCGTGTAGTACCTCGGGTAAAAGTAAGAAATCATTAAAAAAGTTATTGTAATTAATTGTAATTAACTTTGCTTACTTTATTTAAGCAGTTTGGGTGTGTATAGAAAAAAATTGATATATATTTTAATCTGAGTGGCATTTTTTCCATGAATTTGAAGAACAACAGGACAAATGTACCTGAATTAATGGATTAAATCAATATATGACATTTACTAAAGTCAAGTATTATCATGTAAAGGTTGCATCTCCAAGCAGCCAAGTAATACTTTCAAACTTGTTTTCTTGAGTAATAGTTGCATTCAGAAGGCAGGATTCATAGTAACATACCCTGAAACCACATATCCCATTCAGTCAAGTTTGAATATTTAATTAAATTTTAAAGCACTTTTGAATATCACTTCTAATTCTGTTTACAGTCTCTTTACCCCATTTTGGGGTGACTTTGTTATGAACAGTGCTATAATTAAATACAATGAATTGAGCTGACTTGCCTAAAACAATGCTGAAAAAGTGCCCTTAGTAGTAAGATGAAGGTTGAGGTTTGAATGTTTACAGGAAGGGGGCAGGGTTATCAATTATCCACACAATGTTTCTCCCAATATATTCAAGTATTACCCTGCAGGCTATTCATACCAAGGTCTTCATTGTTTAAAATCAGTGTCACTTCAGTATATTTAAAGAGTCTGAACATAAAATAGATTTATAACCTTTTTTTAATCTCTTAGATTTATTTATGTTCTTTATCTCCCAGCTTTATTGATTGTTACAATGGATGTTTGACTCAGCAGAAGGATATCAATAATTCTTATTGTGTGCAGGGCAACAGGAAAGTTCAGCAAGGATATTAATCAACAAATTGTCGGGTTCTTGTTAGGACACATTGTCTTTATAACTATCCATTATGTAATCAATTGTGCAATCCATTTGGCAAAATAACAACTGACTCATGCAAATATGGGGCACACAAATAAATCAAATTAGCTATGTGATGTGTTGTTGTTGGTTAAAAGGTTGAGGAGATCACTTCAGATAAGACTGAGATGTCAATATTCCTATGTCTTGTTTTCAGTGCTAATGCAATCAGCAAACTGCCAGAGCATTCTATAAGATTTTAGCAGCTGAGCATATATGTTTATAGAGGTTTCAGAATTACAGGTGCAAAGTCGCTGAGTCTGGGCTTGAAGCTTCAGCTTTTGACAAGTTTCCTGAAGGGTGAATATGCAACGGTAACATGTATGAGTTTTCACCCTGCATTGCTATCCATCCGTCCATCCATCCATCCACCTTCTGTACCCGTTTGCTCTATCCATGGTTGCAGAGGTCTGTAGCATAACCCAGAGACTATGGGTGCAAGACAGGGGATAAACTAAAGTGGGGCACCAACCCAGTGCATTGCACACTCTCACACACATTCATACCTATAGACAATCTGGTAATTCCAGTTCACCTTAGCATTTTTTTGTTCTGAGGGGGAGGGGAACTTGCCACACCCCCCCCAACTGCATTGTAAAAAAATAAAACAGCAGAGGGATAGGAAGTTTATAGAAGAACGTGACCTATTACTTTATTATACTATGGTTGGGGCTGCTTTTATCAGTACTTTGCTGTACAAAAGAAATATGTATGAGAAGTACTGAAACCTCATAGGTAGTGTAGTGTGTTTATAGGCATCAGCAAAACATTCTGTCTCTGTTTTAAACAATAATTTAGTTATTGTGATTTTTCAAATACAGTTCTCAGAAAATTTTGCCGAGTAAGTGTTAATAAGAACAAAACAGAAAATAAGTAATGTCATATAATTTGTATGATTAGTATATGGCTAGAGGTGGTGAAAATCAATCAATCACTTAATCAATCAATCAATCAAGCAGTCAATCAAGCAATCAATCAATATGCATTAAAAACAAACCATGAGTAGACTGACCTTAAAAAATATCAAGGAATGAGTGATTTTACTTATTTTCACCACCAAATGTAGCAATAGTGTATGAATGATTTATTTTTTATTTTTACTTTTGCCAAACACCCACAGATGAACATCTTGGCAATGTGAAAAATCAATCGAAAAGAAGTAAAAAAAAAAAAAAAAAAGATGCCTTAAAGCCAATCATCTATAATGTCATAAATAATAGAGACATTAACGTCATATGAACTTGATTTCCTGAGCGGGTGGTCCAATAAAAGGCTCTTTTTTTAAGATGAGCTCAGAAATTCTTTGTTGTTTGGAGGCCACATATCCTCAACGTTCCCTTGAGCAGTTACTCAAAAGCCGTCGACTGCAGGTCACTGCTATACCATCTTTCAAACATCAGCACGGAGGCAGCCTCAGAGCCCGTATTTTTATCCCCCACCCACCCTCTATCTCTCTCCCTCACTCTTTTCAAATTGAGACTACAAGATAAGTGGTTGCCAAAGCCACAGTTGCCTGCTGCTCATTGATAAAACCATATCTAATCCGTCTCGGACTTCCAATGGCTGAGATGCACTCGTTTCAGACTGTCAGCAGAGAGCGACTGTATCACTCAAGTTCAACTCCACACTACAGCGTAAGGTTTTATCAACTAAATATTTTGGAAAGGGAATGGCACTGGATGCCACGTTCTAGTAGGGCGTTGGATTCTCAGGGTCTCTTCAGGTGTAGGATCTAAGGTGGATATCTCACCTAAATAAATCTCTGGATTATGACACATCTCCAAACTGTGACATGCATGATGCACTAAGTACATAACACAACTATTTACCATTTATGGAAACATTTTTTTAATATAAGCCGTATTAGGCACACTTTTGTGTGTGTGTGTGTGTGTGTGTGTGTGTGTGTATTAATGTTTCTGTTACTGGAGAAACTTGCCAGTTTGAGTTCTCTTTCTCATCATAGTTCATTCAGTTTTTTCTGTCCTTGAAGCTGTTTTCTAGCTTAATGCTTTGTAGTTCTTTGAGATGGTAGCAAATGTGACACAATATTGTTTGTGATGTTTTTCTGAATCAACAGAATCAGTGGGTTTTACACAAAGGAACAGCCAAGTATGTACTGTATTTGTTTTTTGAAAGTCCATTAAAACAAATCTGTCTTTATCTATCTATCTATCTATCTATCTATCTATCTATCTATCTATCTATCTATCTATCTATCTATCTGTCACGTTTTTCTCATGTTTCTTTTGCATGATTGTGTAAATGTCATGAATATTTTCTAAACCTACTTTTAAAAAGTTAAATCAGATCTGTATTATGCAGCATGTACCTGTATTATATAGCATGTATTCAATTAGTTACTTAATGCGAAAGACATGAGAGTGTGAAGTTTAAGGACTCTAAGTAAAGTAGTACATTTTCTCGGGCTCTGCCAGTAACAAACCTAATTTCCTCATGTTGACGCTGTTATACCATATTTACCCATCATTACAGTACATGTAGCAGGACCATGTGACCCGATGTATGTAGATGCTGACTTTATTTATTTACGGCTTTTCTTTTTGATTTTAGGGATGAGCTCAGACTCAAACGATCTCCTCTCTACTTGTTGCATTCTAAAGGGCAGTGGCACAGAGATGATCAATGTTTTGTGCTGCTAATGTAATGTATCTAAAATGTCAACATTGTAATCTGTCATCTTTTGCTCTGTTTGTTCCTGGTCAGTGAGGTCCTTCTCCCACTATGATGACTGCTAGGTTCTGGACAGTTATTTTCAGTGATGTTGTGGATGTATTAGTGCTGGACAACATCCTACTTCATAAGATTATACAAAAATACTCAGAGACATAAATATTAAATCTTTTGCAGTTAATTGTCTTGATTGTTTGGACAGCATTGGGCTACTTGCATCCCTTGACCCATTTAACCGAGACATGTTTTCATGTGATCTTATGCAGCACTTACTGGATTCGGGGTCAGAATTACCATCTCCTTCTGTCCGGCTGTTGGGAGAGGTCTGCTCATAGAACTCCTCCTGAGGGAAGCCCAGTGGGAGAGGTTGGGTTGTGCTGGTGCAGCTGGTCAGCTCCTGGTCCCCTAAGCCGCTGTCACTACAGCTCTCCTGGGAGCCATCTGGGAGGTGAAAGGTCACGCGTCGCTGTGTCTGAAATGGAAACCAACAGGTTGCAGGGACCTTCAACTACAAAGCCAAAACATAATACTTTGGCCTTATATAGGTTATTGACATAAATTATGCTATTTATTAAATTGCTTTATTTACTGCCTAATAAACCATGTACTGCCATTTATTATTCCTCGAAATGTCTCCTTAGTTGCAATGAATCCATATTAATGGATACTCATTATATTCAGCCAGTCCATATAAACATACACATAATCATACTCTATTGGCTATTTAGAGACACCAATTAGCCAAATTGTATGTCTTTAGGTGGCAGGAGGAGACCAAAGTACACTGTTAAGCTGGTAAAATTAGCACCTTGTTTTACACTTGGAGTGCTCTTAGAGAACAGGTAGAGTAGCTGCATATCATTAATGTGAAATAATGAAGAGGACAGAGACTTCTGTCAGTTTCTTTAACAACAGTATATGCAAATGTAGAATAAAAAAGTGCACCATTAACACATGTTCCTTTGAAAAGCTCAAAGGGATGGAAGTAGCTTTGTAAGAACACTTTCTTTGTGCTGCTGAGGTTTGCAGATAAGACAGAGGAAAGGAAGGGTAAAAAAAAATGTGTTATCTTTGCACAAACAAATTCACATTCTGCCAACTAGAAAATCTGGGATCTGTAACAGTGCGTCAGTTCAGTATCTCTTTGTATAATGAATTAAATCACCCATAATTAATATCCGAAACATAGCTTTTAATTTCCAATGCGCATGAACACTAATACTACGAATAATATATTACTACAAGTGATAAAAGTGATATACGTTTAGAGAACCAGAGGGATGCAAAGGATTGAATGGAAAGCAAAGATACCAGAGCTGACTGAGCACACATGTGCAATGGAGATGCAATGAAGATGCTGTTAAATGTCATCTGATAAATAGCAACGGCTAATTTTTATATAGTCACGAAAGAAATACCTTTACAATATGGTAAAGTCAAAGAGATTCTCATCACATACCCAAAAATAATAATAAATGAATGAATAAATAAGATAAACAAAGAAACAAACAAATATATACCTAAACAAATAAATAAAATAAATGTATTAAATCTTTATTAAAACTAAACTGAAGTTAAAGTAAAAGTAATACTTATATCAATTGCTACTTATACTCAACTGGTCGACCAATCACAATCATTTAATTAAAGTAGAGGAGGAGCTACAGTTTATTTTGATGAAATAAAATTGTATAAATATAGCTAAAAATAATGTAAATACAATGGTGGTGCACTAGTGGTGATGTGATTAATGATTATTTACAAGGTTTTTGCAACCAAACAGATAAATAACGATATTGTTAAATGACTACGGAGCTGATTTACAGAGAGAGCCTGGGTGAGACTGGCTGGTGTATTTGACAGAAAAATATGGTGGTTGAGTGGGTAGTTTTTACAGTAAGTCAGTACTTGTTAAAGAGGTAAATCATTTAAAATGTATGGTTTGCAGTACACTAAAGACTGCCTTCTGGAAAAAGGTGTAGGTCTTCTTATGAAACCTGACATTGCTGCCATTTGACCGGCTCTCTCCCAGAACACTCCTGCAGGACACGCAACCACAGAACAATTAGAACAAGCAACCCCCCCATAAAACCCATTCAAAAACGCTGAATTTCAAAATGCATAAACAAAAGTACTGTTCCTGTCACAAGTTAAAAGCAAAGTATACTGTCAAGCACTGTCAGTCATTTAAAGACTATGCCTAGTAATCCGGGAAAACAGACAAACGCTGGGGTGTGAGATATCAAGGCTAAACAAAGCCTGCCCTACAAGATAAAACCAGTATGAAATGTATGCATGTGCTGATAAGAAAACATAGCCAGTCCCAGTTCTCTGTCAATCCCGCTCTGTCCGGCTCCTCTGGTAGGTAAAATGGCTGCATGCCAATGCATTGGATCCTCTGTTGAGATCAGAGGTCCCCAATATCAACACAAGGAAGACGCTGGAGCAGAAGATGTCTCAGTCAAAGATTATCAGCTGATTATTGCAAACATATACTGTGCAAGTCATTATGTACATAGAGACATAGCGCTTTACCAGCATTTGAATGGTAAATACCAATCTTAACTGGAATGATGAGTGAAAATTAAAGTCATTGTCTGCTAGTCACAATTTTAGTAATTTCACATCTCAACCTAATGGAAAGTTGGTACATCGTAAATAATTTGACGCAACTGACTTATCATCAACTTATCATCCATACCGGTTAACCTGTAAGTGCCCAGTCAATCAGTCAACTAACTAACCAAGTAAGGCTGCAGAATATTGGAAAATGATCAAATATCACAATGCGAATTTTTTGCAATAAGTATTGTGATATTTATAAAGAAATTAGGGAGTCAAAAATTTACCCGAAATAAACTACAGGCAAATAGAGAACTTATATATCAAGAGTCTGTCACATAAATTGGTAGTGTATCTGCGACTTGTGCCAACAAACACAAAGCTATTAAAGGGCCCATTTACTTTTAAATCATTTACTTTTGCTCTATATTGTCTCTATGGAATTCAAAATATTTCCAAACAGCGGAAGGCGAATGTCTTTTGGAGACCAGTTATTGATCTTGATTTTTGATATTATACAAACGCTTGCAGAAGCTTATTAAGCATAAAAAATATAAATATGAAATATAATTATGAATATTTTGTTCCAGATTATATATCCTTAAATATAGTCAGGTTTACAGTAAAGCTTATGATTTACTGCATGTAGTGAGGCATTTTCAAATAAAAAGGCAAGCACAGCTCTTTTAAACTACATGTAGAAATTCTGCTTCTACCATGCAGTCAAAACAACACCCTTCACTCTGTGAAAGTTTTTACTACTGACAATTCTCTCCTATTGAGAATCAGTGGACATAACTGCTGGACATAAGCAACTTTTTGGCGGAGGACAGGGCGAATCTTCTGCTAACAAAGACCTAATCAAAAATGCTAGGTACTTTCTCCAAGATCAGAATTTGATGTTATTGAATGTGATTCACTTTTCCTTCAATATTTGCTGAAAATAGCAAAACCTGTTCAGTACAGCTCCTCTGGTGGAAAGTAATGTAAGATATTAATATGGGCTCAGACAAGCAATGTGGTAATTGTATCAAAATATGAATTACATATTATGAATGCGCAGTACAACAAATGGAATGCAAATGAGTAATATAATTGACTTTTATATTTTTTAAACAAAGAACAACCTAGTTAAATTACAGCATCACAGAGAGGGCATTTTGAATTTTTTGGCCTTCTCGCACAAGTTCCTGGACCCAATTATATATAAATTCTAATAGATGTATTTACTGCTATCATGTAGTAACATAACCATTGTAACGTGCCATTGTTTTTTCTTTCTTTTTTTGTCAAATCTCCCCATGTCAAACCAGACACAGACTTTTCATAAGCAATTTGTGTGATTAGGCTGGCATGAAAAGCCTTTTATTTTTAGCAAATGTCATGTGGAAATTCATTGTGACTCATTGTGGCTCCATAGCACTGAGTGCCTGCGGCAAGTTACAATGTTTCTGGCCTTTCTGAGTTTACACAGGTGGTTTTTTTACCATCTATGTGGAGAGAGGACAGAAGACACTCTATCTAAAAAGTATAAATATCCATCCATGCATCCTTCTTCCATGCACTTATTCTGGACTGGAAAATATTCATAATAAGATTAAATAACAAGATCAATGACTCTATATTTGGTATATTTGACAGACACATAAGAACTTAAGAAATTTACAAACGAGAGGAGGCCATTCGGCCCATCAAGCTCATTTGGGGAGAACTTAACTAATAGCTCAGAGT
>JAODJU010000002.1:23838285-23849331 GCA_026776725.1 Gnathonemus echidnorhynchus | reverse complement strand
AGATAGATAGATAGATAGATAGATAGATAGATAGATAGATAGATAGATAGATAGATAGATAGATAGATAGATAGATCTATAATAATAATAATAATTGATACTTTATTGATCCCCGTGGGGAAATTGCTTTTACACCTCCCTCAACTTGCTCTTTTTTGCAGAGTAAGCTGTCCATGAAGGGCAGCCACCCGTAGTGGTGCCCAGGGAGCTGGGGGTTAAGGGCCTTGGGGCACCCAGGGAGCTGGGGGGTTAAGGGCCTTGCTCAAGGACCCACAGACGTGCTGAGGCTGGGTTTGAACCGGCCCACTGAGCCACACGCTGCCCCCTATCAATCTATGTACTACTGGATAGATAGATCAAACTATATATCTGTCTATCTATCTTTCCACTTATTCATTTGTTTGTTTCCTTTTTGGTTTAATTGTACATTTCATATTTTTTTATTTCCCGTGGTAACCTGATAGAATTTCAAGTTTTAAAACGAAATGGAAAAACAACCAAATGTAACATGCAGGAAAATAAGTTTAAAGTTAAAGATACGATGGAATCATGTTCACTCCAGGGGCATGACGGTCATTTGATAACATGGGAAACCCCATTTTTGGTCCAAGTACAGTTAAAATATAAATAGATGCTGTTATAAAACTACTTGTTTTTCGCTGCTGAGACTTAAAGTACCTGTAAAGCACTACAGGGCCACTGTGGCTGTTTTTAATAAGTGTTTTTAACTGTTTGGTCTAATCAGTCAAGCAGATTCTCTTGTTACAGCCCTCCTCTTGGGATGGTGGCTGATTAATTCAGGTAATTTAGCAGTGATAAATTCAGTAAAAGGACACAGTTATATGTTCAAGTGAATAGAGCACATTCTTCCAAGCAATCTCTTTATAATATTGGAACAGCTAGATGATTAGACAGATGACTGTGCCAGTCTGATTTACCCAAGTCGCGTCATTTACATATCATGCAAATCAGCTTGTGTGTATCAGGTTGTGTAGACTTTCACATCTTTATTCATCCTCCACTAGGGTAGGCTGGCATATCATTATCAATCGGTGACTCTACGTTACCCTTAATGTATGGCTACATGCCAGTTATATCATGTAATGGTATTCCATTCATGTTGAGATGGACTCAAAAGATCAATAAACGAGCAGTTGACTTCTTTCAAAAACATTTGTGACTGAGGCCTTCTGCTGCACCTTAAGATGGGGTTCAATAAGATGAGGAAAATGTTTCTTGTGTTCGGCTGATGTCACACAACCACACACATAGGTGTATTATATTTACTAGGCTATTGTTCAAATCACATCCTCAATATACACATATTGTTACAAAAACGATTGATCAAATATACAGTAAACATCTTCATTTAAAAAGATATAAGGAAACAATGACCAATGTCCAATATCCACTTCATATGTGCATAAAGCTGTCAATACTATTGTAGTATATTCAGTTGCAGCTTTCTAATACTTTCTGTTATCAATGCCATCAAACTGCATATACAGATAACTATGCTGTGTGCAATTAAACAGTTAGACAGAAAGTGGCAAGAAACATATAAAAAATGTAGAAATACTATTGCAATACAACACTGTAAGTAAGAATAACGGCAGTACCTTCTCCAGAGCGTAGGGGGCAAATTAAGATAAATGTATTAGAACCATGTATTATAAACACATATACGCTTTTTCCCCTTTTTTATTTTATTAAAAGTGAATATACTCTGCTATAATTTTAAAATGTTGACACGTAGGTACAACTGTGTGGAATGAGTGATTTCCTTTCATCTGCAGATGCTGGTCAATTCTGAGCAGTATGCAATGATGTGGTGAGGACAGAATCAACAATCTTTCTCCCTTCTTTTGTACTTTTGGAGAATTAAGGGTTATATCAATTTCCATGCAAATTTTACGAAAAAGGAATTAAGTCATTTTGCCTTTTTAGTGTTTTATTTAGCACCGTTGCCAATCGACAAAACTCTATTATTTTCTCTAAACAATCTCGAGCTGAATAGCCATGAAAAGCACCATCATTGATCCTCATGATATGTACAAACCCCTCCTGCTTTCATTAGGCCCAGTGCTGTTAATTGCTCCACAGCCTCACCTTTCAGTGTTTCATTAGTACCAAGAAAATGAGTGAATTAAAAAGGAGCAGAAGGAAAAACATCCTTGGACACCAGGGTAGCTCTTCGTGTTTGCGATACCCAATTCTCAAGTGGAACAGCAATTAAAAGCTTATCAATGTTCTATTTGAACATTCCAATTTGCAGAAAATAAAGACGCCCGTAATTCCTGCAAATCACTTGCTTTTAAAACAGTGCCGCTCTAATTTCACATCTTTGTTATTGGAACAAATTATCATTTGCCAATTGACAAAAAAATATGTGCAAAATACAATTGGTGTCCATTGTCAGATGTGTTACTATGCTTTAATTATTTTGCGTGGCTTTAAGTATAAATGTGACGAACTTAAAGGTATGTAAAATGTTTGTATTTGCCCTTGCCAACAGTAAATGGGCAGAAGCCAGTTTGACATCTGTTGCAGTATTTTGACTAATAACTCCATTACAACTGGTTTTGCATGTTTAGGAATATTGACTAGCAATAGGGTCTGATCAATTTCTGTATTGCACTATGTATTATGATTAAGTTTGACAGCTTATAGGTAAAAGAACTGCAGCTTTGTTATTCTGTCCCTTATAATCAGACAGTTATAATCAGAATATCCATCAATGTCAATCTCCACTGACATTTGATCAAAACATGTTGTAGAGAAAAAAAATCGTAGTCAATTCATTTTAATTTACTTTCATGTCCTGTTTTTATGTTAAAGAAACAATCTAAATTTCAATAACTTTTAAATTATATGAGTTCCTTCTAAACAGTAGATTAACTAGTCATTTTATAAGAATGACATAAGGAGCCACAGTAGATATGTGTTTAGATATGTATAGTGTTATGCTCAAATATTTAACTTTAATTTTAATTTGGGAAAAAAAAAAATGATTATGAAGCTGTATGTTGTTTTTGTGAATCTACCACCTTCAGTGCAGATACATTATTAAGAAGTTTCATTACAAAGAGTGACAACTTAACAAACTGCAAATCTTTTTTATTTTATATTGTGAGCTGCTATATACAGCAAGGTGTCCTGAATCCTGAACCAATGCCGAAGTGACAGTGACTTACATGTCAAGGAATAATGGGTGAAGATTGCTATCCAGCTTTACATGTAAATAAATAAATAAAATAAAATAAAGTTAGAAAAATGTGAAATGAAATGACAAACAGCTTATACTGTAGTCACACAGGGAATTATATTGGAAGAAACTGTTATTACATTACAGAAACAGACAGATTATATTAATTTAATTACTCCTGTCACCTATGACTGAACTGCATAAACACCCATCATTCTTTACCTTTGATAACATTAAGGGAATCGCTTCTTACTTCTTAATTCTATTACGATGATGTTGCAAGTCATAACTCCTGCACTGACAGTACCACAAGTTTGGATATAGAGATTTAGCAGGTAATCAGTCAAACCCACCGTCACTCAGCGATTCCTTGTAATGTAATACGACATCCACTTTGTCAGTGCTTTGAAACCTAGTGTTTGATCAAACCCCGCTGTAGAGTTTTCATCTATTAGACATGTCTCAGATTTCTGTCTTGTGACAAAATTGGACCATGTTGTATTTATAATCTAAGTTGACTTCCACGGTTAAGTGCGTACTGTGGCTCAGTTATGACATTTTCAGGTTTATTTTAGCATTCAAAAGGCTTTTCTGGGTGGCGTTTGTGGCACAGCAAATAACACTGTTGCTTCACACAGCTTGAGGGCTGGGAGTATGAATCCTGTTTCCTCTCTGTGTGTTTTCTGTTTACATGTTCTTACTGTGCAGTTCAGCATGCCTTTAAGGTTAATTCTTATCTCTCATGACCATAGTGTACGATTGCATTTATGTGCCCTGAGGTCCACTGACATCCAGTCCAGGGAGTTCCCATTGCCCTGTGCTACTTAGAATTGGCTCCAGGCCTCCTACAACCTTGCTGAAGATACACAGTTGGAAGATACATAGATTGGTTTTCTTCATCTATGCACTTTTTCCTTTCATTTTTCCTTTTGGATTACCATTCTAACATTTTAATGCATTGTGTATTGTATTTGTTATTAATCTTAGACATGTGTAATGGTCAATGCATGAAATGCTGTGTATTAACCCTGGGGAAAATTCTGATGCATACAGAGGCAAGAACATGATGCACAAACATACCTATAGCGTCAAACAGACAGGGTGCAAAGATAGTGAGCACTGATTGTACTTTGTACACATACAAATGATGATTTTTTTTTCCAATGTGAAATTAGACACCTAGTGCAAACAAAGGTAATGCAAATGATTTTAAAGACTACACAGTACAAAAATACAATATCCTAAAAAAAGGGAATTTGTGAAAATGATGGAGTGCTTTAACCTGCATATTCCACAGTCACCACACACAGCTATTGGGTATTTTTCTTTTTTCAAATTTGTATTGTGATTTTAACACTGTTGGAATACTGCACATGTGTAACGTTTGGATATTATCAAAAATTATACACCACCCAGGCGTACTACTGATAAATATTTTGCTTAGATACAGTTCATGCCATTGTATATACTCTGATATAATAACCACCATAACCGTAGTGTGGTTGAAAGTTTTTGAGTGATCTGATAGTTACACACAGCTGGATCATGGTAATCAGATCAGTAGAAGAGGACTGACAAACTAAAATCCAAAAAATGGCTATGCAAATACAACCTGAGTGGAGTGTTAGTGTGGAACGCTGCTTCTCTAGCGGGGATGGACCTTGAGCTACTGTGGGATGTACAGAGTAGAAAGGTGTCAGCTAGATAAAGTCGGTCTTATCTCCATGTATAGTGTGGGCCCTGGAATGAAACAAATTGATCAGGTGTGTGGTCTGTTCTGTGAAGGAGTCCATTCTGCCACCATAGGTGGGTGTGGGGAAGCTGAAAGACTCCAGGCCCAAGCCGGTGCAGCTGGACGTCTCCCACTGGAGAAGAGGACTGCTTCTATGCAGCTACGAAAGCTGCCGTTTGAAGTACCAAGCATTTTTAGAGAAAGTGGGGGAGGTGTTGGATGCAGCTCCTCTGTACCCTGTGGTCTCACTGGAAGTAGACAGTGTAAATATGGCCAATGGTGGAGGGCCATAAGAGAGAAGAATAAGCTCCCAGATTTAAAAGTTAGCAGATATTGAACTTTTGTTCAAGTCATAATTTATTAAAAATTAAGACCATATTCAAATACAAGGATGCTCAAAAATATCCTTTGGACTGGACTACCTTAGGCCAGAGGTCAGTGTTCGACTCCGGCATGCTAAATTGCACCAATGCTATTGAATGGGAATGGACCACACTCAAAGCCTTAATCATTACAGCTTCCACAAAGAGCAGTGGCCAAGCGGCAGGCAGCGGTAGCGACCCTAAGACCCATTACTGGACACCAGTGGAGGCTCATGGTTTACCAGTCAGTCCACGTCCCTATCCTCACCTGGTCAAGAGCAGTTGATGATAACAGAAAGACCAAGGTCAGGAGTACAATCAAGCAAAATGAGGTTTCTCTGCAGGGTTCCCAGGATCATTCGCCATATAGCCATTGCTCTTTAAAAGGAGTCACCTGAGGTGATTCGGGCATCTTACTAGGATGGAGCTACTTTGGGCATGTCCCACTGGGAGGAGATCCAGGCCAGACCCAGGACACGCTGGATGGCTTACATCACCTAGCTGGCTTGTGATCTTCTGAGTATCCCACTGAACAAACTTGACTATCTCACTTTGCAATGGGAGATCTGGTCTCACCTGCTCGACATCAGCAGGAGAAACATTATGATCATGATACCGATGATTATCATTATCATCATCATCATCGACATCATCATCAACATTATTATTACTCATAGTAGTATTAGCATTAGTTTATTCAATCTAAGCAAAAGTCATCAAAATATAGTTTTGTTGCAAATAATATCTGTTGCTATTCATTTTTATTTCAAAGACAAAGATTACATAAAAATCCTGTGTCTGTGTGTATCGGGAAGCATTATTAAACAATACATATTTTATACCAACTCAATGACTGGGGTTACATTCATACAGTGGCTTAAGGTTAATTCTTATCTCTCTTGCCCATAGCATAAGATTGCATTTAAATGCCCTGTGGTCCACTGACATCCAGTCCAGGGAGTTCCCATTGCCCTGTGCTACTTAACATAGGCTCCAGGCCTCCTACAACCTTGCTGAGGATAAGCAGTTGGAAGATAAAATCCATATAGTGAAAAAAAACGTTAAAGAAAAGCATACCCTATATGATTAGACACAACTCAACATATCCATTGTCCAAGCACTTAAACACTGCAGCAGGTTTCCTCAATTTCGGTCCTAGAGGGTCAGAATCCAATACAGTTTGCAGATTTTCCAGTTGAAACACACTTACCAAACCTGGCAATTAGCTGATTAAGATGTGTTTCAGCAGGGAAATCTGCAACTTGTGCTGCATTCTGTCCCCCAGCACTGGAATTGGGGAACCCTGCACTGCTGGATCACAGTGAGCTTGGTGTCTACCATAGGGAACACATGGCAGGGAACACCCTGGACAGGAAGCCAGTGTCGATTTCACACGTACACTGGGCAATTTAGAGAACACAAATTCGGCTAACAGCATCGTTTTGGACTGCAGCAGTGAAGGAGAGGATCCAACAGAATATTGTACAACATGGGAAGAACATGCAGACCTCATATACCCAGAGCCAGGGTGAGACTCGCAACCCCAACGCTGAAGGCTATAGTGCCGTCCACTTAGCCACTCTGCTGCCTTTCAACCAACTAATGTTGAAAAATTAGCTTTTTCGCGCCCCTGCTATGTGGTGGATTTTTCCCTGACACATCACACGTCACATATATATATATATATATATATATATATATATATATACACATTACATATACATATTATTATTATTATTATTATATTACTCATATCCTTAGCCCGACATCCACATATCACATGTGTTTACAAAATGTGTTTTAATAAGTTTACATGTGTTTAAAGCAAGTGGGAGGAGTATTTTAAGGTTTAAACTTTAAAGTAAGTGGGAGGGCTATACATTATTTCTGCTAGGCGAGCACTTAGCAAATAGCATAATGCAGTATAGTCCTATAGTAGTATAGTATGTAGTATAGTTTCACTTCTATCATATCATGTTACGGAGACCTATGAGTTACCTGTAGCTTGACTGTTCAGAGTAAAACTGCATCTTATGAAGAAAATACATTGGTCCACATGGATAAAAGTGTGATCAACATTCAGAATCATAATCAGAATCGTTTTATTCGCCAAGTACGGAGAAGTACAAGGAATTTCTTTTGGTGCAGGTGTTATCATCACATAAATAATACATATACAATAAATATAATACAAATAAACATCTAAAGGTAAAGGATTTTTTTTTTTTTTACAGGAGATGTGCAATGCTGAGTCAAGCATGTGAACAATATAAATGAAGAAATAAATGGTTAATGGATGGATGTAATGTGAAAAGAGCTTAGGTACAGTGCAGATGAGTTCAGTTAGTTAAAATATGACAATGAAGCTTGAACAGCACGTGGCTCCATTTTGACTGTTTTTCATGGGTCCTTACTTAGAAGGCCGATCGCCTGGGGGAAGAAGCTCTTTAGGTGACGATTTGTCCTTGTGCTCAGGGCTCTTATTCTTTGCTTTCGCTGGGATGGAAGATGCCGGAAAAGGGAGTGACCAAGATGCAGAGGGTCAGACATTAATTTTTTGGCTCTGTTCTTCATCTGAGATAAGTACAGTGCTTCTAGAGGGGGGAGCTGACAGCCAATGATCTTCTCCGCACATCGCACTGTACGCTGTAGTCTCCTCTTAGAGTGTGATGTTGCAGATCCAAACCAGACACAGATGGAGGTTGTCCTACTGCAGCCATGTAGAACTTAGCCATGAGCTTCTGCGACAGCTTAAATTTCTTTAGCTGACGCAAGAAGTATAGGCGCTGTTGGGCCTTCTTTGTGATAGAGGTGATATTCGTGTCCCATTTGAGGTCTTGTTGGATGGTGGTGCCCAGAAATTTGATGGTTTTAGCTCTATTCTTAATGCATAACACAACTAACACTTGAACATTTCTTCCAGACTTTTCATACATATGTAGGTCGTGACACTGTACTCCCATAACACATTAGGCTTTTCTGCGATTTGGGCCACAGTGTCCCTCACGCTGGTTTGTAACAGACAGGGCAGCCTTCATTCGCATCTTATGTCAACAAGTTTCTGCTGCCCAACACCCTCTATGTGGACCATGGCTTTTTCCTTTTTGAACCACTCTCAGTACATACAGTACTCTCCATGGCTGAATATAAGCAGCCCACCAGCCTTGCAGTTTTGGAGATGCTGTGACCCATTC
The DNA here is from genome assembly GCA_026776725.1 of Gnathonemus echidnorhynchus. NCBI lineage: Eukaryota > Metazoa > Chordata > Actinopteri > Osteoglossiformes > Mormyridae > Gnathonemus > Gnathonemus echidnorhynchus. The sequence continues at coordinate 23,840,838 of JAODJU010000002.1, read as the reverse complement.
ATCTGGCCATTATGGTGTTTACCCCTGGTCAATTCTTCTGCATTCAACACATCAACTATGAATACCAATTGGTGGCTTACCATTTAACATTATCCAGACCTTGACATGCTCTAACAAGACAGTCAACATTATTCATACAGTACCTGGTGGGGGTGGCCATAAGGCTTTGGCTCATTGATGCATGTTCCTTACAGATTCTGGTCCATGTTGGCATGATTGCCTCCGGTAAATGCTGCATATTTGTCTGCTGCATGGGCATGCTGCAAATCTCCTGTTATACCACAGTACAAGGAACTCTATTGAATTCAGATCTGGTGACTGGGGAGGATCCAGTTTGGGATGATTTGTAACACACTATTTTGCTAGAAGAAGACATTAGAAGATAGAACAATACTCAAATAGGCTGAGGCTTTTAAATTAAGCCCAGCCAATGTGTGCCAAGAAAACATTCTCCATCATTACAGCACCAGCAGCAGCCTAAGCCGCAGACACACGGCAGGTTGGGCCCATGGATTCATGCTGTTTACCATCTACGTACCACGGCAGAAATCGAGATTTAATTTTAAGCTGTACAGTTTCGCTGCGCCTGTGACCCCAGCAGCCTCAGTTTCATATTCCGAGCTGACAGGAGTGAAACTTGATGCAGTTGCCTGCTGTTGTAGCCCAACCAACCTCAAGGTTTGACTTGTTGTGCATTCACAGATGCTTTTCTGCTCACCACTGCTGTAAAGAATCATTATCTGAGTTACCGTAGCCTTCTTGTCTGGCCATTCTCCTCTGCCCTCTCTCATCACAGAACTGCCGCCCGGTGGATGTTTGATTTTGTTTGTTTTTGCACCATTTCGTGTAAAACTCTAGAGAATTCTGTGCGTGAAAATCCCAGGAAATCAGCAACTTCTGAAATACTAAAACCACCCTGCCTGATACAAATAGTCACGCCACAGTTAAAGTCACTTAGATCACATTATTCCCCCATTCTGATGTTTGATCTAACCATTTAGTGAAGCTTTTAACTTGAGTCTGCATGATTTCATACGCTGAGTTGCCGCCACATGATTGGCTGATTAGATAGTTGCATGAATGAGCAGGTGCACAGGTGTAACAAAGTAAGGTAGATATTTTCAGGAGGACTTTTAAGCATGTAGGACGTCTAAGAAGTTCAATTATATCATGCATTATTTTTATCAGGACGGGTGGTTTTAGTATTTCAGAAATTGCTGATATCCTGGGATTTTCATGCACAAAATTCTCTAGAGTTCACGGTGAATGGTGAAAAAAAATCCAATGGGCAGCAGTTCTGTAATGAGAGATGGCAGAGGAGAATAGGAGAATAGCCAGACAAGAAGGCTACGGTAAGTCAAATAATGATTCTTTACAACAGGAGTTGAATCACTGATATACAGAACAAATGCTGCATTGCAAAGCTCAGACGTCCAATATTGCATGCCACGGTCGCAAGGAATTCAAAGCATAATGAGATATATTTGCATAGGCCAACTGCACGCTAAAGAAGATGAAGATGTTAGCATATTATCACATTTATGAAAGTAACTAAGGCATTTGTACTGTTTTGCAGGGTACTTCACCTTCAAGTCCACTGTTCTAAATAATGTTCTGATGCTGAGGTATAAGCTCCACTTGCCCTAAGTGAATTTGCATTCACATTGTCACTAGATTTTAACATGAAACAACTATTTCTTCTGTAACTGTTCATGATACAGCAATAAATTAGCTTTTGTACTGAATTTTCGTATATTTCTTATCATATTTCTTCTCTCTTATATTCACTTCAACAAAAGACTTATAACTATAGGTTTTTCATGATGCAGCAATAAATTAGCTTTTGTACTGAATTTACGTATATTTCTTATCATATTTCTTCTCTCTTATATTCACCTCAACAAAAGACTTATAACTATAGGTTTTTCAATAAATTATACATTTTCCTATACAGATCTGTTCATAAATTCCTTGAAATGTAATGTGAAAACATCTGGAATAGCGCTATAATACTTTGGGCAGTGGATGTTATGTTGTTATATTCCTACCATCTGTGATGTATAACGTAAGAAAACAACTGTGGAATATGAGAACATATTAAAATAGGCTTTTTGCATAAATGTCTGCAACACTAAAATAACTGTGAATAAATAGCTTGGTATTGTGATACAGGCAGTTGGACATTGTTGAAATACAGTTCTTGGAGACAGCTGCTCCTACACTACTAACAAAGGCAAGCATAAGGAAAAGTGAAATACAACTATTATCAGGGCACTTAAATATTGTATTAATTTCTAAAGGTTAAGTGGAAAATTAATGCCCCCTCCCTTCTCTTTGGGCAATTAATCTTATCATAAAAACATTTTCTTTTTAGCCTTCAGCACAGCAAGGAAATATTAACTATGGCAAATGTGATATCAGCATCAGATATCATATTTAATGCTTTTAATATATATGATGTTTGTGTGAGTGTGACCTCACACACACACACACGCACATGTAGGGTAAACATATCCTTATGGGGACCGCTCATTCATTTCAATGGGAAAAATG
>JAODJU010000002.1:23814638-23834292 GCA_026776725.1 Gnathonemus echidnorhynchus | reverse complement strand
GGGAAACCGGAGTACCCGGAGGAAACCCCACGATGACACGGGGAGAACATGCAAACTCCACACACATGTGACCCAGGTGGAGACTCAAACCCGGGTCCCAGAGGTGTGAGGCAACAGTGCTAACCACTGCACCACCATGCCGCCCCTAGCTTATATTATGCTATTTGTATTCAGTTATACACCAATAATATTAGTTAATAGAAAAGTGCAAAATTGCTACATGCTGGTATGAATTAAGAATCTAACGCCATGCAGAGTTAGAGTTCTTATCAAAATGATGCATACTCAAGATATTCTCACTGCCGCAAGCATCATCAAACGGCATATTAGTAAATTAATAACGGTAATTATTTTACATCTGTGAATCCCAATGGAAAATGCACTCCAAGAGATGACGTTACTTTCATTGTGTCCCTTTGGCATATATCATTTATATCATTAATCAGATTTAATCTGCCTGATGAGCAGGTACTATATTTGTTTTATGAGCCTGCGCATAGAAAAAAGACAGAATATAAACAGTGACAGACTTGACCTGCAAAATGAAATGAAGTTAGTCAGAAGTTTCTCCGCTTAGTATCACGATATATGCATTTTTCGTACGGCATGCATGCATCTCTCCTTGAGCATTTTGATTCCAATATAACCTTTTAGAATTAAGGCATAAAAACCGTAAAGTCAGTCATTAAAATTTATGTGAGAATTTGGAGGAAAAAAGCCTGGAGATTCCACTTATAAAGAACAATGTTGTGCATTTACTTAATTATCCATTTAATTTTCCCAGTTCCTTATCTCTGGATTTATTGAATATTTACCATTACTTTGTGTATGCCTGTCTGAATATGTTAAAGTTTTTCTCAATTTCATAGCTTCATTTTTTCTCATAACTGTTTAATTTTAATAGATGGTAGCAGCTGTAAGATGTTCATTAATGGAACGAGCCATGTATGATTGAGAGAGAGAGAGAGAGAGAGAGAGAGGATCGATAACTGCAATTAGCTAGTGAACAGCAATATTAGCTTGGGGAAACAAAACAATAGATAAATAAATAACTAAACCGCATTCAACTCTATTCATATCTAACAATGTCACATCAATGCCTCAGAACATCTGGTTATCTCACTGCAAGCAGATTCCTGTTCTTTTTAACAGTTGTTCCCCTGGACACTGCACTTCATGAACCTACAGGAGTACAATGTCAAACAAGGTGCAGACATGTGAGGAGAAACACAACAGCGAAATGGGATTGGTGGAGGGAATGTGTGATCCAGAGAAGCCAATAAGGAGAAAAGCCGTCAAAAGTCCACTCGTATGGCAGGACAGGCGGATGATGAAGCGCACCTTTTAATGTCTGACAAGGCCTGCTGTGTTAATACGCAACAGCTGCAGTACAGAACTCAAACCCAGAGGTCAACAATGACCTTCATCACTGTCATTTTTTATCCCTTCTTTTTGCACTGCTATGTGGCTGACGATGCTATAAATGACACCCCAGGAGTCCTTAAGGTTGGCCGAATAATGGCTGGCATCTCTCCTTCCGTAGGATCAAGCTTAGAAGAACTGTATGGAGTGAGGCAGCTGAAAGACTGGGAACTGCCACCTTTAGTTTAACAATGCTGTAACCTTAATTACAACACGACTGACCTCTTGTTTCCATGCCACAGGGATTTGTAATCACTGCAGCAGAGCACATAACAACATTTCTCTGCAGTGCTCCCCGCATGGTGCATTTTAACACGTGGCCCCCGTGGCCTCGTGGGTAGTCGAAAGAGAGGCAGAGAAGCGTAGTGACATGGATGCAGAGATCCCTCCCAGAGGAGCATGGGATGGAATGTTTCTTGTACCAATTTTAGCCGCTTTAACTCTGCCAGGGTCCAGCATTCTCCACTCACAGGGAGACAGGGATCAATTATGCTTCCATCTGCCTCTTCTTCCTGCACCGGCCCTGAAGTCGAGCACATAGAATGTACGTTCCAGCTTTCTCTTGCATTATGTCCTAATGAAAAAATGAAGCCCTTTTCACCCAAAAAAAATCATTAGCATCATTAGCACCTGCCAAGCTTGTCTAACTGTGGTTCTGGGTTAGTCCTTTTTTCACCTTGATGAGGAAACAAGATGGAACTTCAGCTGAATCCTGCCTCTCCCGACTCTACTTGTGACCCATGTTGGACGGCCTGAATAAATGAATTACAAGCTGGAAATACAGTGCACATAATGGGTGTTGTTATGAAGGAGTTTAACAATGGCCTGGCCCCAGGGAATCTCTGGATTTAATGGATGGCCTTTGGAGTTGAATCACTATGGAGACAGAGGCCCATGGGGAGAGCAAGCTGCCGGCCCACTTGGACTGCAGCTTAATCATATTCACTCCAGTCCCGGCACTACAGGATCTGGCCCACGTGTGGAGAAGCACTACACACAATTACAGACACTTATAACATACTGAACCTCTGTGTCTCTTCTGCCTCTGATCATACTGCTGACTTGCAGAAAGACAATCAGCTGATGTATGGAATTTGTCAGCTCTAATTGTTCATCTTTACACATAACGACTTGTTTCTACAGAAGCCTACAAAATATATTCATTATTCTGTCGTATCTTTGCATTTACTATTTGTTCTTGATTTCTTTGCCTAGTGACATATCACATTATTCCATTAGCCTATTACGTTTTGTGTAACAGTCTTTATGGATCATGGTAAGTTAAGTGAGTCAACCAGAAAGAGATTATGATCTGCTGCATGCACGCCACCGCTAACATAATTGCAAATCACCGCCATCTTGTCAGTGCACCAGTCCAGATCAGTTGTTTTCAGGTTTCAGAGCTGGTAGTTGAGAAGAAATTGTATTGCTCCCTTATTTTTCAAGGACAATATCTGTTAAGCTGGGTGCAACACTGGTGATCTGGTCCAGAGCAGTATTGTTCTGAATATCTCATTAGAGGTGATCTTAACAGGAGCAGTTCAGGTTCATGTGAAGGACGAGTTAGCAATTAGAGCCTCTTTCTTTGTGTCGACTGGCTCAGGACAAAACGGATTGTCTCTGTAATGGCTTCTCCAGTTAAGCACAGTGTCATGTTGTAGAGTTCAAGCAGCTTGACCATATCGGACATCGCAACCTGGCAACATCACGCAAGTGTTTGTAGGACCTTTAGCCTGCTGACCAACATCAACAGACAATATCACTGGTAAACAGCTTTCTTAAGGACTCTTAGACGTGACACATGGCCAGTTTCTCTCTAATTCTCATGAAAATGACTCTTCTGCTGACCTGCTAGTCAACCAGAAAATGTGAAGATGTGAACATTTTGATTGGACTTTTGGAGAAAGCATGCTGATTGATAATTAGCATGTTAGTTGCAATATGGCACATTAACACATTCACACAAAACAGTTTTCACAGCCACTGGCAAGTCTTTCTAAAAGTTAAAATAAGTTTTAAGTACTATAACTATACTGACATATGATGGCAAATCATTATATAAATTGATATTTGTTTTTAGGTCAAAACCCATGGAGTAGCCAGTTTCTTTAAAAGTGTATGTTCGGAGGCTACAATATTGGAGTTGGTTTGGATTTTGCTTAACCCAATGGAACTGCCAATCACAGAAACTCAAGAATGTTGATCGAACATTAGGCAAGAAGTAAGAAACTAAAGTAACAGTTCAAATAACCAGTACCCTAATATTGTACTGAATATTGTCATTATGCTGATACAACTGACTTATTAATTTTACCCCAGTTGTGGTACTCGATTCTTATATTGTAAATGTAAATTTAAATATTAGCTTATTGTTCCTCGAATATTGTGAATGCACCTACTCATGCCCCTCATCAAGTCAGCAATTATCTTGGTTGTGTACATGAACCATAAAGAGTTTCCTTGCAAGATATCAGGTGAAAAGAAGCACATTGCAGAATGCAAATATTGCAAAGCATGACTAACTGAGGTGGCTGGCACAATTTCCAATTTCTATTGACATCTGGAAAGGAAACATACAGACTGGCACGGAGGCTAATGCTAGCAAACTCAGTTTGTCAAGAAGTAATGACTAGCTGAGTGCCCAGCCAAAATTTGTTTTACACAATAATTTACCAATAGCTACCCAGCCAGCTAGCCAACAAGCTGTAATAATAATTATTGTTTAATACCCGTGTCCCAAATGAATTTTGTTACATCACAAACCTTGGTTTCCAGAGAGACATAGTCAGTCAGCATCCATGGAGTACTTATGTTAAGGTTTTAGGGGAGACTGAGATTATGAATGGGATCAGTTCAGGCTTGAGTGGTATCTAATTTTTCATACTGTTAAACTGTTCAGACATTATATCACAGTATAATATATTTTCAGTTCACTAGGGAAACATGGATTACTATTGTGCAACAGTAATTACATAATAGCATAACTTTAAAAAAAAAAAAAAAAAAGTGTATTATTTTTTTCCCCTACCGGACAAACTTTGGATAGACTGCAAACCATCGAACCGCACCACCACCCTAAACAAGCTGGGGGCAATGACTAGTCAGTTTGAACTAGGAATTCAAGCTTTATTGATCTGTTAGTTTTTAATATATTTTCTCCCTGAGCTGATTTATATAGAATGCTACATGTTAACGGGATGAATATTAACTGAAATACAGTTTTTTATATTGTAGCGCTGGCGAGATGGTGCCAAGCAACGGATCCATTTACATATCCCGGCAGGCTTGCGGGCTGGGTAAATAGCCCCCATGTATAATGGTTATTGTAAGTAATTGTTGTGTGTGCCCTTACCCTGTCATATGTGGACCTGGGCTGATCCTTGCGTGTCTTTAGCCATCGTGTAAATTACCTGCTGTGTGTTACTTACTACCCAGTGTCCAGCCTCCCCGCGTTTCCCTGTTATACACCATCAGAGAGAGTTGCTTGTTGTGTGTCTGGAACTTTGAAGGACTGCAGTTAAAAGAGCTGCTTCATCAAGAGCCATATTGCTTCACTTCTCTCCTATGCCCAGGTTTGCTAGTTATTACAACATTTTTTATTTTTTTCTTACTGGAAGCAATTGACGTGTACACCTACGAATGACAACTGAGAGCATATAGGTTTAGGGGTTTGAGTTTGTAGGGGTTTGAAAGCAATCTGCACATGACACTATGCACTTTCACACCAAAGTTCTGGAACTTGGTCCCTGGTTACTGGTTCCTAGGCTGTCTCAACCGGGAACTTTTGAAGGTCCTGGCCGCTTACGTGTGTCGTAGGTTAAACTTCACACAATTCGCCACCACCACCCCAAAACATTGGAGAACGAACAGTTTGTTTTGTTATTTGTTATAGTTATTGGAGAGATCAATCGCGACCAACACAGGACACAGTCTTTTATTTATATTTTATTTATACAACCCTTGACATCTTTATATTTCATTATTAAATCTGGCTGCCAGATCGATCTTTCGGTTTAACAATAAAACATGGTGTAACGCTATCCCGCTAATATGTGCTGGAATGCTTCACCAGCATCCGCAGTATTACACAAAAAACACGACAAAATTTACTGGTCCCAAAAAAAGTTCCTACGGTGAGAAAGCCCATATGACACCTTCTCCCTCCCCATGAGAGTTTACCAGAGTGGTAGCCAGGAAAGGTCAGCTCTCAGCCCTGCCTGTTGTGCGCTGGCTTGGTTGGTCGACTACAGAGTATGGCGATCAGTTTTAAATTGGTAGTAAATGAAATGGCTAGTTAGTAAAACCAAAGTCCTTTGATTCAAACAATATATATCTTGTGACCATCCACAATGATATGAATCAATTTGAAGGAACGTAGACATGTCCGACATAAAGCTGATTTTTTCCAAATAATAGCACAAAACATCGGCTAGAAAAAAATATCTGTTTACAATGCATTATCTGTGTATTTCTGAATAAAATGTATCCGTATACAGTACATATTTGAGCGCATCCCTACTAACTAGGCCAGTGGTTCTCGAACTGTGCCGTCACACGCTGGTGTGCCTTAGGAATTGGTAAGGTGAATTTTAGAATTACTCTTATGATATTATACATTCAGAAAAATACTTTTTTCATAAGTGGTGAGCCTTGTTTCAAAACATCTGAGAAGCCCAGAGCTACAATAGCTAGCTAGCGAGCGAGCTCTTCCTCACCAACCTGACCCAGCAGGTGAAGCTGATGTCACCTTTTCCCCTGCGGCACCTTGCCTTTTTTTTGTTTTGAACCGTAAAGTAGCTAGGTAGCTACCACCAGACGCCAATGGCGACGAGGTCGGCACCCTTGCTTTTGCTGTCTCATACAAATTGTGCACGTGCAAAGTATCGGCAAAGCAGATCTGCTGCTTGAGAACCCAAAATGTACGACTTGCGTTTTTGATCAATGATATCATATTATTTCCGAGGATTTTAAAGCATATAATTATAAAGCTAAAAACAATCTAAATAAAACAAACACAACCATTCATGATTTGAAACTGAATAGGCAATTAATGGAAAACTCTTCCCTCTGGAAGATTCCCTTTTTTTTTTCGAAGACCAGTTTAATTATTTACTATTATATTCTTGGTACATTGTTTTTAATAATGACTCACCTTATGTGGACATGTGGGTTGGATGGAAGGAAATGATGCATCTGGATGCTGGCCCCGATTCTGCAAAAGAAGTGGTCATATTTTAAGATATGGTTGTCTCTGCAAGTTTGAGAGACTATGACATTCAATACATTTCTCTTAATTTTAACAAGTATGCAAGGTGAGGTTTTGATATTACATGCTACTGTGAAGAAAACAGGGGGTGTTCAAAATAACACAAGTACCAAAAGAAAAATAAATTTAACTTTGAAGTAAGTAAAGGTATAGCACAAGACAAGTTCAGCCACAATGGTGACTTTTAAAAGCTTGAAATTGGCTTGAAAGCCAATTCACAGTATGTGTCGGGTTGAAGAAGGTCTGATAATCAGCAGAATGATATAACTTGGGCTGGGGACAATTCTGGTTCCACGGAGTGCCTGAATTGCACATAAATCAATCACAAAAACTACAACTTTATTTAGTCAGTGATGAGAAACAACCTTAAAAATGATTAAAGAATTTGCCAACCAGAAACAAACTGCAGTGGCAAAGAAGGACAGTGCCCAGAAGTCGAGGTTCACTGACATTTAACAGGATAACTGCTAAACACAATAAAAGTACAGCTTCAAAAATTACCATAAACCTGAATCAGCACCTCTGTGACCCAGGCTCAGAAAAACTCTGTACACTGTGAGCTTGACAAAGCTAAAATTTATGACAAGTCTGTACAAAAACTGCCTACATCCAAGACCATATGCATAACCTGGACTATGGAACACAAAACCTGGGCCCCTGAGCAATTGAAAACAAAGTTATATGGTAAGATGAGTCATCATTCATGCTTTTTTTTCTACAAGCCGATATGTATACACTTGGAAAGAGCCAAAGGATACCTTCAACCAGCAACATTTGTTGGTATGGTCGGCCATCTTGGGGGAGTCATTTGGTCCAATCACTGCTCAGTTGTATTACAGCCATGTAACATTAGGCTATTTTATGGTGCAAAAGCTGTTCCCTCATAATGTTGCCATTCCAAGATGATAATGTCCCCATACATACTGTATATAAGTTCACCAGTGGTTTCATAAGCATCAGAAGGAAGCCAAATACCTTCTGTGCCCTGCCCATCTAAACATCACTGAACATTTATGGGAAGTTGAGTGCAGAATAGAATGTAAATTTCATCCTTTAAGGATACTGAGGCTTTTCTTTCAGGATATTGGTCCAAAATCCAAATATGCAGAATGTATGTGTGTATATATATATATGTATATATATATATATACACACACATTATTTTTTTTTTAAATATATACGGCAGTACAGGTATTCAAAAAAATAAAAAGTCAGTTATTCATTCATATCCAGTTATTTTAGTATTTCCTGGCTAATGTTCTCTGACGCTATTAATGGTCTCCTTAAAATACCACCAAGGGAGATAACATGCTGTGCTACTCAGCCTTCAACAACTATATTTCAGCCCTATTCAAAAGTAGGTGGAATGTCCCCAAACATTTGGAAACCCAGTCTTGCACAGACTGTAATATGTGTGATGACTGACTTTTTTTTATGAGAAGGTAGTCTACAGTCTTTGTTACACTACAAGTAGCATTCATCATAAATATTTCATAGACAGATGGACAGGTTTTATACAAACAAAAATAGCTTTGACAATTATTTGCAATATATATCTATTCACCTTTTGAGAAAACTAGAGAGGAGTGGTCACAGCACCTTCTCTGTGGTGAATCTTGCTTACTGGGTGCAGTAATGTCTAGCTACAGTATATATCAAGACTGCAGCAATCGACAATTAGGGCTTTTCATTAAATTTAAATTTAGCATTCCAGTTTTGTGTAAATGTCTCCCAGACACAAATTAAATGTGAAATGTATAAGAACTGAGATGGTGTTACAGCGTAGTTACAGCGTAGTTACGGCGTAGTTACAGCGTAGTTACTTTGTATGGCAGCTCAAAGACTTTGCTTTTTTAAGGTTCAGTAACACACTTCCAGTCATGTCTTTCTGGAAGGTAAATTCTCACTCTTTTTGCCCCAGCTACTTATCTGTACTTTCCTTTTTTACTTAATTTTCAACAAGCTTTCCAGTCTGAACAAAAGCAGCCCCAGAGCTTCCACCATTGCTGGCTGTGTTGGCGTAGCTGTTTGTAGGATGCTATCATGAGTTGATTGCAAAATGAAATCCATCCATCTTACATCCATCTTCACTTATCCTGGTCAGCATAGTGGGGGGGGGGTGGGGGCTTCTTTTTTATATAATGACTTTCTTCATGCAACCTTTTCTAAGAGGTTAGGTTTCTGAGCTATTCTGGATGCTTCTGACTGATGCACATTATGTCTTATCTCAGCCACTGAACTCTAGTTTTTCAAAACCATTGGTGTTTGTTTTCAAAGCATGTTTTGCACACTGGAATCTGCATCAGCTTTCAATCTCTGACTGCTCACGTTGTCTGATCTGGCTGACGTCTGTGTGGTGTGTTGCACCTTCCATGAATGATCAATGATGTGGATATTCAGAGAGTTCCTATTTTTCACCATTGCCCCGGTCTAGTCTTGTCAAACTCCCCACAGTTATAGCACTAATGCAGATATCTGTTTTCCATTGTTATATGGGCTAGGTTATGAATATTATTGATAGAAAAAAAAACTTTTAAACATAATAAATTGGCAAGCCGTATAACTAAAAATAAAAATTGGTCAAATTTGTAAAGCGTAGTAACTGAAGAAATAAATTTACATTCATATTAAAAATATTGTTTCATTGCATAATGTTATCATGCAGCATTTTTCTTATAGAATTATGTGAAATTAAATCAATCTAAGCAGTTAAAAAGATTACTTGATACAACAATGTTTGCCTCGTACAAATATTTCCCTCTTTTCCCCTTTTTCCAGGGAGGTTGCTGGCAAGGATGATGTAATCACATGTAATTTAGAGACTCCTTAATGCTTGCAGGAGCTACTGCAGGCAATTTAAAATAAATATATAAATGAATAAATAAATTAGAAAAACTAAATGCATATTTTAGCTTTACAACACTTAAAAATAGAATATCTGCCATGTGTGCTTTTTTCAGCTAAGATATAACACTTGTTTTTTGATCACATTTAACAGAAATTACAGTGATTTATTAATGTGTTAACCTGAAAAATCAGAGTTTTATAATTATATAACATAACATTATAAATCTGTAATTATAAAATATGATGTGGCTTCAATGTGTGGCATGTCATAGGTATGTTATGGGCAATGCATGGAACTATATACCATTATACTATATATATATTATTATTATTATTATTATTATTATTATTATTGCACAATGCTCTACTATAGATATCATTGGATGCACTTCCTCCAGTCAGCTTAAACAACCCTCACTGGGAGATGCCTGCAGAATACAGAGTGACATAATCTCCACTGGTGTAAAGACCCTGACTAAAACAAAAATGCTTTGGTTACAAAGTATCTATGGGTCCTCTAAGCTATTTGTAGTCCTCAAGTGCATGATAATAGAAAGGAATTCCAATCATGGTGAGATCATTGAGCTAAATCTCCAAATAATATTCATCCCTCCATCCATTTTCTGTACCCACTTGTCATACGTAGGGTCACGGGGTTCAGAGCCTATCCTGGAAGCTCTGGGTGCAACGCAGGAAAAAACCCAGGATGGGGTGCCAACCCATTGCGGGGTGCACACACCATTCACACCTACGGGCAGTTTGGTAACTCCAAGTCACCTGAGCATGTTTTTGTACTGTGGGGGGAAACCAAAGTACCTGGAGAAAAGCCCACGATGACACGGGGAGAACATGCACAGCCCACACACACGGAGCCTGGCGGAGACTCGAACCTTGATCCCAGGTAACAGTGTTCACCACGGCACCACTCCACCAGCCCCTCCAAATAATATGTTTTTAAGGAATTACTAACTTTGACTTAAGTAGCAGAAATCTCAATTAAAAGAGAAATTAATGAAGTTCATTAGCAAGCTGTAAAGTGTCTCAGTCACCTGAAAACTCTTTCAGTCACCAACACCATGCTTTTCTTAAAACGTATTTTATCTAAAGACCCATTAAGACAGCTCGACAAATAATATTTTCAATGTTAATATTTTTAAAAATGAGTCCACTTCCTTTCAATATCCAGATTGAAGAATAAACAGCTAAATTACACAAAATGAATCAAAAACATAAATGTTTTGTTGCCTATGGAACAGTCTGAATGTAATGCATGATATCTATGCAGATATTTAAAGAGCAAAACTACCATAAACGGCACCAAAACATCAAATAATATACACATTCATTCACAAGTTTGTGCAGGAATAGCTGTCTGTTAAGGCCAAAAACAAAACACACTAAATCTGAAAGTGTGTTAACGTAAAGAATCATGATTGTACTACGAACGTCATGCATGTCGTCTTCCACAATCGCTTGTGTAGTTGTTAACCATTTTTATTTATTACTAAAAATGAACCAACACCAAAAATACTGAGTGGCTACTTTAAAAGGTATACCTGGCTAGCATGAGGTAGAACTCACGTTTGCCTCGTTCACAGAAGCCATTCTACACAGCTGTTAAACTGACCTGTTTTATTATTATTACTATTATTATTATTATTTTGAATTTGTGGCCTTACTGTAAGCTTTAACAAGTTTGCCCATACTCCTTTGACTTCTATATTCAACAAGGTGTTTACAGCCCCAGAAAAGCCACTGACTGGTGTTTATGTTAATCACACCATTCTCTGTAAACTCTAGACACTGCAGCCAGTGAAATGCCCAAGGAGGTGGGATCTGGGATGCTGGAGCTTCCACATACACCAGCAATAATCACATCACAAAATTACTTGTATCAGGCGTCTTAGCCATTTAGTGCTTAGCCGCCCAGCAAATGAGCCCCTTGACCCTGTCTGAATGCTGTATGTTTATGATTTACTGTGTGGAGGAACTGGCAGAAGATACTGTGCAGAATATGAGCTGATATGTGATGTAACTGTAACCACCTAGAAACAAATATAAAGTACCTAGATGCGCTCCATATTCCCCTAAACCAGTACGTGTCCAGTTGGGTCCTGACTGGCAGAGAAACTAAAGGAACAGAGCAGCATTAACGTGAGAATAAGAGTCACTGATAGCTTCAAGGAGCATGTTTGCTAAGACACATTAGCATGTCCTGTTCAGCACACACCAGGTGGAGCTGCTATCCGCGGCTAATGCCAACTCGCTATCACATCCTCAGACAAGAGTCTCTTTCAGGCATGGCGGGAGCCTCACAGGAGCCTGCTGCCGCATTGGCAATAGGAGGCAGGAGGCTCCAGGAACATTATCCACACATACAATGAGACTTTATGCTGTCTACTTCCTGGGTGATGCTCCAAGTGCTTGACATTGACTAAACTGCATTCCTGTCACACTGCCTCCTGATTCACCCCCAATGCTCCCTATACTGTGTAAAAATAAACGGTGACATTTCTCACTCTAAGGATGAACACATTCTTTCCATGTCTCCTTGAAGTTTTGGAGGATGTACATCGACTGCTTTAGCCTATAAAAATATACATTGCATGTGACTCACATCGCCAGAGGAACATTAGGATAAGACAATAGATGACAGCTGCTGCAATTTCTATATATAATGCATGTATGTATATAACGTATTTGTGTTTTACAGATTTTGGGTGTATTTGCATACATTTGACATATGTTGTTCAACAAAAACACAATATTTCATCGAAAGAGAACCTGAGTAAATACAATTATGATAGGTCTTTAATTTAGTCAACACGCTTCACGTTTTTATGTCAAAACTAAGTAGCCTTGTAGGATTCTAGGCAACCTGCTTTATTACCTTCCACAGCAAACAAATGAAAGGCAAAGATGTGTTAAATCTAAGTGATACATGATTTACGTACCCTAACACTCACCAGTATTTCTTGTTTGTTTTTTTTTTTAAATTATGGTACAAAATCAAGTTTTATAAATAGGCCTAAATAGATACACTAGTCTGTGTAAATTTAGACTGGCTGACACCAGGATGTGCTCTGTTTAGTTCTTGTATTCAATTCTTTTTATATTAAGAACTGCAACTACAAATATATTATAGATGTTTTGAGATCCACTACAATATCTATGTAATCATGGCATTGCCATTGTGGACTGATATTAGGAGGAGAGTGATTTACCTAAAGATTGGCTCGCCATGCCTTGCTTTAGATATAGCGCAGTAGCCAAAAAGCCACAGAACAAAGGCGACAGCCCCTGCACTGGGAAACAGCCTCGCTGCTTGTAACACTGTTCTCTTTATAGGGTTTGTTATTGTAGCTTGCAGTCTGACGTGTCGGGGGACTGCTTGTAGTGAAAATCCTTGGTTGCTTGATGTATGGTTAACAGCCTATATTCCAAGGGTGTTCTCAAGAACAAAGCAATATATTTCTTTCTATGATCTAGGTCTGTCATCATTGGAAAGCAGCAATTGTTGTTTCCATTATTATTACCTGGATCATTGTCAATTTGGCAGGTGAAAAAAAGGACGACATGAGAATGACATGAAGAATGACATGACCGGTACTTTGATTCTGTGTTTTCTGGATATGTGGGTTGTTTAGCATCTATTTTCAGGATGCTGCATGGCATTCGCCCCTCCTTATCACCCCCCCATCAGTGTGCCTTGCCAGATTTCTGATACTTGACTACTTGACCATTGTTGTCATGCATTAGAGTGCAGTTAAATAAGTTCCTTGCTCTTCCCTTGCATATTTATGCTCTGTAATCATTGTACTTACAACTTAAAGCAAGCCGCGTCTGTTAAATTAAACATACAAGTCTCTGTAATAATGAAACTCATTCAGATTTTTATTGAATCGATGTGTACCTTCTGTCAGAGAACAACAGAGGACAAAAGACACACAGATATTCATAGTACATTGGTGTAATATATCCTGTAATTCAATGCTGTATATTTTTCAGTTGTCATTTTGATCAAAACGAACATGAATGTGCATGCAAATGTGCTGTAAATTGCCTTTCATTAGTTTCAGAATGCAGTGTCTGGCATATGTTGCATACTGACAGAGTCATTTCTTCCTTCAAATGCATACGCCGCATTTTGCTCCCTGCTGGGTACATATGAGGCGACTCCAACAGAGTGTAGTGTAAGGACATGTGAGACAGCGTGAATTATTGTAAATCTATGTTATTGCTGAAGTCCTATGTACCCATGTACAAGCTGAACACTGTTAGCATGGCAATTGGATAAAGTATCCCCTAGTTCCCCAAGTAAATTAGATAAATGTGCCAGTAATGTTGCTTCTGCTATGTCTGTTATCTTGATTAGCAATATATGGCAACATTGTTAACAATAATCAATGCATTCCTAAGAAGTGGACTACCCTATCTATTTAAATTAAGAAAATCAGTAAAAATTCTAAGCTGTGTTCCATTCATAGCACAGGAAAAATATTAAAATAATATCAGTCATAACATTAAAACCACCTGCCTAATATTGTGCAGGTCCCCCTCGTGCCGCCAAATCAGCTCTGACCCATCAAGTCCTGATCTCCACAAGACCACTGAAGGTGCCCTGAGGTTTCTGGCACCAAGACGTTAGCAGCAGATCTGTTGTGTCCTGTAAATTGCAAGGTGGGGCTTCCATGGCTCAGACTTATTTGTCCAGTACATCCCACAGATGCTCCTACAAATTGAGTTCTGAGGATTTTGGAGGCCAAGTCAACACCTTGAACTCCTTTTCAGGTTCCTCAGACCATTCCTGAACAGTTTTTTGCAGTGAAAGAGGCCACTGGCAATGGGGAATATTGTTGCCATGAAACGGTGTGCTTAATCTACAACAATATGTGGGTAGATTGAACGTGTAAATGTAACATCCACATGAAGGCAGGACCGCAGCTTTCCCAGCAGAACATTTTCCCAGCAGAACATCGCCCAGAAGATCACACTGCCTCTGCTTGTTTGTTTTCTTCCCATAGGGCATCCTAGTTCCATCTCTTTCCCGGGCGGGTTAGCGGTGCACACGCACCTGGCTGTCCACATGACGTAACAGAAAACGTGAGTCAAGACCAGGCCACCTTCTCCCATTGCTACATGGCCCAGTTCTGAGGCTCACATACCCATCGTGGTAGAGATGCACCGATCCGATATTCAGGATCGGCATCAGCACTGAGCAATAGCTTTCAGATGGATCGGGTATCAGGCATACGTGACCGATCCACTTCCAATATTTATTTATTTAGTTTTCGTGTTAAATGGATTTGTATAATCTATTGCATGACAGCTCTTTCCCATTTTAGATGTGTTTTCGTGGCATTCAAGCAGAATGCCAGTGCTGCCACTCAGTTTTATGCCACTCAGTGGGTGTGAGTGCAGTGACTTCCAGCTGCTGCGACCAAGTGACGTCATATGCATATACTTTGTAGTAGAAGGAACGTAGAAGCATCAGATAAGTGGGTGACGATCTGGAAGTATTTTATGCTTTTAATAACAAGTAGTAACACAGTGATTTGCAATCTATGTAAGAACAAAGCTTTGAGAGGTGGAAGTAGAGTTTAGTGGAAAACCCCACTAAACAAAGTGCACGCAATTGTGTGGGACAACGCAAGTAAAATGAAAAAGCAATAGATGATTTGGAGTTGCTAGTTTGGGCTGTTTTGCGCACTCGCTACAGCTTGTGATACACGAGAGGCCGCTATGGCAACAAAGTTGAAAACCACCTGCTTTAAAACCAATCGCTGTTACCTTTGGGAAAAAGTTGTGGGGCATTTTAAGCATTCCCTACTTGCGTGTACTGTCTCGGAAGATTGAACTGCTAACTGTAAATGCCTAAAAAATGCTTAAAACAAGATGTACAAACAAGGTGGAACACTTCTATTGATAATATTAAAGTAAAAAGTGAAAAAAATGTGGTTCAGCTCATACTTATATTGTTTCGACAGTGGACAAGGGTTAGTATGGGTACTCTGACTGGTCTGTGGACACGCAGTCGCATACGCAGCCATCTCACGCAGTCGCATACGCAGCCATCTCACGCAGTCGCATATGCAGCCAGCTCACGCAGTCCCATACGCAGCCATCTCACGCAGTCCCATACGCAGCCAGCTACAATGCATTGTGTGTTCTGACAGCTTTTTATAATAACCAGCATTATTTTAGCAATTTGTTCTACAGTCACTCTCCTGTGGGATCAGACCAGACGGGCTAGTCATCAGTGACCCTTAGGTGCCCCTGACCCCATCAGCGATCCACTGATTGGCCTTCCTTGGGCCACTTTCGGTAGGTACCATCAGCTGAATACCAGAAACACCCCACAAGACCATTTTGGAGGTGCTCTGACCCAGTCGTCTAGCCATCACAATTTGGGCCTTGTCAAAATCGCTCAGATCCTTCTGCAAGCAAATTCTTCCTGCTTCCAGCACATCAACTTCAAGAACTAACTGTTCCCTTCCATTATATATAATGAGACCCTTGATATGTGCCATTGCAATGAGATAATCAATGTCATTCACTTCACCTGTTAGTGATCTTAAAATTCAGTGTGTGTGTGTGTGTGTCATGCAGTACAGACATTTTTTGAATATGCAAAAAATAAAAAATGCATGTTCCAACCTATTTTTCCTTGTTATTCCTTCTGCCTTCTTTTTTAGTTGGCACCTTGCTAAAGCTCACTCTTGTTGCCAGCATGGCTGAGATAATAGCTGTGAGATGTTCGCATCCGTGCTGCACCAGGAAACTGGGCCAAGTGTCACAAACACTCTAACGCTTAGACAAAAGGGCTTCTGCCAGGTGCCAAAACCTCGGACTCCCAAGGCAGAGAAACCAGCTTTGCAGAACTTATCATTTGCCATAGAGCGCTCTCCACTGCCGATGATATAATTAACACTGAGTACAGTGTGGAAAACTAAAAAGAAAAACGCGATTCAGCAATCATTTCAAAAATAGTTAAATTAGGTTAATTATTTTGCGCCCTTCTCATAATGGATGGCCCAGAATCCTTAAAAAATTTTGCAACATAAAAGACTACCCATTGCACCTAATTCAAAATGTTATTATTTATTTATTTTCAGCATTGTTATTGTCATAGCACTGTTATTGCCATCACTTCTGTCACTATGTACAGATCTGGCTAATTGTTGTCAAAGTATTTTTAAAATAATCTTAATATAAGAGTACAATTAAGGAACATAAAATTGATCAAATAATCCAATTTGGTCTTTAACAGATTACTGCATTAAAAAAATCATGGTAGTGACATCATAAGACCTACATCATAAGACCTACATCATCTGACCTACTCATGTTCTATTTCATCAGTGAGACACTGTCACCTACCCAGTGCTCTTCTGTTCACACCCAAACAGCTGCTCTGTTTTTCTTTATTATACTTCGTGTTGCTGTGCCTATCCCTACCCACACCCTGCCATTCCACAACACACACACCTGAATACAGCCGTCCTTCTCTGTGTTACATAATGCCGTGAGTGCAGAGCCTCTCCAATAAATTTAAATACTGTAAAATGGAATGCTGAATTTAAAAATTCAGTCGACCTGTCTGTCCATCCATCCATTTTCTGAAACCATTTATCGTATTCAGGGCTGCAGGGGGTCCTAAGCCTATCCTGGAGGCTATGGGCACAAGGCAGGGAACAACCCAGGATGGGGTACCAACCCATTTCAAGGCATGTGCGCACACACACACACACACACACACACACACACACGACCACAATTAACCTCTGAATGTTTTTAGACTGGGGGGGGGGGGGGGTACTGGGGGAACATGCAAAACTCCACACACATAGAGCCACGCCAGATTTAAACCCCCAACCCAGAGGTGAGAGGCAACTGTGCTGAGCACTGCACCGCCATGCCGCCCCCACAGCCTGCCCGTCTGGGGGGATTTTGTGTTAACTTTCTGTGACACGTCCCATCACCATGTCATGTATAATAATAGCTATTAGTAGTACTCATCCACCTTCCAATCATTTTTCCCGGTTAAAATCAGGGAGACCAGGGAGCCTATGGCAGATTAACTCAGCACGCAAGGCTGTGGTGATCTGTGCAAGGGCCACATATACACTGTACATATGCAATGACACTCTACGGGATATTTAGAGACACCTTTTATCTTACTGCATCACTTTGGAAACCAAAGTACCAACACAACAAGGAAAGAACAGGCAAACTCCACATCCATGGAGCAGAGGCAGGACTCATTAGAGTGGATCAGTTAAAATAGAGTTTTCTCCGATTATGGTCATCACGTGCCTTTATTGTCAGTTGTTTTTTTTTTTGTTTTGTTTTGTTGTGTTTTTTTTTTCTCTGCAAATTTCACTAGATTGGAATGGAAGCTGAATTTTATCAGTGTCAGAAAAGCAAAATAGAAAGAAGCTCCGAATGGAATTTTGCATCTACAGTATGGCTGGCACAGGAACATAATGTATATTTCAGAATTCGGTTAAAATTAACTGTATATTTTACATTTGTTATATGGAATTAGTGGCAACCTGCAGATATTAAGACAGGAAAATTTATTTTATTTTATTTTTTTTGAAGCAGATTTCCCAGTTATTCCCAGTTATTTTTTTGTACTTTTTCTTTTGTCCAGAGGAACAGGATTCATGTAGAATTTTACCCACTCCCCGCACAGAACTGCTTCGACTCGGTGACATTTTTGGAATAGCAGGCATGAATTGGTGTAGCCATAACAGCTCAATGCACTTTAGTCATAGACTTTCAGCAGGCCAATCTGAAATAGAACTTCCCATGTTCTGTTTTATTCATGTAGACTGGCTAAACTGTTTTGGGCATTGCTTCTGCATGCGCCAGGTGTGCTTCATCTCACAGAAGAATGGCCTGACATTTTCTTGTAGAACTCTCTGGTACTGACCTGAAGTCTAGAGACTGTGCTGACAACTTTACATTCATGGTAAAGGCCAAGGCTAGATTTATATAGTTCTGGAATTGCCCAAAGTATTTCGACACAAGGAATTAAGACTTTGAACTATTCATGCTTATTAATCAATTAATAATGAGTGTATAACATTTAAAATATGCCATATAACAATGTCTTATGTGGTTAGCCACAATTGTGCTAATCTTTACCGCAAAATTAGGAAAATTAAGAAAATGAAATTCCCTGTGGCTGAGTCGAATGTAATGTAGGAATGTGTCATTAATGAAACTATCAGCCTAGGTAGCTAGAGTTGTCGAAATGTTTGACCATGCTATAACATTTTATGGGGGGTGTTTATAAACATAACAAACCAAAAAAGGCAATATTACTTAAAAAAATCTTAACGACACTTGATAGTGGTACAGTATAATGTGTCATGATGATATTAATTTATTTACTGCGAGTAAATAAGCAATTCTATTTAAATAAGTCTAATTAAAGTTAATACATTTATTACAATGTTATTTATGTTGTGAATGTTAAGCAAACACACAATACAAGTAACATTATTATTCTTCATACGTGGATTAAATTTGTCATTGGTGTATGCACTCTGCCCCAGAGGACTATGGGAAAGGGGCCAGTGTCCTGTCTTGTCAGTGTGAACAAACACTGATGATACACTTTGCCTTCTGCCTTGTTTTTAACCTTCTGTTTATGCTGTTTACACACCTTGCACTTTGCCTCTGTGTCATACTCATATCATCATATGAATTGATAAATAACAATGAATTTAACTAATATTAAATCATTTATCTTTCTTAGTTGTATTTAACTATACATATGCAATATACATAGTATATTGATATACATATATGTAAATACCATATAACATTGATCTTTTCTTTATCAAGTATATCTTCTGTACATCTATGCCAGGCAGCAAAGGGCATAAGACTGGGGTAGACAGAGAAAGAAAAGCCAGTTTTCCACCAGGCAGATAAGTACAATCCTGCAAAATGTATAAATACAAGTGGCCCTAAAAGTGCATAGTTGGACCATAGGAGAGTATCAAAATCAAGAGCGTAGCCAGACCCAGGTACAATGGGGTGGCCAGAGTAGACCTAATGATTTTACTGGGGGGGGGGGGGGGGGGGGAGGGGGGGTTGTTTCTT
>JAODJU010000002.1:23797903-23809127 GCA_026776725.1 Gnathonemus echidnorhynchus | reverse complement strand
TATATATATATTTGTCCTGTCTGGTATGAACCAACAGAATGGCTTCTGTGGCACAAATGGCAAATAAAAGTTCAGATGATTGCATGCCTTGAAGAAATGGAAGAAGGTCACCTAGTCCAATGAATCCCATCTTCTGTGGCATCGTATTTCATATGGACAGTGGGATATGTGTCAAGCATCAGCCTGATGCATTGAACCAAGAAGTCCGATTTGTGGCTACAAAGCCTCATATGCAACAGGACTCTCATGACCATCATCATAATCATCTTCCATTTGTGCCACAGTAACCCTTATCTTGGTTTGTGCCAGACATGATAGCCTTCATTGACATCTTGCGTTGAGTCTCAGCAGCCTTAACACCCACTTGGCGGTTCATGGCCCTTCCTCCTCAGACCACTCTCAGTAGGTGCTCGCCCCAACCGACCGTGAGAACCCCACGAGCCTTGCCGTCTTAGAGAAAGTCTGATGCAGTTGTGTGGCCATAATGATTGAACCCTGGTCACAGTTACTCAGATCTTTACCCCTGCCTAGTTCTTCTGCTTACTATGAATACCGAATGCTAGCTAACACTCTGATATATCCCAGACCTTGACATACACTGTTTTTACAAGATGGTTTACATTATTCACTGGATCGTTGATGTATTTAATACATCATATAAAAACATGTAATATTAATATAAATTAACCCCTGATTTCCCATATTTTCCCCGCAGGATGCAGTGCAAGTTTCGAGAATACTTTAAGATACTTGATGAACTTTTCACTGAAAAATGTGCAGGATATGTCTTTGCAAATTATTATATATATGAAACAAGTGGTCAAGCATTCAAGCCATTTCATATGGCCAACATAAAGTGTATAAAATAATTAGATAAATACTGATTTACATTTACTGCACATATATGATATCTTTATAATGCATTAGTAGAATATTCAGTGCAGATTCATAATGCATTCCTAATGCATTCATAGCAGCATGTATGTATACCGTAACATCCTAACAAACAGCTGCAATATACATTAATACCAAACATTATATGAGAATAACAAACTTTATAATTGTACAATCATGTTTATTAATGTAATGAAAACATGCTACTTATTAATGTAATATGAATGCATTATGAAGGCATGGCCATAAATTACGGGGGGATGGAGGGTTGTAACTCCCCCCCCCCCCATAATCAAAACCAGCCAATACCACCCCCTGTACTCCTTTAAATGGGTGGAGACCTCAACCCCCTCAATGATCAACCCAAAGTTATGCTCTTGTATGAAGTTGCACTGAATGTTATATGAATGCATTATAAAGGCATTATGAAGCTACAGTTAATGTAAAGCATTACCAATTAGTTTTTTTATAAGCGGCCTCTGATTGTGTGTAATACTTATTTTCTCTCACGATTTCAGAAATAAAGCCTCATTTCTGTGGATCTTATGCATATAATATAAGAATCAGCTATGAGACAGAAGATATTTAAAGCAAGAAAGATTGCAAATTTCACCAAAAAAATGCCACATGCAGTGCAAATGTGACAGGCTTCCACAAAATAACATGCTGCCTACAGTCATGTGAAAAAAAGGTTGTATGGTTTTACATATCAGGACATAAAAAAATCATCTGGTCCTTATCAGGTTCTAAAATTATTTAAATCTAACCTCAGGTGTACAACAGAATACAATAGATTCCACAGTGTTATTATTTATTCAACAAAAATGAAGCCAAAATGGAGAAGCCATGTGTAGAAAAAGTATACCCCATGATTCAATAGCTTGTAGAATCACCTTTGGCAGCAATAACATGAAGTAAGCATTTTTCTGTATGATTTTAGCAGTTTTCTTACATGGGTGTGGAGGAATTTTGGCCCACTCTGTTATAACATTGCTCCTGTTCATTGAGGTTTGCAGGCGTTCATTTATGCTCAGCTCTCTTAAGGTCCCGCCACAGCGTCTCAATCGGGTTGAGGTCTGGACTTTGAGCCGCTGCAACTCCTTGATCCTTTTCTTTTACAGCCATTCTGTTGTGGATTTGCTGGTGTGCTTGGGATCACTGTCCTGTTGCATGACCCAATATCAGCCAAGCTTTAGCTGTCAGACAGATGGTTTCACATTTGACTTTGGTATACAGAGGAGTTCATGGTTGACTCAATGACTAATATGCCCAGGTCCTGTGGCTGCAAAACAAGCCCAAATCATCACCCTCCACCACCGTGCTTGACGGTTGGTATGAGGTGTTCACTGGTTTTTGCCAAATGTGGTGCTGTGCTTTATGGCCAAACATCTCCACTTTGGTCTTGTCTGTCCACAGGACATTATTCCAGAAGTCTTGTGGTTTGTTCAGATGCAGCTTTGCAAACCTAAGTCATGCTGCCACGGTCTTTTTAGAGAGAAGAGGCTTTCTCCTGGCAGCCCTTCCAAACAAGCCATACTTGGTCAGCCTGTCTCCAATTGTTCTGTCATGAACTTTACCATTCAACATGCTAATTGAGGCCTGTAGAGTCTGAGATGTGGCTCCTGATTCTTTTGCAGTTTCTCTGAGCGTTGCACGGTCTGACCTTGGGGTGAATTTGCTGGGACGTCCACTGGGAACATTGGCAACAGCCTTGAATGTTTTCCACTTATGAATAATCTTTGTTGTGGTATAACGATGGACTTCAAATTGACCTTGTAATCCTTCTTAGATTGATGGACAGCAACAATTGTTTTTCTAAGATCACTGCTGATGTCTTTCCTCCTCTGCATTGTATTAACACACACCTGCATGCTCCAGAACAGCAAACTGCTAAAACTCCTGCTTTTATAGAGGCGGCCACACTTACTGATGATCAATTAATCAAGTGCATTTGATTAGCAGCACCTAGTTACTACTTTCCCACCTAATTGCTATGGAAGTAAGTGTCTACTTGATGTTTAACACACTGCTTCTGCAGGCTTATTTTTTGTTCAATTAAAAGTGACACGGTGCAATATGTAATGTGTTCATCTGAGGCTGTATTTACCCAATTTTAAGACTTGCTATGGGGCAGATGACTTTTTATTATATCCGTAAAACCATAGTATATACGTAAAACCATATAACTGAATGAGAGTGTGATTTCTTTTTCATATGGCTGTACCCAGACAGTTGTGCACTGGGGTTGCAAAATTGCTCCTGCCAGAAACTGTGAGCAAATGTGAAATTCCATCATACCAAATTTGAGCAGTATAAGGTATAGCAACAAAAATTCTATACTGTGCTTACTGAATGGATCTACTGCTCTATTTAAATATACTTTTAATTTACAGTCTATCAAGTCAAATAATTGAAAGGTCAAAGTTAGGCTAGGCAGGATATGCATACAGGCTGGTTAGAAAAATGAACAGAAAAACCCAATTGCTCATCAAGCAATTACAGTCTTTATTTTTTATAAAGGCTACTCTGCATTTAAGCTTTTTTTATAGCTGACAAAATTATAGCCCTACGATTAAATTATACTAAAGAAATGGTCAAAATCTCTATTGTACTTGGTCTGTAGGTATTGAATCCTACTGCACCACAAAATGTGTTACAGCTCAAAACCAAAATACTTATGACATCTGTGGTATTGCCTTGCACATACAATGGATGTTCTTTGCGGGTAATCAGTGTTGACATGATTCTTTGCAATGATTCTTTGCAATAACTGCATGAGATTCTTTCTGAGCAAGAAACAGGGCTGGTTTGTATGGAGATAGTGAGTGGCTTTCCTCTACCTTTTCTTAAAAGGCCCATCTCTGCTCACTGAACTGCATTTCCTCAACATAAACCATCTTACCCAAGGCTGGAAGTCAAGGTCCACTGCCCAGCAATATCCCTGATTACCTTCATTAAACTCTGTGTATGTCCAATGGAGTCTGTATAGCCTAACACTATTCTTATACCTCTCCATTCTCCAGCTCTTCCTCTTACTATAAACACTTTACAGGTCCATGGGAGGACAGTAAATCAATCCAGTGCAATCTTTCTCCTTCAAAGCATCCTAGTTTAGTCAACACTTTTTTTCCCCAGCATTTTTCACTGAGCAATCCAGGAGTGATTGGCACGGAAAAACTTAAAACAGCCAGAAGCTTTGAGAAAATTAATGTTCCTAAAAAAGCCATTGCATACTTATAGATGAGGAATTAATTTATCCAGCTGGAATGCAAAACAAAGCACAAGTATATGACATGTTTCCTTATTATTAATTTCCTTTAGTCAAACTGCAGGAATGAACCTCATATATTGTTATATAAGTGATCACAGTTGGTTCATTGAAATTAAATATGTTATGAAAGTACCCTACAATCAAGTTAATAATTCATATCCTATCCAATTAAAAACCGGGATCAGTACAAAAGACATTTTTCAAATGAGGAAATGTCTGTGCTTAAATTTATACGTATAATATCTAGAATTCATCCTATTCCATTTCATTTATGTTCTTAATGCACTTAAAATTCACAAAAAAATATATACTAATAACTGGGAATGTATGTCAGTAAATTCTACCTGTTATGACTGTTCCCACAATGTCCCATTTCATGCGATCCCTTACTGAAGGCAAATAAAAATAATTGTTTGTTATTTACAAATGGAGAGGGCTGGCAAACATCAGTATATCCCCAATCGGAAATGCAGTCTGTGGACATTCTCACAGGTGTCTCTGTCTTCGCCAGACCAGCTATAAGTAAAATATATATTCCAGACTGTGATAAAATGGCAATGCCAACACCTGAACAAATCTGACAGACAGGCTCAAGATTTTCATGCCGGGTGGGAGCACATGTAAGGCTGGGTGATATGGACCAGAAATCATATCTCTGCACTTTTAAGCAGAACTGCGATACACAATATCTTTATCAGTATGTTCTATGAAGTAAGCTAAATGTTTCATTTTAAGTCAAAGCCATTTGTGAGACATCGGGAATGCTACTATTAGAACAGCGTGTTAAAACCAAAATGAAAATACTGTACAGGATATCCTTCCCTGTTTGCAAATACACACTATCAGTCAAACGTTTTTGCACACACTGAGATTTTCTCCATTTGCATGTTATGTGCTTTACATTTACTAAAAATATACTCAGCATTCTTTGCTTTTGACTGGTACTGTACATCTATAACTATGCAATATAGACATTTTCATTATAGCAAAGAATATCAAAATAAAGAAAAACATGCCTATATCTGTGTTACATGCTTATAATAAAACTGCCTCAACATAGACCCTTTCCACTCCGCTATGTCTACCAGCGGCAGTAATAGCCAGTTTATGAGACTGATCTTAAAACACAAGGAAACTATTTGTGAACAAGAAATAAACAAAAAGCTAAAACCTGTTTTGCAAATGCCATTAAAAACAGAAGTCTGACAACCATCGAAAGTACCCTTTACAAGTGAAAAAAAAATCCTCATTTTCAATTATTATAATAAAGCAAACACTGCAAATTACAATATTATTAACCTGTAAGATGTTTGTTGATATTTTAAACAAAATTAATCAAACAATGATGATTCTTCGCTCTTCCCTCCTTTGAACTTCTCCATGAGGCGCTAACTGAATGGGTTTGATTTTAGCTGTAGACTCTGGGAATTTGAAGGAAATGTTTGACCGAAACAGGAAGGGATACTACTGGCTTTTCTTAAAAGTCTTTTATAGAGCCCTAATTTTAATGCACAGTGAAAGTATATCGATATAAAGGGTATTGTGTCATCCAATATCTAGTTTTGAAAACATATCGATATACCACCCAGCTGTAGGAGAAAGTAAAGTTTGGTGGGGGGGGTTTATTTGTTTTAGGATTAACTCCTTTATTAGACAATACAATAGAAATAAAAGACAGAGTCCTTAGTGGCTGGTGCTGGGGGGGGCATAGGCTCATTTTGGGGGGGGTCTTGCCTGCAAATCAGCCCCCCATGATGCCGACTCAGGCGTGTGTGAGTGGTTTCCCTGATCACCTCTCTTTTTTATTCAGTGTAGATATGCAGAAGCTTTATATTTAATTCTCAGATCCCACATAGTTTAACTCCAAGATAATCAGTTTCTCTTTTATTAGCATATACTATAATTTGTTTTTTACATATTTAGTTGTAGAAGATGGATGAATGATGTTATCTTCATTAAATGTGATGGTGGTTTTTATTCTATTTATAAGTATTTATTTGGTATATACCGTATATGTAAAATACAAATTACTTCCATCCATCCACCTTTCAAACACTTTTTCAATACAGGGTATAAATATATACACCTTCATATGATGTGGAATATGATTATTGCAATATTACATTATTTAGAAATCTTGCACCGAATATTAATATTGTAGAAAATGTCAAGATATCATGAGTAAAGGCAATATTTCTAAGACCACAGTTCCATAATCAAATATGACTGAAAAGTCAACCTTTGACAGAATCAACGAGTGTTTGTGTCTGAGATATGGTCAGTATGTCTCAGCTAGAAATGGATTTATAAACTAAAAAAGACAATGAGGACCAGTTTTTTTTCTCCCCAAAATTATGGTTCTTTCCAACAACATTTTAATTCATGTTTTTCCTGTTTTAAGAAATAAAAATTCAGCTGGTGGTTATTGTGTATTTAATGAAGATAATATCATAATAACTACCGCTGAAGGGCATTAAAGTATCCTTTCACTTGTTGAACTTGCACTGAAATGAGATGCAAAGTCCAGGAAGTTTTTAAGTTTATCTAAGTAATGAAATTTTAGCAGAAGAAAACAGCTTGAAAATAAATAAATAGTACAGTCTGGCAACTACATTATGAATGACAGTAAAAAGTGCCTCCTGTTTCCACGTCTGTACCAATCTGTGGGATCTCTTCTGACCATCTCAGGTCAGCATGATGACACTGCAGCTCTCACCACAAAAGGTAGCATGAAGACGAAAAAGATGAAGAAGATATTTGTAAGATTGAACAAATAATGAAGAGATTTCTGGAAACACAAGATATAACCTAATTTGTATGGTTATTAGGAAGACATCGATTCATTTTCCTTTCTTGCTTGTCCTGTGCAGGACTGTGGGCATCCAGAACCTATCCTGGAAGCTATAGACGCAAGGCAGGGGTGAATACCCCAGGGCGAGGCGCCAGCCCATCACAGGGCACTCACAACAGTCACATGCACCTTCACACCTATGGAAAAATTAGCAACGGTTTTGTCTACAGAAAATTTTGGAGGGACCTAAGGAGATGGATGAAGCTCCGTAACGACAGGGAGAGAAGATGGAAACCTCAAATATGTAGAGTGGGGGAGTAGAGCCTGGTCTCTGGAGGTGTGCTGTCCTCATTAGGGAGAGTGTTAGCAAAAGATTGCCCTGTTAATATTTCCTTTAAATGTACATTGTAGCCAATGCAGTACAACCAAATGAATGCAGGAATCCATGCAAGCATAGTTACCATCATTACATATTTATGAAGGGCTTCATCTCTTTAGCAATATTTCTTGGCAAAGTTGTGAAGATACTACTTGGGAAGCAGTGGTTTGAGGTCAGTGTTTGGTGGGGTGGCAGTAATAGACTCCCTAGCTGAAATGATCTGGGAAAAACACAAATAATCAGTGTTTGCTGGAATTAAATGTCCTAATTATTCTTTCTTCACCACTATGCTGACTGACTGAATGGTCCCCTGTTAATTTAATGCAAAGACATGCTCCAAAGCGGCATTTAGGAATATGAGGTGTACCTGTTAAAATGACACGTTAAGGCCTAATTGTTCAAAAGACTAGTACACATTTTTCATTTCCCATAGATAGGATTTTTGTGGTTCTTTCAAAACAGAAGAAGGGAGGGATGAAGATAAGTTCACACACAAGGCAGGTATGGTAACTGCTAACTAGAGCCACAGATAGGCAGGTTTAAAGAACTGCACCGTGATGTTCGATATATCTTATATTACTCAGCGGAACAGAAGTACATGCACTGATCAGCTTAAAAATGTATTTAAGAATAAATATGAAGTGCATTAATCACAAGATATGAAGTAAAAAATAAACTCCCAATTTTTTTTTATATGATTTCTAAATGAAATGCTAAACCATGAAAATAACATTGTGCATTCAAGCAACAATGTATATAGTAGTATTCATGTAATATATAAAAAATAATTTAGATGTTTAATGAAAATTAACATTTCAGTTATGTTGAAACTAATGTTACCTGATCATTGAAAGAAGAGAAAGATTATTTAGATGTTTTAAATATCATCATAACAGACAGCTGCATATATATACAAACTTTATTCAGTCATGTTGACATAGTCATGTTGGTAACGTTAATATGACAGCATGTCATTCATATTCAAGTGATAGTCAATGGAACACAATCACTGCTCTTCATGTATAATGTATTTTAATGGAACTCACTTGGTTTTTAGCTCAATGGCAAAAGGTTAACGATCCCAATACAAAGCAACAAAAGACCCAAAAGACCTATTTCAGTTGGAAATACTGCCTTCCCTCGACTCGACAGATGAGCAACAGCACAACAACTGAGACAATGAAGAAAGGCTCCATCCATGGTTTCATCAGCAGAAAATGATAAATTGCTCTCCCTAAATTGTCATGAGCTGTCATGGTAAAAATCCTCACAATTGTAAACATCATCAGCAGAGAAACTCAGACCTCAACCTCTGGCCCTTTGCTCCATCTCTCATTTTCATTCTTAGTTTAGTGAACATTGTCTGAATAACAGCTGCTAATGTAGTTTCCATGCATGTAGAATGCTGCACAAATATTTGCATTACATGCCACACTTATGTTTAAATTCTGTCACATTCTCTTAGCACTTTGTTTCTTATTTTAATAAAATCATAAGTATCCACCTTGTGAAATCTTATGCCCATTGTCCTGGACATTTCTAATCCTATGTTAGTCATCAAATAAAGAAAACAAAAAAAGCATTTCCTGCCAGAAAGTCTGCCCTGTAACCCTGAACCACCTTAATGACACTGACTTGAAGTCCTCCAAACTGCCATCCCATCAGGCTGTTCTATCCTAGCTAAAAGGTTTCCCTACACCAATGGATCAAAGTTCCTGGGTTTCCATCTTGACATCCTGCATAGGTCACCTGGCAATGTTCATCCCATTTTCTTCTGTTCCATTCATGTTGTCAGTGGCTGGCAAAGTTAATAAAAAGCAGAACTAAGGTTATGCATCACCATGGAAACCATGACTTGTGTTGTAGAATAGTGCTGAAGTGTGGGTAGTACTTTTTTTTCCACCCCCTTGGACATTTCCAATAACCACAGAGTGGCTAGGTAGTGTGTGTGTGTGTGTGTAGTGTGTGTGTAGTAGCTATGTTAATATGGGCATATATGTGTGTATATATTTAAAGCAATAAGTCCTGTTAAGAAGCAGCTACTAAGAGTTAATTGCTGCTTAAATCCCCCTCGAAACAGAGCGAGTGCTTATGTTTGAGCAAACAAAGGTTACAATGTTGACAGAAAAGTTCATGAGGAAAGTTTCTTTCCCTTGGGACACTCGCTCTTATGTTATGTTGGGCCATTTGTTTAATAAAATCTTTCCTTATTTCTGTGTTTCAGATATACGAGATGATTTTATCTTTGCTGCATTACCCCTAATATACAGTGACAATTTGGTGATGTACTTTGCGTTTAGCCGTGAGAAGTTTTTAGGCTTTAATAAAAACAAAAAATAATTTTTGTTTGAATTTGAAAGTGAATAATAAATATTTGACCTGTTCTTTGATCGTGTTCATGATCTCCTGTTAATGATGTCCTTTGCTCACCAAGCATAAACTTTTCAGTACCACCTTATACTAAAATCAGTGTTTGCTCTAAGAAACTGAGGCACTAACCAGACAAACCTGCATTATCATAAAACAAAATAATGAGTTGTGTACTGAAGGCTATATTTCTAACGGAATAAGATATGAACAAAAAGCTAAATGTTTTGTAGGGGTGAACTTGACAAGAAATAAAAGTTGCCAAAAAATCACTTAGTTGACAACATCAGATTCCGGCCAGAGACAAGCTATAAGACGCACTTGTCTTCAGCAGAGCTTGAACCTGAGCCAGCCATTTTATCTGGCGCCGTCCATCTTCTACAAGCAATGCAATTAGTTACCACTAATACACAGAGATGCTCTTTGGGACGGTGAATTTGCTATTACTAAGCATCCAAGCATAATAATCAATGACAGTACTCAAGTAGGGACTGCGGAGAGCCTACACGTCTGAAATGGCTAAAGCATGCAATCTGGTACAGGCCAGTGTTTTCAAATGTATGCAATTTCTAATATTTTTTCACGTTCAGTCAGGGAACTACAGGTCCATCATTAATTAATTAGACAACTGCTGCTATAACGTTAGACTCATGTTAATTGCATAGACCTTTTGCCAAACAAGGGCTCGCAGTACTTTGCTGCTACAGTAGAAAATTTGCAGTAGTTTTTCTTTTCATTATTAGCATTAGTGAAATGAGCTGGATTGTAAAATGTAGTAAAGCACTGTGGCAGTAGCTAAAAATATGCACATACCTTAATGCAATATCTGTATATTATAGACACTGAAATAAAACGATTATTCAATGCATGTCATGAAGCATTACAATTGCAATGAAAAATCTTTTTTTTTTTTTTTAATTCATAAAATGTAATGTCACAATAGTTACTAAAAATGTCATCTATGCAGGCATCCATCCAAAGAGGAAACAAAAGCCTACAGATTTAATTTGTATGACTGAGTTTCTAAAAAATATGATCACAAAGATTGATTCTTAAAAAAGATGCCAGATACAAGGAAATGAAAGAGACATATACTTAATTGGTTGTAGACTCATTACACAGCAAGCATCAAATACCTAACCCTTGGAAACTGGTCATGAAAAAAAAGACTTTTCTTTCTAATTACCTTGAAATAATTAAGAGCATAGTTAAGTGCCATGACAACAATGCTGTCTGCAAGTGTACAATATGTTCAGGATGAAACCATGGTCACGTTAATCCCATTAATTTCACTCAAAGTTCACCAAGGTGTATTTTTTAAATCTTTTTTTTTCCTCACAGTTTCACTTTTATAAAAACATTAGAGCTGTCAAACAATTACATTTTTTATCAGATTAATCACAGGGTAGCTGTGGATTAATTTTGATTGATCACGATTAAATATCATTCATTTTTAATCTAAATTAATCGCATTTCATTTTGCATGAGCAAACAGACTCAAGAAAAAAGGGAATATATATGC